>CAMQGK010000130.1:1210000-1220000 GCA_947000775.1 Pterois miles
AGTCAGTAATAAAACGTAGACATCGCTCAGGTTTGTGTGGAGAGTTTTCTCATCAGTCTGACAGTAATCGGCCAGGGCTAAAGATGCACCGAGGGCGCTCTGTGGAGGCGGCGGGAAGATAAACGGGGCTCTCGGGGGGACGTGGCGGCGGTGCTCAGACTCGCTGAGCGATGTCTTTTTAATGAGGAATCGATGGCGGATTGAAGGACGAGGACAGAAGAGATTAACTGCTGTAACACTCTGAGGATGTTTGTGAGCTGTAATCACACCGTATTCCACTGTCACCTCGGCTGTGACCTCTGACCTCGGCTGTGACCTCTGACCTCAGCTGTGACCTCTGACCTCGGCTGTGACCTCTGACCTCGGCTGTGACCTCTGACCTCAGCTGTGACCTCTGACCTCGGCTGTGACCTCTGACGTCAGCTGTACAGCTGTGACCTCTGACCTCGGCTGTGACCTCTGACCTCGGCTGTGACCTCTGACCTCAGCTGTGACCTCTGACCTCGGCTGTGACCTCTGACCTCAGCTGTGACCTCTGACCTCAGCTGTGACCTCTGACCTCGGCTGTGACCTCTGACGTCGGCTGTTACCTCAGCTGTGACCTCTGACCTCGGCTGTACAGCTGTGACCTCTGACCTCGGCCGTGACCTCTGACGTCGGCTGTGACCTCTGACCTCGGCTGTACAGCTGTGACCTCTGACCTCGGCCGTGACCTCTGACCTCGGCCGTGACCTCTGACGTCGGCTGTGACCTCTGACGTCGGCTGTACAGCTGTGACCTCTGACCTCGGCTGTACAGCTGTGACCTCTGACCTCGGCTGTGACCTCTGACCTCGGCTGTGACCTCTGACCTCGGCTGTACAGCTGTGACCTCTGACATCGGCTGTCACCTCTGACCTCGGCTGTGACCTCTGACCTCGGCTGTGACCTCTGACCTCGGCTGTACAGCTGTGACCTCTGACCTCGGCTGTGACCTCTGACCTCGGCTGTGACCTCTGACCTCGGCTGTACAGCTGTGACCTCTGACCTCGGCTGTGACCTCTGACCTCGGCTGTGACCTCTGACCTCGGCTGTACAGCTGTGACCTCTGACCTCGGCTGTACAGCTGTGACCTCTGACCTCGGCTGTACAGCTGTGACCTCTGACCTCGGCTGTGACCTCTGACCTCGGCTGTGACCTCTGACCTCGGCTGTCACCTCTGACCTCGGCTGTACAGCTGTGACCTCTGACCTCGGCTGTACAGCTGTGACCTCTGACCTCGGCTGTACAGCTGTGACCTCTGACCTGGCTGATGTGGACGGCCGACACTTGCGTGGCGCAGACGGACGAGTGACTCGGCGAGTTGGGCAGCGACTTGCACGGCCCGATGGACAGCTGCTGCTTCTTCCTGGTGGCCACGATCTTCTGGGCAACTGCAACACAAACACATCACATGATCAATAACGGTCACATGACCCACAGCGGATTTCAAAATAAAAGTCACGTGGTAGCATCCTCAATGTGTCTCATTTTATTGAGCTGCGATTATTATTATTAGTAGTAGTAGTGGTTTTCTATATAGTCGTAAAATATCAGAAAAAGTACTTTTTAAATAATCAATTTTCTTCTGATAAATTTTCCCATTTATTTTTGTATTTTTGTATTAACATAAACACATAAATAAAAAATAATTTCAATAAATAAATATAAAATAATGCAAACATAAATAAATAAATAAAAAAATTAATACAAATGAATAAGTGAATAAAAACATATGCATAAATAAATGCATACAAAAATGCTAAAGTGAATGAATAAAAACAAAAACTAATTTAAAAATACAAATAAATAAATAAAATGTAAAAAATAATAAATCATAAATGTAAAAAAATTAAATAAAATAGATACAAAAATAAACAAATACTAATAAATACATTTGAAAACAAATACTAATAAATACATAAATAAAAAATATTGAAATTATTGCTATAAATAAATAGAAAATAAACACGTGCAAAAATAAATCAATAAAAATAAATGCAAAAATAAATGAATACATTTAAAAAAATAATAAAATAAATAACAATAAATAAATAATAAATGCAAAAATAAATATGTAAATAAAATAAATGCAAGAATAAAAATATTTGCAAACCTAAAATAAGAAATTAATCACAAGACTAAATAAATACCTAAATAAATAAGGGAATTAATACAAAGATAAATAAATAAAAAAGGAAATTAAAACAAAAATATCAATTTATGTCACATTTCATTAATTGATTAATGCTACATTTATTTTAAATATTGTGTTTGGAATTTGTTTCTTATTGATTCATTTATTGATATTACTTATTTATGCAGACAGCTGTTTTACAAGAAGAAGCACAAACTACTGAGAGTTCGGTGAGTAAAATGTCAGTTTTTCAGCCTGTTGTTTCTAATTAATAAAGTTTACAACGTGTGTGTGTTCTGGTGTTTGGTATAAAGATAAATACTGTATTCATATTAGATAAAAGATGTTGAAATCCTGACTGAAAAGAAGAAGTTTAATCAAATGAACTTTCTTCTTCTGCTGCTGTGTTTTTTCCCGCCGCCCTTGGCTCGGCCCCGAGTCACCTGGAGGTAAATGTTTACGAGCGGCTCCTCGTTAACGAAGCCGGGGGTCTTTAACGAGCTCCAATTAAAACAATCATGTGTGAGAGCATGAAACCAGAGCTGTGTTTATTGGATCACAGATAATGGAGTCACTAAAGTTCGGTCCTGTCTCACCTCTCCACACGCTGGAGCTAATTTTACTGGAAATCTTAATGGAGTCTGGTGGAGACGCTGCGGCGGCTAACATGCTGTCAGCGTGTACCTGTGCTGCACCTGGCAGGCTGTATATTACCTTAAGTGTTAAGAACAGTTATGATAAGGCCGCGCTAAATATTTAAACTGCTCGCTTAATGCAATTTAACTTTATCCATCAATCTCAGTTCTGCTGTGAGAAGCTGCCATTTTGTTCTAATGGAAACGTCTCCCCGTTGATCAGATTTATGACGGGGCTGCACCGCCGCCTGGGACATAAAGACCCAGCTGGAGGTGGAGGTGAGGCTGCAGCTCAGCGCTGCAGACGGCGGCCTTGGACGCACACATTCAATCTGTGTTGTCGAGCTTTCCGTCACAAGACAAACTGCTCCGACAATGTGACACAATTCTGCAAAATATGTGCAAAGCAAACTCAAGGTAGCTCGTTTTGACTCCAAACTGGTGTGAAAACAGAGTTTTAGAGGGAGAGTGAAGGCCAGATGCTGAAAACCAAACGATGCGATTTCCTCCATGAATCTGCTTCGGAACCACAGCAGACGCTCTGCTTTAGATAAGATAAGATAAGATAAGATATTCACTGCCGAGCTCCACCGACAGACTTCAGTATCACAGTCATCCAGTGACGGCTGGCTGCACATCCATGGGGACACTGCTAACAGGTCATGTGCCACACTTTAACCGGGCATTGTGGGAAATGTAGAGCGTGGTCATCTTCCAGACTCTAAACAGGAGCTGCTGCTGGTCTCTGGGCCGCCGAGGTCAGCGGCGCCGCTCGGATCCCCAGTGTGGCGCTCGGATCCAGTCGGCCTCATTTCTGAGTCAAAACTGAAATCGTCTTCTTATTTGATCCGTTCATCACACTGGACATGAAAATTACTGTAATTAGCTGAACAGTTTTCATCAGCGCTACACGACGTGGACACAGAGTCGCTGATGACTGGCTGAGCTGCTGGGTTCGTCTCCCTGTAACCCGGCCTGTGATTGGTCGAGAGAGTAAACAGCAAGTCTGTGTTCATGACAGTGTAAACGGTGACTTATTAAACAGGACTGTGGGTCGAAGTCAGTGTCCACATTAATAAGAGATATTAATATCAGTGAGTGTGGTCATCTGAGCTCGTTAGCGTGTGCTAACGAAGCGCCCTGCATCTGCACTCTGACATGCATGAGAGAGAGAGAGAGAGTGTGTGTGTGTGTGTGTGTGTGTGTGTGTGTGTGTGTGTGTGTGTGTGTGTGTTGGGGGCTCATGTCGGTGTAATTAAGCTAATTAAATTAGCGCTCTGATGGACGAGGGAGCACAGCGCTGTCACCCTCCTCCTCCTCCTCCTCCCTCCATCCCTCACCCCCCATTACTACGTTAAACACAGACACACACACACACACACACACACACACACACACACACACACACACACACACACACACTCAGGGCATTACACAAAGACAATTACTGAAACATCAAGATCAAATATTTGTATTGTTTAAAATATTGTGATATCATGTCGGATTCTAAATTATTGACATTATTATCAATATTTGCAGGATAATAAATAGACATTTTTACTGATTAATTGAGAATCATAAAATTTTACTTTTACTTTTTAATTAATTAATTAATTTTAATAATTTGTTATTATTAATTTCATTATTTTATTCTATTCCAATTTTATTTTATAAATAAGTTTTAGTATTTTGTTTTATTTATTTTATATTATTTTATTTATTTTAGAGGGTATTTCTGAACATTTACAACTAAACTACATCTAAATATTATCACGTTGGATTCTGGGTCAAACTTTGGTCCTAAATTAATTATTATGTTTTTTAATTTTAATTTAATTTTAATAGTATTTTATTAATGTTATTATTGTTATATATTTTATTGTTGTCGGGTATTTCTGAACATGAACAACTAAACTACATCTAAATATTATCACGTTGGATTCTGGGTCAAACTAATTTAAATTATTATCAATATGAGCCGGACAATAAATAGACATTGTGATAGATCGATTGAGATATTTAATCTGTTCTTGTATTTTTCTTTTATTTATTAATTTGTTTACAACACTAGCTGGATTTTTAACCACGCTGCTGAAAGACGAGCTCGGCTGCTGGAGACTTTCTGATCTTTTAGAGTCATTTAAATTCCCGTTAAGCTGCAGCTCGACAGCAGTTATTGACGGTTCATACGCATACGGACATATTTATTTAATTATTAATAGATTCGTGATGTTTTTTATATTTGTGATGTAATTTCTCTCAGACCTGACAGACGATAACTAAACACTCAGATTTAAAACACATTAACAAAAACGTCGTCGATGCTTAATGAAATCATAATTTATAAGTGTGTGTGTGTGTGTGTGTGTATTGACCTTCCTGTATTGATCACGGCGGGTCGGTGGCGAGGGGGCGGGGCTTTAATTACATCTACTCATATTCAGCTTCATAATCAGCGACAAGCTGCAGAGGAAACGCTGAATCGCTCTGATCTGACCTGATCGGTGTGTGTGTGTGTGTGTGTGTGTGTGTGTGTGTGTGTGTGGTGCATTAAAGTGTCGGCGGCGAGCGTCGTAAATGTGATAAAGGTCTGATGAGTTACAGCAGCGACAGGAAGCAGCATTACTGACCACAACAGCAGTGTAGTACAGAGTTTAGTACAAACGCCCAGAAATACCCTCCAAAAGAATGAAATCAAATCAAATATAAAAACATTCATCAATCAGTGGAAATACTTATTTATTATTTATTTAATACTTATTTTAAAGCCTATGTTGATAATAACTTAATTTAATTTCTCACCCAGAATCTACCAATAACTGAACAGAAATAATGTAAATATTTATTCATATTTATCTGTTCATAAGTGAAGCCAGTTAAACTTCTAGAAATCATTATTTTTTATTAATTATAATCCTGAACTTTCAAAATAAAATGTGTGTAAATGAACTTTAAATATGTTCATGTGTTATGTAGCTTTTATTTTGTAGCTCCAGGTGTGAAGACAGGTGAGTTTATTTCCTGTTTATGTGTGTGTGTGTGTGTGTGTGTGTGTGTGTGTGTGTCATGATGTGATGCTTCTGACCAATTAGAGAAGGCGACTGTTTTAAGTGTTTTAAGTGGCTGAAGGCCGAAGAGACGAGCGCCGTCATTACTGGAGTCCTCGCCGCAAATTAAGGTCACACTACGCACTAATTAAAGACACAGTGTGTAGATGTGTGTATGCCACACACACACACACACACACACACACACACACACACACACACACACACACACACACACACACACACACACGCTGGCAGCTGTGGTGTTTGAGGCGTCAACAGGAAACATTAAACTGGTTTTGCTGGATGATTAAAAAACTGATTAATTTCAGATAATGACGAGAAAAAAAAATGATATACACACTGTAACACACACACACACACACACACACACACACACACACACAGTAAAATACACACAAACAGCTGATGACGTAGTGCCGTAACAAATTCATTCATGTTTCTGGATCAGTTCTTCTTCAGGTAATTAATGAACTGATTTTATAAATAACTGACGGGAACTGATCAATCACTTCTTTGTTCTTCAGGTGAGTAATGAGCTGAGTGGGCCGCAGTGGGCCGCAGTGGGCCACAGACAGTGCCTGCAGTGGGCCACAGTGGGCCTGCAGTGGGCCACAGTGGGCCTGCAGTGGGCCACAGTGGGCCTGCAGTGGGCCGCAGTGGGCCACAGTGGGCCACAGACAGTGCCTGCAGTGGGCCACAGTGGGCCTGCAGTGGGCCGCAGTGGGCCGCAGTGGGCCACAGACAGTGCCTGCAGTGGGCCACAGTGGGCCGCAGTGGGCCGCAGACAGTGCCTGCAGTGGGCCACAGAGGGCCACAGTGGGCCGCAGTGGGCCGCAGTGGGCCGCAGTGGGCCACAGTGGGCCACAGTGGGCCACAGTGGGCCACAGACAGTGCCTGCAGTGGGCCGCAGTGGGCCGCAGTGGGCCACAGTGGGCCGCAGTGGGCCGCAGTGGGCCACAGACAGTGCCTGCAGTGGGCCGCAGTGGGCCACAGTGGGCCACAGACAGTGCCTGCAGTGGGCCGCAGTGGGCCGCAGTGGGCCGCAGTGGGCCGCAGTGGGCCACAGACAGTGCCTGCAGTGGGCCGCAGTGGGCCACAGTGGCCACACAGAGCTCCTGAGCTGCCCCACTAAACAGCCCCTCACCCACAACAGATATTCGTGTTTCTATGGACGTACGTCCTCCGGAGGCTCAACCTCGCGGCAGCACCGGGAACAGGAGCGTCCACACCGAAGCTTTCACCCTGAACTCCACATAAAACCATCGTGTTCAGTCTCAGGAACCTGTTCAGCACATTAAGACCTCACAGGAGGATCTGGACTGTAAATGAGCTCTGGTTTCCAGCGGTGTGGCGTTTAATGACTTAAAGGGATAGTTCGGGTGGCGTATGAGCTGCAGACAGGACAGAACCGTGTCGCTCCATTCAAAGCCACCGGACTCCATCCTGCTGCTCACACAGCTGCTGTTCCAGATGTTGAAAGGTACAAGAGGCCGACTCAGAGGCTGTTTCACTCATTTCAGGTGAGTGCTCCCATATATCCTTAGTCTTTAGATTTATTCCTTTAATTCTTCATTGTAGTAATGTACAGCAGGACCACGGAGACACCTGAGTATCAGACGGCTGATATATGTAGATATGTAGATATGTAGATATGCTGATATGTAGATATGTAGATATGTAGATATGCTGATATGTAGATATGTAGATATGCTGCTCTACATCACATGACTCCGTTCTGATCACTGTTATGAGAGCAGAAGAGGATGTTTTACTGGCGACGGTAAAACACCAACCTGTGATCAGGTGGATGCAGATGAAGCCAGAGGCCGGCAGAGACTCTGCAGCTCTGCTCATTAAGCGCCGAGTCCATGTCATCCATTTCTCTCTAATTACTAGCCGTTAACCCCGCGTCTGCCGACGGGCCGACCCGCCGCTTCATTAGCTGCTTCTCCTCATATTCATCTGAAAATGAACAAAATGAGCTGCGGGGCTGGCGGTCTGTAAAAGCTACTTCCTGTGTTGGTCCTCTGCTCCTGGATCAGTGGAAGGTCTTCAGCCGTTAACCCTTAACGAACTGTTGCTTCCATAACAACTAAACAGCTCCGGGCATCATGGGAGGTTTACTGACGCTCACGGGACCACCACTTTAATCCCAACGATCGGACATATTGATCTCCTTCAGAGCCGACGCGGAGCCAAAGATGGTCTCGGGAAGGGGAGGCACCACTCTGACATTAGAATAAATGACAAGCTGAGCTGAAGCTTTAGAGAACAAGAAATCATCGTTTTATCTCGGCTCAGCTTCACAGATCAGTTTGTCCTTAAAACGGGAAACTGGGACAAAATAATAAAACCGATTCAAAAATACAAAAACATTCAAATACTATATTCAAATACTATATTATACTGATTAATGTAGTCTACCACTACACTATTTACTGTATATATGCTTTACTATACACATATATACAGATATGTTTATACATGGATATAGATATATATATATACATATATACGTATTTAACATTTCATTCACATGGTTTTATTTGTGCACATTTGCCCTTTTGTTGTTTTATGGTTTATTGCTTTAGGCTTTGTGCACATTGTCTTTATTTCTTTATTTAATTGTTTTAGCTTTGTGCTTATATGGGTGCACTTTTTTTATTCAATTATTTCTATTTTAATTGTTTCAGCTTCATGGTTATATGTATGCACATTTTTTTTATTATTTATTTATTTTTTAGCTGTTTTAGTTTTGCGTTTTTTTCAGTTTTTTATTTATTTTAGCTTTGCGTTTATGAGTGTGCACATTTTTTCAACGTTTTTATTTATTTTTACAGTTTAACTCGGTGGTTTTGTTGTTGTTGTATTGTCATTAAATGTGGGTTAAACTGTCAGATTCCTCTGTTCGGGCGGGAGAAGTGCTCGTTGAGTGTGACGCCGTTTGGTCCGGACCGGCTGCTTGTTGCGACGCCGTGGACACCAGAGCAGCTTCGGTGATAAATCAGTGATCTGAAAGAGGAAGCGGAGCCATTCGGCATCCCCAGCAGGAGGCTGAACTCCCGTCTAAGTTCACTGTAAACTTGTGAAAGAACAAACTGAAGGTGAAGGTTGTGACTGCTGGATGCTGTGACCTGATAAGTCCTGAGACAATATGGTCAGCGAGGACCTTGACGACTCTGGACTCCTTCCTCCTCCTCCTCCTCCTCCTCCTATAATGTCTGATTCTTTTATTAATCCCGTCGGGGAATCGTCCTCCGCTCGCTATGATAAAACTTAACTGCTGTTCGGTTTGAGCTAAATAGCTGAGCGGGTCCATTTCATTCTTAATTGACGTGTGATTAAGAGCGTCCGAATGGCGGTGGCCGGGGCGTCGGCGGGAAAGTCACCTTCCCGGAGGACCGGACTCCCTGACCACCGGCAGATTCTGGTCCTTACCGTCCTGGAAGACCCGCTCCACGTTGAGGCCGTAGGTGGCGCAGGTCTCGTAGTAGGTGCAGCGTTTGAGGTCGTTGGACAGCTTCCTGGCTCGGCTGTCGTCGATCACTCTCGGGTTGGCGGAGCTGATGGCGTCTGAGAGGAGACAGCAAACACGTTTACAATCACCTCCCTGTTATCTACTGATCAATACGCAGCTGACAGGCGTCATTATGGAGGATGAAACCTGCCAAAATAAAAAAAAATATTAAATAACAATAATAAATAATAATTAAAATATTAAAGGACAATAACTTAATACAGCCATAAATTAATTGATAAAATGTCTGCTTCTTTATTCATTTATCTTTGTATTAATTCAAATATTTGTTTACTCTTGTGTTTAATTTTACCTTTTTTTATTAATTATTATTTTTTTATTTGTTTTGCAATTAGTTTAGATTTATTTTGTATTTATTTTTTAATGTTTGTATTTATTTATGTAACAGTCATTTTTGCATTATTTCTTCTTTATTTTACATTATTTTTTAAATGTATGTGTTTATTTATGTATTAATTATTATTTATTCTCTATAATCATTGTTATGGAGGATGAAACCTGTCAATATGAAAAAATAAACAAATGATTTGATTAATTAATATCATTAAATGAAGCAAAAATAATATCTAAAATGTCGCCTTTAATTAATTATTTCATCAAAT
>CAMQGK010000130.1:1222500-1225000 GCA_947000775.1 Pterois miles
AGAGAGAGAGAGAGAGAGGGGGGGGAGAGAGAGAGAGAGAGAGAGAGAGGGGAGAAGAAAACAAGTGAATTATTCATAAATGGTGGAGTTTCCTGTCTCGACTCCGATTGGTCAGTTTGACATTGAAACCTGACCCACTTCCATCGGAGAATCTCTGAGAGGTGTCTCCAGGCAGATGCATGCTGGGAAACATCCTGAATCAGACAGTGAAGCCTCCTGATTTACTCTGGTTTTACAGACGAGAAATGAATGATCGCTGCCTCTGATACAGGACGCCTCCATGCAGCTCCATCACTCCATCACTCAGAGGAGGAGATGGAGGTTCACAGTGGTGAAGCCTCAGCAACATGAACACATGAACATGTGTTCATGTGTTCATGTGGCGCCACATGGTGGGCTGAAGCAATTAACACAGGATGGGCTAAATAAAATTATTCATGAGATTACAGTGGTAAATGGTCCTCTGCGATCATAAACTCACCAATCTATGAGAAAAAAACTAAAGTCGTACATTCACAAGAAAAAATGAGAAACCCCCAAAATACACGAGAAGAAATGTTTATAGTTTTTAAGAATAAAGCAGTAAACTCACAAAAAATTACAAGAAAGTTGAGATTACAGTTGTAAATGCACAAGAAAAAAGATATTATGAGAAAAACTAATTTAAGAGGAAAAATGGATATTCTTGCAGATTAAAGTTGTAAATTCAAAAGAAAAAACAATTAGAAGAAAAAAGTCAAATTGATGATAAAATAAATATTCTCTGACATTAAAGCTGGACGTTTTATAACATGCAGCTCATGAAAAAACATCCAAAAAAATCCTGAAAAAAAACTGTTTTGGGCTCATAAATTTACAACTTTAATCAGAGAAAATATCAATCGCTCATAATTCAGAGTTTTTCTCAGAGTATTACCCCCTCCTGTGGTTTCATATATGTTTCATCTATAGATATAGATGTATAGATACTGTATATGTTCATCTAAAAGTATTTCAGAGACCAAAATGAAACTCCTTCATTCTTCTATGACGCGGCAGCGCTTCACGCTGCTTTCTGAGAAAAAACAGCAGCATATACATATATATGTATACATCAGTACCGCGGTCTGACCCCTCAGTATCGCGGTTTGACCCCTCAGTATCGTGGTCTGACCCCTCAGTATCGTGGTCTGACCCCTCAGTATCGTGGTCTGACCCCTCAGTATCGCGGTCTGACCCCTCAGTATCGTGGTCGGACCCCTCAGTATCGTGGTCTGACCCCTCAGTATCGTGGTCTGACCCCTCAGTATCGTGGTTTGGACCCCTCAGTATCGCGGTCGGACCCCTCAGTATCGTGGTTGGACCCCTCAGTATCGCGGTCGGACCCCTCAGTATCGTGGTCTGACCCCTCAGTATCGTGGTCGGACCCCTCAGTATCGCGGTCGGACCCCTCAGTATCGCGGTCGGACCCCTCAGTATCGCGGTCGGACCCCTCAGTATCGTGGTCTGACCCCTCAGTATCGTGGTTGGACCCCTCAGTATCGCGGTCGGACCCCTCAGTATCGCGGTTGGACCCCTCAGTATCGCGGTTGGACCCCTCAGTATCGCGGTCGGACCCCTCAGTATCGTGGTCTGACCCCTCAGTATCGTAGTCGGACCCCTCAGTATCACAGTTGGACCCCTCAGTATCGCGGTCGGACCCCTCAGTATCGTGGTCTGACCCCTCAGTATCGTGGTCGGACCCCTCAGTATCACAGTCGGACCCCTCAGTATCGTGGTCTGACCCCTCAGTATCGTGGTCGGACCCCTCAGTATCGTGGTCTGACCCCACAGTATCGTGGTCGGACCCCTCATATCCCCCCCCCTCAGTATCGTGGTCTGACCCCTCAGTATCGTGGTCTGACCCCTCAGTATCGTGGTTGGACCCCTCAGTATCGTGGTCTGACCCCTCAGTATCGTGGTTGGACCCCTCAGTATCATCAGTATTTCGGACCCCTCAGTATCGCGGTCTGACCCCTCAGTATCGTGGTCGGACCCCTCAGTATCGTGGAGGCGGGGCTGAGGAGTGGACAGGTGCAGGAACTCACCTGAGCCTCCGGGGGACCCCCTTCGTCTCTGATCAGCAGCAGGTGACTCTGACCGTCCACCACGATCTCCTTCTTGAAGCGACCGCCTGCAGGACACAACAGCAGCCGATAAGTCATCAATCACTGGTTTCTACCTGCTGTACACGTGATCAATGATGCACCAATGATTGACGGATTGATTGATTGATTGATTGATCTGGTGACAGGTTAAGTGGATATTAATGATGACAGTGTTGGAAGAACTAATTATTAACATAATGATCAGCTGAATGAGAGGAATGAAGATCTGCACGCACACGCACGCACACACGCACGCACGCACACACGCACCACACACACACGCACGCACACACACCACCACGCACGCATGCACACACCACGCACGTCCAGTAGTTTTACTCTTTTATTTATTTATATATGTATGTATTTATTTA
>CAMQGK010000130.1:1230000-1232500 GCA_947000775.1 Pterois miles
TGGGGTATATATTCAGTATATATTCAGTATATAGTCAGTATATATTCAGTACATTTGCAGTATATATTCAGTATATATTCAGTATATAGTCAGTATATAGTCAGTATATATTCAGTACATTTGCAGTATATATTCAGTATATATTCAGTATATCTTTGGGTATATATTCATACGGAGGAGCTGGAGACACTGTGGATGCGTCACAGAGGCAGAAAAACACTCAAGTTTTCCAACATTTGGGAAAAAGGAAGTTCCCACCGTTCCTAAATATTCCTCACCGAGACTCCACATGAACATATGACATATTACGTATGTATTACTTTATATGAAGGGTTACTACCTCGGTACTACAACTACAGCTCGTCCTGCAGGAGTGAATACATCCATAAACACTCACATGTACACAAATATCTAGATTTAATATTTAAAAGCTGCATCTCGTCACGACCTGCTCAGCAAAACATGTTTACATATTTACATTTTCCTCTAATTCATTGTGTTTTATTATTATTATTATAACTGTAGAATAATTATTCATATAATATAATATAATAAATATACAATCAGAATCATAGTAACGATTTTATATTTTATGGACCTCATGTTTTAAGATTTTAATTTAGTACATTTTGTTTTGAAATAATGATTATATAATAATTCTATTTTAATCATGTAGAGCATATCCATACACTTGTGTTATAATATAATTATATTATCATATGATCTAATATTACAATATTTAAATTAAAGTAATTGTATGTATTACAATAAGAATTATATAATAATTTATATATAATCATACATAATAGATACATATAGTTACATGATATAATGCATCATTCTATTCATATATCATTTATTTTATTTTAATGATTTCATATTTTACATTTTATGTATTTCGTGTTTCATTTATCAAGAAACAATATTTTAATTTGATTAATTTAATGTATTAAAATAAGAATTACACAATAATTGATGTGTATGTATACAATCATCTAATTATATATACAATATACAGTAATTATGTATTTGACTTTTACATAATATAGAATTATGTGAATATATTATTTATTAAATTCTAATGCTGTAATATTGATTCTTTACTGAATCTCATGTTTCATTGATCATGTGAAATTTAAATGATTTAGTGTATTGATCTAATAATTAGAAGGTGCTGTTCTTGGATCAGGATCAGGTGAGTTTTATCAGTTTATCAAAGGACAAGGAAGTAAATATGAACCTGGACTGTACATGAACCAGGACTGTACATGAACCTGGACTGTACATGAACCTGGACTGTACATGAACCTGGACTGTACATGAACCTGGACTGTATATGAACCAGGACTGTATATGAACCAGGACTGTATATGAACCTGGACTGTATATGAACCAGGACTGTACATGAACCTGGACTGTACATGAACCAGGACTGTATATGAACCAGGACTGTACATGAACCTGGACTGTACATGAACCTGGACTGTACATGAACCTGGACTGTATATGAACCAGGACTGTATATGAACCAGGACTGTATATGAACCTGGACTGTACATGAACCTGGACTGTACATGAACCAGGACTGTACATGAACCAGGACTGTACATGAACCTGGACTGTACATGAACCAGGACTGTACATGAACCAGGACTGTATATGAACCTGGACTGTACATGAACCTGGACTGTACATGAACCTGGACTGTACATGAACCAGGACTGTATATGAACCAGGGACTGTATATGAACCTGGACTGTATATGAACCAGGGCTGTATATGAACCAGGACTGTACATGAACCAGGACTGTATATGAACCTGGACTGTATATGAACCTGGACTGTATATGAACCTGGACTGTATATGAACCAGGACTGTACATGAACCTGGACTGTACATGAACCAGGACTGTACATGAACCTGGACTGTACATGAACCAGGACTGTACATGAACCAGGACTGTACATGAACCTGGACTGTATATGAACCTGGACTGTATATGAACCAGGACTGTATATGAACCAGGACTGTACATGAACCTGGACTGTACATGAACCAGGACTGTACATGAACCTGGACTGTACATGAACCAGGACTGTACATGAACCTGGACTGTACATGAACCTGGACTGTACATGAACCTGGACTGTACATGAACCAGGACTGTATATGAACCAAGACTGTACATGAACCAGGACTGTACATGAACCTGGACTGTACATGAACCAGGACTGTACATGAACCAGGACTGTACATGAACCTGGACTGTACATGAACCTGGACTGTACATGAACCTGGACTGTACATGAACCACGACTGTATATGAACCAGGACTGTACATGAACCAGGACTGTATATGAACCAGGACTGTATATGAACCAGGACTGTATATGAACCAGGACTGTATATGAACCTGGACTGTACATGAACCAGGACTGTACATGAACCAGGACTGTATATGAACCTGGACTGTACATGAACCAGGACTGTACATGAACC
>CAMQGK010000130.1:1237500-1240000 GCA_947000775.1 Pterois miles
CAAAAACCAAGATGGCGACAGATAAGAACCAAGATGGAGACGACCTGAAACCAAGATGGCGACAGATAAGAACCAAGATGGAGACGACCTGAAACCAAGATGGAGACGACCAAAAACCAAGATGGAGACGGATAAGAACCAAGATGGAGACGACCTGAAACCACGATGGAGACGGATAAAAACCAAGATGGAGACGGATAAAAACCAAGATGGAGACGGATAAAAACCAAGACGGAGACGACCAAAAACCAAGACAGAGACGGATAAAAACCAAGATGGAGACGACTAGAAACCAAGATGGAGATGACTAGAAACCAAGATGGAGACGGATAAAAACCGAGATGGAGACGGATAAAAACCAAGATGGAGACGGATAAAAACCAAGATGGAGACGACCAGAAACCAAGATGGAGACGACCAGAAACCAAACCTTCTCCATTCCTCTTCAAGGTGTATAATTACGGGCATCCATCTTGTCATTGTCCCCTCTGTTTACGCTGATGGATCAGTATCCTCCACCAGTCTGCCTGTATTTTCCTGATCTCTTCCATTCCATCGTTCCTCCTGTCATTGTTTTCCATTAAAACGAAGGCCAGTCAGTGCAGTGGCAGTACAACAATAGGCTCTGTGAATGAGGTCTGCAGCATTAGTTCTAGTGGCTGTGGGTGATTTCCCAACCAGAGCTGCTTTCACTTTTAATGGATCCCATCTGCTGCTGCCACCACACTGGGCTGCCCTCCGGGGGGCGCCGCCGGCGGTGCCTTCACTGACCTCTGTGGGGTTCAGAGAAAAACGCCACATATTCTACCTCCCTGGTGATCACAGGTTTTCACACTGATTATTTTAGAGCAGGAGCTGGTTTCTCTTTCTTCTTGAATCATGTGTCTTTATACCTTCATGTCAAACTCTTAGTGGTGCGTTCATGGACACTCCGACACCTGAAGTTTGAAGTAGAGCTGATATCATTTATTAATTAGTGATGAAAAACGGTCAGCGCCTTAGTAGCTTTACAACATCTATAGTCAAGCTGTTGTCATCCATCTGGAATTATGTGACCTTAAAACGGCATCTTTTCCTAAACCTAAGTACGTAGTTTATTTTATCACATTACTTCCATACTTAAGTTACGCCACATTCTGAGTTATTTTAACGTAAACCGCGATCTTTTCCTAAACCTAGGTAGTTTTTATCATGTAGCTTCTGTCCTGAAGTCATGCCACTTTCAGTGTATTTTAACATAAACCGATATCTTTTCCTAAACCTAAGTACTTTTTATCACGTAGCGTCCATACTAAAGTTACTTCTGGTGTGGCAGAATTTAACTACAATCTTTCCTGAACCCAACGAAGTGGTTTTCTGAAGATGGAAGTCTATTTTGAAAAGACTGTCGTGGAAATTGACACTGGACATTTGTAGGAAACCGCATAAAAAAAGGACTAGCGTATTTTTCACTATAAGGCGTACGATCAGTGAACGTGGCGTACGATCAGTGAACGTGTCTGTTTTCGTACATACGGCGCTCTGGTCTGGTGACGGTGGAGGAACTGAACTACATAGAACTGGTTCAAGGTCAGTAAACACAACCAGAACTGATACAGTAAGGTGAGCCGGATTATAAGGCGCTCTGTCGATTTTTGAGAACATGAAAGGATTTTAAGTGCACCTTATAGTGCGGAAAATACGGTAACTTTAAGGCAGATATCATCTGTATAAGGATGAGTTTCCATATTATATATGTTCTGATATCTAATAGACCAAAGAAGTAATTGATTAATACAGATATTAATCTGTTAATTGATCGATAACAACATCAATCAGGCAGCGTTTCTCTTTCCCAGATCTAAAAACATCTTTATCTGCTGATTGTTCACGTCTGCTTTTGGTTAAGTGAGAGCTCCACAAAGTCTGAGTGTCCCTGAACGCAGCACACAGTCTAGTTTTGCAGTCCTGAAGTAGAGGCAGCAGTGTGCAGCCCAGGAATACTTCTGGTTAGTGGCTTTGTGGCGCTGCGGTCGCCACGGCCGCTCGCGAGCCACCAACGCCGCTTCCCAATCAGTCGCCATGGGAACCCGGCCCGCCGCTTATTTTTAGCTGCCAGGAATTTCAAAACAACACGTCGGCTTCTCCTTTTATTCCTCGGCGGTTATGCAACGATTTCAAAGCCTTCTTTTTATATAACTGGAGTTTGCTTGATGCCAAGTCATCAGATCAAAGATGTGTTGTTTGCGCTGGCTCAGACTCGGTATGTGGAGCTGCTGGCAGCGCCGCGCCGTGTTGCTTTTGGCAGCGCCGCGGTGTAATTAAGGCCGGCGCTGGAAACAGGCCGGCGGCCATTTAGCAGTCTGACACTGCAGAGGCACAGAGGCGAGCTACGTCAGGCCGATGGAGAGGGTTCATCTGTTTCTGTGTGCACACCTCCGGAATCATCCAGGGATTCCCATCGCCGCCGCCGCCGCCGCCGCCGCCGCCGCCGCCGCCGCTCGTTGATCTGAGATCACCT
>CAMQGK010000130.1:1245000-1277500 GCA_947000775.1 Pterois miles
CCCTCTCTACACCTCCCCTCTCTACACCTCCCCTCTCTCCACCTCCCATCTCTCCACCTCCCCTCTCTCCACCTCCCCTCTCTACACCTCCCCTCTCTCCACCTCCCATCTCTACTCCCTCCCACATCTCTCCACCTCCCATCTCTACACCTCCCATCTCTCCACCTCCCATCTCTCCACACCTCCCATCTCTCCACCTCCCATCTCTACTAACCCTAACCCACATCTCTCCACCTCCCATCTCTCCACCTCCCATCTCTCCACCTCCCATCTCTACACCTCCCATCTCTCCACCTCCCATCTCTACACCTCCCATCTCTACTAACCCTAACCCACATCTCTCCACCTCCCATCTCTACTAACCCTAACCCACATCTCTACACCTCCCTCTCTACTCCCTCCCACCTCTCCCCTCCCCTCTACTAACCCTCCCCCTCTACACCTCCCCTCTACTAACCCTAACCCACTCTCTACACCTCCCTCTCTACTAACCCTAACCCCATCTCTCCACCTCCCATCTCTACTAACCCTAACCCACATCTCTCCACCTCCCATCTCTACTAACCCTAACCCACATCTCTACACCTCCCATCTCTACTAACCCTAACCCACATCTCTCCACCTCCCCTCTCTACACCTCCCATCTCTCCACCTCCCCTCTCTCCACCTCCCATCTCTCCACCTCCCATCTCTCCACCTTCCATCTCTCCACCTCCCCTCTCTCCACCTCCCATCTCTACACCTCCCATCTCTCCACCTCCCATCTCTCCACCTCCCATCTCTCCACCTCCCCTCTCTACACCTCCCATCTCTCCACCTTGAATCATTTATAAGTAAGATCTTTTTGTTCATAGTAAGGCCATCTTAATCGTAAGATCACATTCATTGTCATCAGCCTGATGATGAGTCAGAGGACAGATAGAAACAGAAATATGTGGACCAGAACAGGAACCTCTGTAGACTGCATCCTCACTGACCACTAGAACCACCACCAGGACTTCACAAACCTGTTTAAGGCCCATCACAACCCCCGAAAGGGCCACTCGACCCTGATCACGGTCTAATAGAGACCATTAACCCTGCTGGTCTCTGTTAAGTAGGCCAGTGGGCCAGGTCCACTTAGAGCCTTCGGTCCCCTTTTCACTAATTCATCAGCACCAATCTGTGTCACACTAGAAGCCTCTTCACCAGACTGAGAGAAAGGACCCGGCTAAAAGCCTCCGCAAACCAGGTCCACCTTTAAACACCAATATTCAAGGTATTTAATGACTTTCAAGGCATCTAAATGTATGAAGGTCAGAGAAAGGGAAACTAAAAACATGAACAGAGTCTGGTTCACATTAGTTTTTCTGTTTGTTGTCACAAGTTCTGACCAAAATAACTTGACTTGCTGAGTGGTACTATTACTAGTACTAGTACTACACTTTACAGTTGATGGAAGTCTTGTGCCTGAATACGTCTGATATACATGGAGACTTTAACCCTTAAATCAGTGCTTCCCTCTTTTAATCTGCATCATTTTAAAAGCGGTTCACAGGAATAACAGTATAATTTAGTAAAGCTGATATCTGTTACCTCATTGTGATCATAAATCAGTGATAATCAATTAAAAATAGAGTTTTAATGCGTTTCTTTGCTTCCTCTCATATATAACAGTGCTGGTTAGTTAGTGCCACCACGACTATCTGCACTGCTGCTGAAAACCAGCTGCTGCTTTCTCTCCACATGTTGCTGCCATGCAGTATGAATCAGGAAGTAACGGATCATTCTTTCACAGTAAAAGCCCAAACACCAGAAGCTGGTGTTGTGGGGACTATTATTAGAGGCGCTGCCGCTGGCTGGTATCTGTCTGGAAAGAATCCAGAGGGAAGTGTTCCTATTGGCCGGTGGACACACAGGGGGTCATTGTTGACCCCCCCGCTACCAGGCAGGATGTTGATCCAGCTGCTTCCTGTTTTCAGGGGCCCCTCCGGTTCCCCTGTGCTGGTTCCCAGTACGACCCACCGGTAGGGAGGAACCGCCGCTAGCCGCTTCGCCAGGTGATCAACCATCAGGAAGGTGATCCAACGGAAAATGAATACAGTTATAGAAGACGGGGCTCTGTTTCACACAGCTGATGTCAAGGATCTATCAGCAGATATATTGATCAGCAGACGAGATGCATCAGGACTAAAATACGTCCCACTGACGGGACATACAGGGGGGTATGGAGGCGGTCCGGGTGGTCCGGGGAGAAACCACAAGTCTACGCTGATTTATTTCTCACAAACGGACATCTTTTCCTAAACCTGCCCAGGTAGTTTCCTGCCCAGACGGAACTTTACTTTGAAAAGACTGGAGCGGAAAGATAACATATCTGTAATTCAGCTGATAAAAAGTCAAACATTTATTGGCTTATTATTGGCTTATTATTGGCTATTATTATTATTATTATTATCATTATTGGCTGTAAACTCAATCTGGGTTTTGGACCGTTGGACAAAACAAACTTTTAGACGTCACCTTGGGTATTTCTCAAGACGTCCTGGGGCTCAAATATATAAATATATATATTTTGTAATATATAAAATATCTAACTGTAATCATTTGGACTGATATTGTGATATGATTTGGGATATTAGAGGGAATGGTCATTTTTGCATCATTATTCTTATTTTTATTTGAAAAACATATTAAAATGATTATGTTGTGATATTTGAGAGGATCTGTACCAAACAAACATGTTTTCTGAAGTCTGTATCGCGACAATAATTCATTTAAAATCATATTTTCATAAATATTACTTGACCTGGGAACAGAAAATGACAGTGAACCAAATTGCGTTTTTGTGCGGTCCTGCTGGTTTCTGACATTTTATGGACCAATAATGAATCTATAAATCAATGGCAGATATAAACATGTTGAAAACATGTCCAAACAAGAATAATCCGTTGTTTACATGTTTTAATCAGTGGAGCATCGTTCTAGAGAGGAAGATCTTTGTTAGCAGCAAACAGACGCTGCCGCCATTTTCTACTGAAAACACTTATATTAATATTTTAGAGTTCAACACAGAATAGAAATCATTTAGTTTTACTTCTGTACGCCACTTTGCTGGCGTCAAGTCACCTTCGGTCCAAATGTGGGAGGGGGGACCATGTGGGACCATGTGGGACCCTGTGGGACCCTGTGGGATCATGTGGGACCCTGTGGGACCCTGTGGGATCATGTGGGACCATGTGGATCATGTGGGACCCTGTGGGATCATGTGGGACCATGTGGGACCATGTGGGATCATGTGGGACCCTGTGAGATCATGTGGGACCATGTGGGACCCTGTGGGATCATGTGGGACCATGTGGGACCATGTGGGATCATGTGGGACCATGTGGGATCATGTGGGACCATGTGGGACCCTGTGGGACCCTGTGGGATCATGTGGGACCATGTGGATCATGTGGGACCCTGTGGGATCATGTGGGACCATGTGGGATCATGTGGGACCCTGTGAGATCATGTGGGATCATGTGGGACCCTGTGGGATCATGTGGGACCATGTGGGACCATGTGGGATCATGTGGGACCATGTGGGATCATGTGGGACCATGTGGGACCCTGTGGGATCATGTGGATCATGTGGGATCATGTGGATCATGTGGGATCATGTGGGATCGTGTGGGATCGTGTGGGACCGTGTGGGACCGTGTGGGATCATGTGGGACCATGTGGGATCATGTGGGACCCTGTGGGATCATGTGGGATCATGTGGGACCATGTGGGATCATGTGGGATCATGTGGGATCATGTGGGATCATGTGGGATCATGTGGATCATGTGGGATCATGTGGGACCATGTGGGATCATGTGGGATCATGTGGATCATGTGGGATCATGTGGATCATGTGGGATCATGTGGGATCATGTGGGATCATGTGGGATCATGTGGGATCATGTGTGTGGGATCATGTGGATCATGTGGGATCATGTGGGATCATGTGGATCATGTGGGATCATGTGGATCATGTGGGATCATGTGGGATCATGTGGATCATGTGGGATCATGTGGGACCATGTGGGATCATGTGGGATCATGTGGATCATGTGGGATCATGTGGGATCATGTGGGATCATGTGGGATCATGTGGATCATGTGGGATCATGTGGATCATGTGGGATCATGTGGGATCATGTGGGATCATGTGGGATCATGCAGGCGTCACACCTGAACTCAGTCAGTCCAAACAGGATTTCATCATCGCTGCATTTATGGAGTAAGACGACAGGAAGATGGAGGATGGATCCATATTTAATACTCAACCAGAGAAAAGGAACAAGAGGAGGAGGAGGAGAGAAGAGGAGAGGAGGAGGAGAGAAGAGGAGGGAGGAGGAGGAGATGAGGAGAGAGGAGGAGGAGGAGAGAAGAGGAGGAGGAGGAGGAGAGAAGAGGAGGGAGGAGGAGGAGAGAAGAGGAGGAGGAGGAGGAGAGAAGAGGAGGGGAGGAGGAGGAGAGAAGAGGAGGGGAGGAGGAGAGAAGAGGAGGAGGAGAGAAGAGGAGGAGGAGAGGGAGGAGGAGGAGGAGAGGAGGAGGGAGGAGGAGGAGGAGAAGAGGAGGGAGGAGGAGAGGAGGAGGGGAGGAGGAGGAGAGAAGAGGAGGAGGAGGAGGAGAGGAGGAGGAGGAGAGGGGGAGGAGAGGAGGAGGAGGAGGAGAGATGAGGAGGGAGGAGGAGAGATGAGGAGGGGAGGAGGAGGAGAGAAGAGGAGGAGGAGAGAAGGGAGGGAGGAGGAGAGAAGAGGAGGGGAGGAGGAGAGATGAGGAGGGAAGGAGGAGAGGAGGAGGAGGAGGAGGAGAGAAGAGGAGGGAAGGAGGAGAGAAGAGGAGGGGAGGAGGAGGAGAGAAGAGGAGGAGAGAGAAGAGGAGGGAGGAGGAGAGGAGGAGGAGGAGGAGAGGAGAGAAGAAGGAGGAGGAGGAGGGAAGGGGAGAGAGGGAGGGGAGGAGGAGGAGAGAAGAGGAGGGAAGGAGGAGAGAAGAGGAGGGAAGGAGGAGAGATGAGGAGGGGGAGGAGGAGGAGAGAAGAGGAGGGGAGGAGGAGAGAAGAGGAGGGGAGGAGGAGGAGAAGAGGAGGGAAGGAGGGAGAGAAGAGGAGGGGAGGAGGAGGAGAGAAGAGGAGGGGAGGAGGAGGAGAGAAGAGGAGGGGGGAAGGAGGAGAGGAGAGGAGGAGGAGGGGAGGAGGAGGAGAGAAGAGGAGGGGAGGAGGGAGAAGAGGAGGAGGGAGGAGGAGAGGAGGAGGGAGGAGGAGAGAAGAGGAGGGGAGGAGGAGGAGAGAAGAGGAGGGGGAGGAGGAGAGGTAGGACAGAAAAATAAGGACAGATGGAGGGAAACAGATGGATGGAGATGATGGAGAGAGAACTCCTCTTCATCATCGCTCAGGGAGGAAAAACTTAGAAATGAGAGCGAGCACCAAGGGACTGAAACCACTCCTCCATCATCCCCCCATCCATCCATCCATCCCTCCATCCCTCTGAGCTGCAGAAACCATAGAAAGAAAACAGGAAGAGGAAGAGGAGGAGGAGGAGGAGGAGGAAGAGGAAGAGGAGGGGGGGGCCTTCACAGTCAATATCTTCCATCATTGATTCTCTTTCATTTCACTCGTTTGTTTCAGTTTCTGTTCTCTGGTTCTCCTCAGAACATGAACAACAATCTGCACACCAAGACCTGAACCCTAAACCTGGTCCCTCAGACCCAAAGGAATCCAAGACCTGAGACCTTTAACCAACTGGATCCGAGACCTGAGGCCTTTAACCAACTGGATCCGAGACCTGAGGCCTTTAACCAACTGGATCCGAGACCTGAGACCTTCAACCAACTGGATCCGAGACCTGAGACCTTTAACCAACTGGATCCGAGACCTGAGACCTTTAACCAACTGGATCCGAGACCTGAGGCCTTTAACCAACTGGATCCGAGACCTGAGACCTTTAACCAACTGGATCCGAGACCTGAGACCTTTAACCAACTGGATCCGAGACCTGAGACCTTTAACCAACTGGATCCGAGACCTGAGACCTTTAACCAACTGGATCCGAGACCTGAGGCCTTTAACCAACTGGATCCGAGACCTGAGACCTTTAACCAACTGGATCCGAGACCTGAGACCTTTAACCAACTGGATCCGAGACCTGAGACCTTTAACCAACTGGATCCGAGACCTGAGACCTTTAACCAACTGGATCCGAGACCTGAGACCTTTAACCAACTGGATCCAAGACCTGAGACCTTTAACCAACTGGATCCAAGACTTCCAATCTCAGAGTAAACCAAGACCCCTTAAACCTGAACCTAAAGATCTAAAGAAGATACCAGAGATCTGACTGACTGATGGAGGGAGATCTGATCTATACGTATTGATCATATATTACAGATGGTGATGCACCGTACTGACTGTATATTAGAGATGATGAACGACGTGAAGGCACGATGTAATCTGAGTATCTGACGATGTGAAGGCACGATGTAATCTGAGTATCTGACGACGTGAAGGCACGATGTAATCTGAGTATCTGACGACGCACGGTGTGGTGCGGCGCCCTGTTTCTGTAAAATAAATAATGGGGCTATTTCATAATAAAACACGTCGTCAGATACTCAGATTACATCGTGCCTTCACAATTAGATTAATTTTAATATTGTCGTCAGATACTCAGATTACATCGTGCCTTCACGTCGTCAGATACTCAGATTACATCGTGCCTTCATGTCGTCAGATACTCAGATTACATCGTGCCTTCACGTCGTCAGATACTCAGATTACATCGTGCCTTCACGTCGTCAGATACTCAGATTACATCGTGCCTTCACGTCGTCAGATACTCAGATTACATCGTGCCTTCACGTCGTCAGATACTCAGATTACATCGTGCCTTCACGCCGTTCATCATCTCTAATATACAGTCAGTACGGTGCATCACCATCTGTAATATATGATCAATACGTATATACGCCGCGCCATCCATCTGGTTTTGACCGGTTTACTTTATTCTGATTGTACTCTGTGTTGAAGAGGATTATTTACTTCACTTACATCAGTAGTCTGACAGTAATATATATGTACAGTATATAGTATATTATTATTAGTAGTAGTATATTACTATATTATTAGTATATTATATTATATATTATTATTAGTTAGTATATTACTATATTTTAGTGTATTATATTATTATATAATAATAGTATATACAATAGTCTTTATCTCAGCATCCCCCCCCCTCAGAGTGTGGTGTGTGTGTGTGTGTGTGTGTGTGTGTGTGTGTTGGGGGTTAACCCTTTGACTGACTGTGACAAATCAGAGCAGCGTCGCCTCATCAGTCACATGACATCATGTTATCTCAGCCTTTCACCCTGCCGCCATTTTTCTCCTCCTGTTCCCCCATTTAACACACACCAGTACTACACACACACACACACACACACACACACATCAGTACTACACACACACACACATCAGTACTACACACACACACACACACACACACATCAGTACTACACACACACACACACACACACCAGTACTACACACACACACACACACACACCAGTACTACACACACACACACACACACACATCAGTACTACACACACACACACACCAGTACTACACACACACACACACCAGTACTACACACCCCACACACACACACACACACACATCAGTACTACACACACACACACACCAGTACTACACACACACACACACACACACACAAACACACACACACACACCAGTACTACACACACACACACACACATCAGTACTACACACACACACACACATCAGTACTACACACACACAACACACACACACACACACCAGTACTACACACACACACACACACACACATAGTACGACACACACACACACACACACACATCAGTACTACACACACACACACACACATCAGTACGACACACACACGCCCACACACACACACACACACATCAGTACTCACACACACACACACACACCAGTACTACACACACACACACACACACATCAACACACACACACACACACACACACACACACACATCAGTACACACACACACACACATCAGTACTACACACACACACACACACACATCAGTACTACACACACACACACACACACACACAACAGTACACACACACACACACATCAGTACTACACACACACACACATAAGTACAACACACACACACACACACACACATCAGTACTACACACACACACACACACACACACACACACACACATCAGTACTACACACACACACACACATCAGTACTACACACACACACACATAAGTACAACACACACACACACACACACACATCAGTACTCACACACACACACACACACACACACACACACACACACATCAGTACCACACACACACACACATCAGTACTACACACACACACACACACACACACACACACACACACACACATCAGTACTACACACACACACACACACACACACACACACACAGTACTACACACACACACACATCAGTACTACACACACACACACACACACACACACACACACACACACATCAGTACTACACACACACACATCAACTACACACACACACACATAAGTACTACACACACACACACACACATCAGACTACACACACACATCACACACACACACACACACACATCAGTACTACACACACACACACACACACACACACACACATCAGTACTACACACACACACACACACACACACACACACACACAACAACACACACACATCAGTACTACACACACACACACACACACACACACACACACACACACACACACACATCAGTACTACACACACACACACATCAGTACTCACACACACACACACACACACACATCAGTACAACACACACACATACACACACACACACATCAGTACTACACACACACACACACACATCAGTACTACACACACACACATATATACATATATACAGTTATAGTTCGTTTTATTAGATAAATGAATAAATATATGAATTAAATGAAGCAAAAACAACATTAAAATATAATAAATATAACCATTAATCATGTTTCATAAATTAATATTTCTCTTAACTTTGTGTCTTTTTTATTCATCTTTATCTGTTTTGTATAATTTTCCTTTTAACTTATTTATTTACCCATTTTTATTATTTTTCAAATGTATTTATTTTTGTATTAATTGTATATACTTATTTGTGTATTCACGCATTTATTTATTGATTTTAAAAAACAAATGTATGTCACATTTTATTTATTATTTAAGCTTATATTTTTTTTACATTATTTTTGGTAAATTTAATGACATTTATTTATCAAATCATTTATTTATTCATTCACTTATTTTTTTATATTATTTCTGCTATATTTAATGACATATTTATTTATTTATTTAGTCATTTATGCATTCATTTATTTTTTAAATATTGTTTTTGCTACCTTTAATGTCAAATTCATGTATTAATGGAGTCAGTTGTGTTCACAGACGTCGGGACAACGGAGCTTCTTCTGTGACGACAGCTGTTCAGTGTGTTTATGTTGCTGTGTGTAGTTAGTGTTAATCAAACCTGTCAGACAGGTAACGTGTCTCACACACACACACACACACACACACACACACACACACACACACACACACACACACACACACACACACACACACTCGTCAGTCATCTTTTAAAGGTCACTTTGAGCAGAAACAAGATTTAAAGGCAGGAAAAGGATGGTTGGTCCAAATATTATCTTATCTTATCTTATCTTATCTTATCTTATCTTAAACAGACCTGGCCGAACTAAAGACGGTGAATGTCTCCATCTCTACAGCTGACTTCAGCTCAATCACAACACTCACTTCACAAATTGTAATGAACTGAAACCAGCAAATATTAACAAGCTGCAGACAGACTCATCCATTCATTCGATCGGTGGAGCTCTATGAAGAATTATTGATCATATTTCAGATATATTTCAACATGATAATGACACAGGTTTGTTTTAACGCCACTAATTTCTTAAACGCATTAATGCAATTTAATGCACTGATGCTAAAGTCAGAACCTGGGAGGGTTTCTGGACAATATCTGTCATTGATTAGTGTTATTGATTTACATAAAGCAGCATATTGCTGATCAGAGGATGAAATACTGGACTGATCTCCTTTAAGGTTCATTTGATCAGATTAATCCTGTACCTGATTGACAGCCCTAGTTATGGGACATAGAAGGTTTCACGTCGACGTGTTCACCCAGCGACACCAGGCAGCGTCTGAATCATTCATCTCAAACTGCACAGCTTCCCGCCTCAGGCACAACGGCGGCCTTGTGTTCGGCCGCCGCCGCCGCCGCGGAGGAAGGCGACATAGAGACGAGCTGCTGGCAGCGAGAAACAACACCACCTCAGTGAGAGGACGGCAGCAGGTGTGAGAGGAAGACATTCAGGGGAAAGTTAAGGGCTTAAAAACCCCTTAAACAACAGCAGCAACAAACACTGCTGTTGGATCAGCACAGAGTTTAACAGGAAATCCACCAGCTCTGGAGACCCTGAACAGGATTTCACATGTTCTAGAGAGGTTCTTATCTTATCTTATCTGGTCTTATCTTATCTTGTAGGTAAATCACATTAACACACAAGAAAGGTTCCCATGATGCAACTTCATCGTTCATCAGCTCGGTGAATGACGGCGTCTTACCACAGAAGACACGTTCCCTGCGCTGACTGTACGTCCCATAATCCACCTCTGGCCGAGTCGACGGTGGCGTGCCAGAGGGGCGTCACGGTGATCTTTACCCCCCCCCCCGCTGTTTAAAGCTCTTATATAAGGCTGAAATCCATCAGAGGACAGATGAGGAGGACGCTCAGTGAGGCAACACGCTGACCTCTGATAGCAGCAGCATCACGTTTTACCATGAACGACAGCGACACCTCCTCCCAGCCGCCGCTCCACGCTGGAATCAGAGAGGACGCACAGCGAGCTGCTGGATGGGACGACGCCGATAAACCTGACGCTAACCTGAACGCACCACAGCGAGCTGCTGGATGGGACGACGCCGATAAACCCGACGCTAACCTGAACGCACCACAGCGAGCTGCTGGATGGGACGACGCCGATAAACCTGACGCTAACCTGAATGCACCACAGCGAGCTGCTGGATGGGACGACGCCGTTAAACCTGACGCTAACCTGAACGCACCACAGCGAGCTGCTGGATGGGACGACGCCGATAAACCTGACGCTAACCTGAATGCACCACAGCGAGCTGCTGGATGGGACGACGCCGTTAAACCTGACACTAACCTGAACGCACCACAGCGAGCTGCTGGATGGGACGACGCCGTTAAACCTGACGCTAACCTGAACGCACCACAGCGAGCTGCTGGATGGGACGACGCCGATAAACCTGACGCTAACCTGAACGCACCACAGCGAGCTGCTGGATGGGACGACGCTGATAAACCTGACGCTAACCTGAACGCACCACAGCGAGCTGCTGGATGGGACGACGCCGATAAACCTGACGCTAACCTGAACGCACCACAGGCACAAAACAGACGTTTACAACCACAAACAACCTCACGCTGGATTTCACTGGTGACGTAATTTTGAGCTGCAAAAGCCCAAAAACTCCAAATTTACTTCTACCCAGCTGAAAATATTCCCAAAGTTACTGACATTTTATGGCAACTGTTACTGAAAACATGCTGAATTATCTGTTAGCATCTCCTGTTTATGGACATTTATGTGTGATACTGATATACGGTGGAAATATACATGCTCACGTTTGTCCCTCCAGCTGCTCAGATAAACTCCTGATGGCTGAAATACGAAGCATGAAGACGAGTCAGTTTGCAGGCAGACTTGCTGACAGACTTGCTGACAGACTTGCTGACAGACTTGCTGACAGACTTGTTGACATGGTGAAGGGAGTGCTGACTTGTAGAGTCACCGTAAACCTGCTCTGTTTGAGTCCTGGATACAGCAGCTTGAATTTAGCGAAAGCTTCATGTCTCAGAGCTTTTACACCAAACTCCATCAGGAAAACAGTGAATTTAATAACACAGCAAATACGTTAATACACAATACAATAAAATAGCAGAGTGCATTCATAGTTGTGTATTTTTTAAATAATAATAATAATATTGCTAATAATGCCACATGATAAATCTTGAAAAACTTTGTCCAAATGTTCAGTTTCATCAGCAGAGTGTTAATCAGATTTGTTTTATTCTGTATGATAATAATATCAGATCACATTAATAACGCCTGCTGGAAATGTGGAAAATTCACCCAAACTGAGCAGCTGTGACAAATTCTACAGATTTCATCACCAGCATTTACAAAAACACCAATATTTTTGCCCTGAGCTCAGTTTTTGATCCTATTATTATAACTTCTGATATGTTTGAGCAGTTTTGTGTGATAAGTGCAGTAATAACCTGGATTACTGCTGCTGCTCAACTGCTGGACACCTGGTGGATCTGTGTGTTCAGGTGTGGAGGTGACGGGCTGGGGTGGCGGCGGTCGGCGTGCTGTGTGTGTCGGTGTGTGTTTAGTGTGTGTGTCAGTGTGAAGTGCAGTGGGGGAGGGCTCAGTCTGATCACAGGCTGATGTATATTCAGGTCAGTCAGTGTGGTGAACAGATTAAGCTGCTGTCAGTGTGTGTGGTGTGTGTCAGTGTGTTTAGTGTGTGTCGGTGTGTGTCAGTGTGTCGGTGTGTGTCAGTGTGTTTAGTGTGTGTCGGTGTGTGTCAGTGTGTCGGTGTGTGTCAGTGTGTGTCAGTGTGTGTGTCAGTGTGTGTCAGTGTGTGTCAGTGTGTGTTGGTGTTTTAGCTGCTGGAATATGTTCCCTACACCTGACTGTGTTGTAACCAAACACCAGGACTTATTGATATTTGATATGAATGCTTATATGAAGGCTATGGATATGAAGGTTTTGGTCGATGCTGTTGGTCCTCTGACAGTACAGTACATTTCCCTGATGATGCTGCATGATGAAGTCAGTGTGTGTCGGTGTGTGTTGGTGTGTGTCAGTGTGTGTGGTCGTCTGACGGTGTGTGTACAGTACATTTCGGTGTGTGTGATGTATGTCGGGTGTGTCGATGTATGTCAGTGTGTGTCGGTGTGTGTGTGTGTGGTGTGTGTCGGGTGCTGTTGGTCCTCTGACAGTTTTTTTTTTCCCCACCCACCAGTACTTATTTCCCTGATGATGCTGCATGATGAAGTCAGTGTGTGTCGGTGTGTGTTGGTGTGTGTCGGTGCTGTTGGTCCTCTGACAGTACAGTACATTTCCCTGATGATGCTGCATGATGAAGTCAGTGTGTGTCGGTGTGGGGTGTGTGTCGATGCTGTTGGTCCTCTGACAGTACAGTACATTTCCCTGATGATGCTGCATGATGAAGTCAGTGTGTGTCGGTGTGTGTTGGTGTGTGTCGATGCTGTTGGTCCTCTGACAGTACAGTACATTTCCCTGATGATGCTGCATGATGAAGTCAGTGTTCACGTTAGCTGTTACTTCACTGTGTTCCTGCTGGAGTCTGGTAGAGCTGGTAGCTCTGGTCACTGACCTGAGATCACGGTGCATCCTGGGAGTGGAGGCTCCAGTGTTTTTGGAGCTATTCTTTATAAAAATGCCTCTTGTGAGTCGTCTGTCTTTATGGGATGGTTTCAACAGCAGGCCAGAAATCAATGTATTGATTACTGTGATCTGGCCTGTGTAAAGGGCTAATACGTCTAGTGAGTCTGCAGACAGCGTGCTGCTGTTAGGTGGAATGTGCTACTTCACTGCTTCCAGCAGCCTGTTCAAATAAGGCAGCACATCCCTCTAAACCACTCTCTCACCACCAGGAGGAGGAGGAGGAGGAGGAGGAGGAGGAGGAGGAGATGGAGGAGGAGGAGGAGGAGGAGGAGGAGGAGGAGGAGGAGATGGAGGAGGAGGGAGGAGGAGGAGGAGGAGGAGGAGATGGAGGAGGAGGAGATGGAGGAGGAGATGGAGGAGGAGGAGGAGGAGGAGGAGCCGTGAAGACCAAGGACACACATGCTCTTTGACCCCTGAACGACCTCTGGCAGACGGCTAATAGGCCGACAGACAGAGGAGGTGTTCTGCAGGGTGGGTTCATATTCATTCATTCATTCATTCATATTCACTCTCAGCACACAGTCAAACTGAGAAACCCAAAGATCCTCAACAACTAGAAGAATATTTATTTCTAGGGGCTGCAGGACACCACTGGTTCAACAAGGCTTCCTGCTGAGGTTAGAGGGAAGACCTGAACAGACCTGACCTCACTGGAGGGAGGGAGGGAGGGAGAGGAGGGAGAGGAGGAGGGAGGGAGGGAGAGGAGGAGGAGGGGGGGAGAGGAGGGAGAGGAGGAGGGAGAGGAGAGGAGGAGGAGGGAGAGGAGGAGGGAGAGGAGGGAGGGAGGGAGAGGAGGGAGAGGAGGGAGAGGAGAGGAGGGAGAGGAGGAGGAGAGGAGGGAGAGGAGGAGGGAGAGGAGGGAGGGAGGGAGAGGAGGGAGAGGAGAGGAGGGTGAGGAGGGAGAGGAGGAGGAGGGAGAGGAGGAGGGAGAGGAGAGGAGGGAGAGGAGAGGAGGGAGAGGAGGGAGAGGAGGAGGAGGGAGAGGAGGAGGGAGGGAGAGGAGGGAGGGAGGGAGAGGAGGGAGAGGAGAGGAGGGAGAGGAGGAGGGAGAATAGAGGAGGAGGAGGGAGAGGAGGGAGAGGAGAGGAGGGAGAGGAGGGAGAGGAGGGAGGGAGGGAGAGGAGGAGGGAGGGAGAGGAGGGAGAGGAGGGAGAGGAGGGAGAGGAGGAGGAGGGAGGGAGGGAGAGGAGAGGAGAGGAGGGAGGGAAAGAGGAGGGAGAGGAGAGGAGAGGGAGGAGGGAGAGGAGAGGAGAGGAGAGGAGGGAGGGAGAGGAGGAGGAGGAGGAGGGAGAGGAGGAGGAGAGAGGAGAGGAGGAGGAGGAGGGAGAGGAGGAGGAGGGAGAGGAGGAGGGAGAGGAGAGGAGGAGGAGGGAGGGAGGGAGGGAGAGGAGGAGGGAGAGGAGAGGAGGGAGGAGGAGGGAGGGAGAGGAGAGGAGGAGGAGGGAGGGAGGGAGGGAGAGGAGGGAGAGGAGGAGGAGGGGAGAGGAGGGAGAGGAGGAGGGAGAGGAGGGAGGAGGGAGAGGAGGAGGAGGAGGGGAGGAGGGAGGGAGAGGAGGGAGAGGAGGAGGAGGAGGAGGGAGGGAGGGAGGGAGAGGAGGAGGGAGAGGAGAGGAGGGAGAGGAGGGAGGGAGAGGAGAGGAGGGAGGAGGGAGAGGGGAGGGAGAGGAGGGAGGGAGAGGAGGGAGGGGAGGGAGGGAGAGGAGGGAGGGAGAGGAGGAGGGAGGGAGAGGAGGGAGAGGAGGGAGGGAGGGAGGGTGGGGAGGGAGAGGAGGAGGGAGGGAGAGGAGGAGGGAGAGGAGAGGAGGAGGGAGGGAGGGAGGGAGGGAGGAGGAGGAGGAGGGAGGGAGGGAGAGGAGGGAGAGGAGGAGGGAGAGGAGAGGAGGGAGAGGAGGGAGGGAGAGGAGAGGAGGGAGGGAGGGAGGGAGAGGAGGGAGGGAGGGAGAGGAGGAGGGAGGGAGAGGAGGGAGAGGAGGAGGAGGGAGGGAGGGAGGGAGGGAGAGGAGGGGAGGAGGGAGAGGAGATGAGATGAGGGAGAGGAGGGATGAGAGAGAGAGTGTGCATGTGAGAACGTGTGTGCATGTGAGAGTGTGCATGTGAGAGCGTGTGTGCACATGTTTCGGGCACATCAAGTCTTCTTCCTCAGAAGATGAAAAACTAGACGCAGTAATTGGCAGCCGAGTGTGTTTGAACACATTACTGCTGCATGGCTGAGGATGTAGGTCCACACACACACACACACACACACACACACACACACACACACACACACACACTTCCTCCCCACAGACACACACACCAGTGGACCCCACTAGAGACAGTGGGGTGAAGAGAACGGACGTTTGTTAAAGTTAAACCAGATAACTAGCTAAACCAGCTAACGAGCTAACTAGCTAAACCAGCTAACTAGCTAAACCAGCTAACTAGCTAAACCAGCTAACTGCAGTCCCAAACGGGGCTACATGTAAGCTAATGTTAGCTACTGGAATGTTTGCTATTAGCCTACGAGGCTAATACGAGGCTACGTAGGCTAATAGCAAACATTCCAGTAGCTAACATTAGCTTTCCTGTTGCCCCGTTTAGGACTGTGGTTAGCAAGCTAGCTAATTTAGCTCTCAGAGTTCACCAGATAGAAGCGTTTCACTTCAAAATGCAGACTACAAAATGGTCTTTCTAAATGCGTGATGTTTCCAGTCAACGAGTAATGGTGCTGAATAATCAAGATCTCAGTACTGACCTGAATAATCAATGATGTCTGGTTCTCTAGTCTCTAGTGCTGCATGTCATCTTCACTAGTATAGTCTTTACTGAGAGTGACCCTCCTGAAGTGGACTGTTGAGTTAACTCTGATACTGACTAAACCATGTTTACTCTCTACTTCCTGTCTGGTGCCGGATAGAGCGTTCCTATTGGCTGACAGTGGAAACAGCAGCAGAGCAGTGCTGTGTCGTAGTGTGTTGTGTCCCTGAGGTCAGGACCTGCTGGTACTGTTTATGTCCAACAGACGTGTCAACATGTGAAACAGCTGGAAGCTCCAACATCTGGAGCGGACAGGAAGACGGCAGCACAGGTCCACTTCCTGTCTCTCTCTCATGTTTTCCACTCGCTCCGTGTCGATGGAAAGAGGATGCTGACTGAGACGGTCGGTGTAAATGTGCAGCCACGTGACCTGGCGCTCTCTTATGAACGTAGGAGAGGAGAAGAAGAAGTCCTCTACTTCCTGTTTGCTATTCTAGACCTCCTCCATGTTTCTGCTGGACAGCGTGACTGTTTATTCCTGTCTCTTTATTTCTAATGACAGTAATGAAAGACAAACAAGCAAACACCATCACCCTGCTGTCCAGAACAAACACCCACTGCTCCGTCCTCCCCACGGCCTCCACCCACACCCACTGCTCCGTCCTCCCCACGGCCTCCACCCACACCCACTGCTCCGTCCTCCCCACGGCCTCCACCCACACCCACTGCTCCGTCCTCCCCACGGCCTCCACCCACACCCACTGCTCCGTCCTCCCCACGGCCTCCACCCACACACACTGCTCCGTCCTCCCCACGGCCTCCACCCACACCCACTGCTCCGTCCTCTGATCATCACCATGTATCAGCACTCCAGATAACCAGTTAAAGAAGTCAGAGGGATGAAAGCTCTGTGGAAATGTCTGTTAAATTCACTGTTTTCCTCAGTTTGGTGTGAAAGTTTTTGGGTTTTTTCGTCACCTAACTGTTCCGAACTAGATTTTATTCATGTTCCTTTAGATACTGAGTTTAAATAGATTTAATGATTTTCTTTAAAAGTAAATAATAAATTTTAAAGAAAAAAAAAGAAAAAATAGAAAAAAAAAAAAAAAAAAAAGGTCAACACACTAGAAATGAAGACGACACTCGTGACGATGCCGTCCGCTACTACAGAGACTAGAAATGAAGAAGACACTCGTGACGATGGCGTCCGCTACTACAGAGACTAGAAATGAAGACGACACTCGTGACGATGGCGTCCACTACAACAGAGACTAGAAATGAAGAAGACACTCGTGACGATGCCGTCCGCTACTACAGAGACTAGAAATGAAGAAGACACTCGTGACGATGCCGTCCGCTACTACAGAGACTAGAAAGAAGACGACACTCGTGACGATGGCGTCCGCTACTACAGAGACTAGAAATGAAGAAGACACTCGTGACGATGCCGTCCGCTACTACAGAGACTAGAAAGAAGACGACACTCGTGACGATGCCGTCCGCTACTACAGAGACTAGAAAGAAGACGACACTCGTGACGATGGCGTCCGCTACTACAGAGACTAGAAAGAAGATGACACTCGTGACGATGGCGTCCGCTACTACAGAGACTAGAAAGAAGACGACACTCGTGACGATGGCGTCCTCTACTACAGAGACTAGAAATGAAGAAGACACTCGTGACGATGAATCTGATCGAAGTCATGATGAAGCGTCAGCAGACAGAACTAATCAGAACCAAACACCAGACATGAGGGAAACCTCCTGCACAAAAAGCTACTGGTCACATGACATCAGACAGGAAGTGATGTCACAAAGGTGTTGTTACCTTCAGAGCTGCCTCCGTTCACGCTCTCGGTGCTGGACTGGGTCAGAACCGCCCTCCTGCTCCTCTGGAGGGACCGGCTGGTACCGGGACTCCCCACCGGGCTGGACCCGTCCCTCCTGGAGAAGATCCCGCTGAAGAAGCGAACCAGCCGCCTCTCGCTGGAGCGCCCGCCGCCTCCCCTCAGCAGGTATCCTGGCGCGTCCTTCTCGGACGCCAGCCGTAGCAGGTCGCTGTTGTCCAGCGTGCGGTTCTTGCTGCCTCGCGTCCTCTCCCAGCGGTTCAGCTCGGACATGGAGTCCATCTTGTTGAGGACAGCGCCGACCTCCAGGGTCCTGCTCTTCTGTCTGGTGGGGTCTAGACGGGGAGGTGGTGGCGCAGCAGGAGCCTCCTTCTCGCCGCTGCCGGGCGCGGCGTCCTGGCTGATGCAGCCGGAGCTGCTGTGGTGCTTGTCTTTGGAGAGCGCCCGCAGGCGCAGCAGCTCGCCGCCTGTCCAGTGTCTGAAGCTGAAGCTGCGGCGTAAGAGGCTCGGCGGGCGCTTCAGAGGAGGCGTCTCAGGGGAGGACGCTTTTCCATTGCTTCTATCAGAACTCCTCTCCTCCACGCTCCTCGCCTTCAGGAGCCTCTTCTTCCTGTCCACGGCGCCGTTGTCCACCGGAGCTTCTTTAAGTCGGGGTGGATCCTCTCTGGCGGACTCCACCACCACCACTGGGCTGGCGGCCTTCAGCTCCTTCTGCAGACGCAGCTTCCTGCTCAGTTTGACCCTCCCCAGCTCCAGCTGCCCCGTGCTGTAGGTCCTGAAGGTCCTCATGTGGCCGTGAGACGCCGCCGGGTCCTCCGACTCGTCCTCCACCTCCTTCAGCTGCTCCAGCAGGCCGCCGCGCTGCACCTCCACCGAGCCCTCCCGCCTGACAGCGCCCAGCTTTGGGTTCTCAGCCCGCCGGGGGCCCGACCCCCCATCATCATCATCATCTAGACTCTCCCTTTTCACCAGGGTGAGGGAGATCCGGTAGACGGTCTTCCTCTGAGGCGTCCCCCTGTCCATCCGCTCGGAGCAGCTGCTGTCCAGCAGATACATCTCTAAACCACCACTTTAAGGGCACTCAGACACTGAAGTGATCCTCCACGCTGCCCTCTGCACCCCTGCACAATATAAACCACCAGGAACCGTTAAACGGGTTCAGCAACAGCAGCAGACCCGCTGCGGGGCACAAACCGACTCATCCAAATGTGCAAACACCGCAAGAAACGCACTGATCCCGGCGGGATTTACACCGGTAACTACCGCACCACCCCGCTGCTCCTCTCTCCTGTGTGAGTCCGGGACACGGAGCCGAGCCCGGCATGGAAACAAACCTATCAGCGCTCCGCTGCCGGCTCTGGATCCTAGTCCGAGATCCGCTGTTATTCTACCACCGCGTCCCGAACGGTGCCAGCGCGTCGTCCCCCATTGTGTGCGCTCATCCCCCGCAGCGCAGCCAGCAGCCAGCAGCCAGCCGGGCCCCCTTCACCTCCACCCGGCTCTCAGCTGAGATTCAGATCCTCCTGAGTCCGGAGCAGAGGACCCGGGTCTGGCCCCGCTCCTCTAACCGGCTTCGTTTACCCTCCAGACGGCGACACCAGGCTCGGCGGGTCCGGGTCCAGCTCCGCTCCGCTCCGCTCCGCCTGCTCTCTGAACTCACTTCGCTCCTCCAACACAGAGCGGCCCGGACCAGCAGGGACGGGAGGGCGGGAAACCCGGAGCGGAGTCCACACACACTGGACTGGATCCGGAGCTCACACCGCCCTGCTTTCAGTCCCTCATACAACGAGGCCCCGGGAGGACCGTTAAAACGGGGACCGTCCACGGAACTGAGGCGGGATCTATAGCAGCCTCCGTGTTAGATACCGAGTTTAACATCAGATTTAACTGACTGTTCCTTTAGATACCGAGTTTAACATCAGATTTAACTGACTGTTCCTTTAGATACTGAGTTTAACATCAGATTTAACTGACTGTTCCTTTAGATACTGAGTTTAACATCAGATTTAACTGACTGTTCCTTTAGATACTGAGTTTAACAGATTTAACTGACTGTTCCTTTAGATACTGAGTTTAACAGATTTAACTGACTGTTCCTTTAGATACTGAGTTTAACATCAGATTTAACTGACTGTTCCTTTAGATACTGAGTTTAACAGATTTAACTGACTGTTCCTTTAGATACTGAGTTTAACATCAGATTTAACTGACTGTTCCTTTAGATACTGAGTTTAACAGATTTAACTGCTGTTCCTTTAGATACTGAGTTTAACAGATTTAACTGACTGTTCCTTTAGATACTGAGTTTAACATCAGATTTAACTGACTGCTCCTTTAGATACTGAGTTTAACATCAGATTTAACTGACTGTTCCTTTAGATACTGAGTTTAACAGATTTAACTGACTGTTCCTTTAGATCTGAGTTTAACAGATTTAACTGACTGTTCCTTTAGATACTGAGTTTAACATCAGATTTAACTGACTGTTCCTTTAGATACTGAGTTTAACAGATTTAACTGACTGTTCCTTTAGATACTGAGTTTAACATCAGATTTAACTGACTGTTCCTTTAGATACCGAGTTTAACAGATTTAACTGACTGTTCCTTTAGATACTGAGTTTAACATCAGATTTAACTGACTGTTCCTTTAGATACTGAGTTTAACATCAGATTTAACTGACTGTTCCTTTAGATACTGAGTTTAACAGATTTAACTGACTGTTCCTTTAGATACTGAGTTTAACATCAGATTTAACTGACTGTTCCTTTAGATACTGAGTTTAACAGATTTAACTGACTGTTCCTTTAGATACCGAGTTTAACAGATTTAACTGACTGTTCCTTTAGATACCGAGTTTAACATCAGATTTAACTGACTGTTCCTTTAGATACCGAGTTTAACATCAGATTTAACTGACTGTTCCTTTAGATACTGAGTTTAACATCAGATTTAACTGACTGTTCCTTTAGATACTGAGTTTAACATCAGATTTAACTGACTGTTCCTTTAGATACTGAGTTTAACATCAGATTTAACTGACTGTTCCTTTAGATACTGAGTTTAACATCAGATTTAACTGACTGTTCCTTTAGATACCGAGTTTAACATCAGATTTAACTGACTGTTCCTTTAGATACCGAGTTTAACATCAGATTTAACTGACTGTTCCTTTAGATACTGAGTTTAACATCAGATTTAACTGACTATTCCTTTAGATACCGAGTTTAACAGATTTAACTGACTGTTCCTTTATATACTGAGTTTACATCAGATTTAACTGACTGTTCCTTTAGATACTGAGTTTAACAGATTTAACTGACTGTTCCTTTAGATACTGAGTTTAACATAGATTTAACTGACTATTCCTTTAGATACCGAGTTTAACAGATTTAACTGACTGTTCCTTTAGATACTGAGTTTAACATCAGATTTAACTGACTGTTCCTTTAGATACTGAGTTTAACATCAGATTTAACTGACTGTTCCTTTAGATACTGAGTTTAACATCAGATTTAACTGACTGTTCCTTTAGATACCGAGTTTAACAGATTTAACTGACTGTTCCTTTAGATACTGAGTTTAACATCAGATTTAACTGACTGTTCCTTTAGATACCGAGTTTAACATCAGATTTAACTGACTGTTCCTTTAGATACCGAGTTTAACATCAGATTTAACTGACTGTTCCTTTAGATACTGAGTTTAACATCAGATTTAACTGACTGTTCCTTTAGATACCGAGTTTAACATCAGATTTAACTGACTGTTCCTTTAGATACTGAGTTTAACATCAGATTTAACTGACTGTTCCTTTAGATACTGAGTTTAACATCAGATTTAACTGACTGTTCCTTTAGATACCGAGTTTAACATCAGATTTAACTGACTGTTCCTTTAGATACTGAGTTTAACATAGATTTAACTGACTGTTCTTTAGATGAGTTTAAGATTTAGCTGTTTTGTCTGAGTTTAAAGTTTATGATGTTCTTTAGTACTGAGTTTAAAGATTTAACTGACTGTTTTTGATCGAGTTTAAAGATTTAATGACTGTTTTTAGATACTGAGTTTAACAGATTTATGCTGTTTTAGATACTGAGTTTAAAGATTTAACTGACTGTTTTTAGATACTGAGTTTAACATCAGATTTAACTGCTGTTTTTAGATATGAGTTTAAAGTTAACTGACTGTTCTTTAGATACCGAGTTTAACATCAGATTTAACTGACTGTTCTTTAGATACTGAGTTTAAAGATTTAACTGACTGTTCTTTAGATACTGAGTTTAAAGATTTACTGACTGTTCTTTAGATACTGAGTTTAACAGATTTACTGACTGTTCTTTAGATACTGAGTTTAACATAGATTTAACTGACTGTTCTTTAGATACTGAGTTTAAAGATTCAACTGACTGTTCTTTAGATCGAGTTTAACATCAGATTTACTGACTGTTCTTTAGATACTGAGTTTACAGATTTAACTGACTGTTCTTTAGATACTGAGTTTACAGATTTAACTGTGTTCTTTAGATACTGAGTTTACAGATTTAACTGACTGTTCCTTTAGTCTGAGTTTAACATAGATTTAACTGACTGTTCCTTTAGATACTGAGTTTAACAGATTTAACTGACTGTTCCTTTAGATACTGAGTTTAACATCAGATTTAACTGACTGTTCCTTTAGATACTGAGTTTAACATCAGATTTAACTGACTGTTCCTTTAGATACTGAGTTTAACATCAGATTTAACTGACTGTTCCTTTAGATACTGAGTTTAACAGATTTTGTGTCCTTAGTATGGTTTATAGATTTTGTGTCTTTGTATGAGTTTAAGTTTCTGCTGTTCCTTTGATACTGAGTTTAAGATTTACTGCTGTTCCTTTGATACGAGTTTAACAGATTTACTGACTGTTCCTTTAGATACTGAGTTTAAATCAGATTTACTGACTGTTCCTTTAGATACTGAGTTTAAAGATTTACTGACTGTTCCTTTAGATATGAGTTTAACATCAGATTTACTGACTGTTCCTTTAGATACTGGTTTAACAGATTTAACTGACTGTTCCTTTAGATACTGAGTTTAACATAGATTTAACTGACTGTTCTTTAGATACCGAGTTTAACATCAGATTTACTGTGTTCCTTTAGTATGGTTTACAGATTTAACTGATGTTCCTTTAGATACTGAGTTTACATCAGATTTACTGTGTTCCTTTAGATACTGGTTTACAGATTTATGCTGTTCCTTTAGATACGGTTTAAATCAGATTTCTGCTGTTCCTTTGATCTGGTTTAACAGATTTAACTGCTGTTCCTTTAGATACCGAGTTTAACATCAGATTTAACTGCTGTTCCTTTAGATATGAGTTTAAGATTTACTGACTGTTCCTTTAGATATGAGTTTAACAGATTTACTGACTGTTCCTTTAGATACTGAGTTTAAAGATTTACTGACTGTTCCTTTAGATACTGAGTTTAACATCAGATTTAACTGACTGTTCCTTTAGATACTGAGTTTAACATCAGATTTAACTGATGTTCTTTAGATATGAGTTTAAGATTTACTGATGTTCCTTTGATATGGTTTATCAGATTTACTGCTGTTCTTTGTATGAGTTTACAGATTTAACTGCTGTTCCTTTAGATACTGAGTTTAACATCAGATTTAACTGACTGTTCCTTTAGATACTGAGTTTAACAGATTTAACTGCTGTTCCTTTAGATACTGAGTTTAACATCAGATTTAACTGACTGTTCCTTTAGATACCGAGTTTAACATCAGATTTAACTGACTGTTCCTTTGATACTGAGTTTACAGTTTCTGCTGTTCCTTGATACTGAGTTTAACAGATTTAACTGACTGTTCCTTTAGATACTGAGTTTAACATCAGATTTAACTGACTGTTCCTTTAGATACTGAGTTTAACATCAGATTTAACTGACTGTTCCTTTAGATACTGAGTTTAACCAGATTTAACTGACTGTTCCTTTAGATACCGAGTTTAACATCAGATTTAACTGACTGTTCCTTTAGATACTGAGTTTAACATCAGATTTAACTGACTGTTCCTTTAGATACTGAGTTTAACAGATTTAACTGACTGTTCCTTTAGATACTGAGTTTAACATCAGATTTAACTGACTGTTCCTTTAGATACTGAGTTTAACATCAGATTTAACTGACTGTTCCTTTAGATACTGAGTTTAACATCAGATTTAACTGACTGTTCCTTTAGATACTGAGTTTAACATCAGATTTAACTGACTGTTCCTTTAGATACCGAGTTTAACATCAGATTTAACTGACTGTTCCTTTAGATACTGAGTTTAACAGATTTAACTGACTGTTCCTTTAGATACTGAGTTTAACATCAGATTTAACTGACTGTTCCTTTAGATACTGAGTTTAACATCAGATTTAACTGACTGTTCCTTTAGATACTGAGTTTAACATCAGATTTACCGCCTGCTGACCGGACGGCTGGATAGAAGATAGAAGGAGCAGACAGGAAATATTTCTCCATCATCAGATAGAAACATGTGGTTTAGGAGTAATACCCTGGAAAACTGACAAAATACTTCCTTAATTAGCAGCATTAGTAGTAGTAGCAGTTGTAGTAGTAGTAATAGCATCAGTAGCAGCAGCAGTAGCAGTAGTAGTAATAGCATCAGTAGCAGCAGCAGTAGCAGTAGTAAGTCCAGTCCTAGAGTCCAGTCCTAGAGTCCAGTCCATGTCTTGCAGCCTCCACAGTCAGCCATAAACAGGGTGGAGTCTCCAGTCTGTGCTGTCAGAGCTGTTTACAGTCTGGGTGGAGGGTCACAGAACACTGATGGAGTACACTGTGTGGGGGAACACCACCACAGTCCTCTATCAGTAGATCTGGGACCCTGGATCGAGACCAGGACGGCTCCTCTGCAGACATCCTGAACCTGGTCTAAGCTCACCTTCACTGTGAAAAAGCTCATATTCACCATTAGTCTGGAGCACCTTCATCCACACAAACTGAGCTGTTTGTTTCAGAGTGCTGGTGAGAAAAACTGCAGCATCTGTCAGTACTTTAGACCAGAACTGAGTTTAGGAACCCGGACTGAAAAGACCGGTCCTGGAATCCAACCAGCAGCCACCGACTCGATCCTTTCCCACTCTGGTTTCCCCAGTCTTTAGTTTCAGATAATAGACAACAGCCTGTTACAGCCTGCATGGTTAAAGATACCATTCAAGATACCATTCAAGATACGATTCAAGATAAAATTCAAGATATGATTCAAGATACAATTCAAGATACGATTCAAGATAAAATTCAAGATATGATTCAAGATAAGATTCAAGATAAAATTCAAGATACCATTCAAGATACGATTCAAGATAAAATTCAAGATATGATTCAAGATACGATTCAAGATACGATTCAAGATAAAATTCAAGATATGATTAAGATACGATTCAAGATAAAATTAAGATAGATTGAATTCAAGATAAAATTCAAGATATGATTCAAGATACGATTCAAGATAAAATTCAAGATATGATTCAAGATATGATTCAAGATACGATTCAAGATAAAATTCAAGATACCATTCAAGATACGATTCAAGATAAAATTCAAGATATGATTCAAGATACGATTCAAGATAAAATTCAAGATATGATTCAAGATACGATTAAGATAAAAATAAGAAAAGAATAAGAAAGAATAAGAAGATAAAAGATTCAAGATAAAGTTCAAGATACGATTCAAGATAAGATTCAAGATATGATACAATTAAAGATACAATACAATTAAAAGTTGGTTCAAGATACAACTCAAGATTCAACAGGATTCAAGATACAATAAATTAAAGATACGATACCACTCAAGATACGATTCAAATTTGATACCACTCAAGATATAATTCAAGATATGATGCAATATGTTGACATATGAATCGATTGAAGTAGTCTGTTTATGGCACAGTTAATATTTGTGCAACTTGTCAACATAAACGCCTCAACATGAACCAACAGTGCTCGGATTTCCTACAACTTGCCCGACACCTAAATGTCTCTCTCTCACCCGACAGTTTCATCTCTGCGTATTTTGACCATAAAGCATGAAGGTAATGTCATAAAGTTGACGTCGTCGTCGCTGCAGCTTGAAAGTCTCTACAGCTGAGGTAGAAGCTGACGTTCATCTCTCTGATCCGTCTCCAAATTAAAATTCATCCTTAGTGAAATCCTGAGAGGAAGCTCAGCGTCTTTCATCCTCCATCTCAGAGGAGGAGGAGGAGGGAAAAACCTCCACCTCTACCGCACCAAGAAGACTGGATTAACCAAGATTAGAGCAGCAGCCGCCGCCGGCTACTTTCTCCTTTCACCTCCCCACGTTACCCTCCGTACGTAGTGTTAATACACCCCCCGTACGTAAGGTTAATACACCCCCCGTACGTAGGGTTAATACACCCCCCGTACGTAGGGTTAATACACCCCCCGTACGTAGGGTTAATACACCCCCCCGTACGTAGGGTTAATACACCCCCCCCCCCCCCGTACGTAGGGTTAATACACCCCCCCCGTACGTAGGGTTAATACACCCCCGTACGTAGGGTTAATACACCCCCCCGTACGTAGGGTTAATACACCCCCCGTACGTAGGGTTAATACACCCCCCCGTACGTAGGGTTAATACACCCCCCGTACGTAGGGTTAATACACCCCCCGTACGTAGGGTTAATACACCCCCCCGTACGTAGGGTTAATACACCCCCCGTACGTAGGGTTAATACACCCCCCGTACGTAGGGTTAATACCCCCGTCGTAGGGTTAATACACCCCCCGTTAATACCCCCCCGTACGTAGGGTTAATACACCCCCCGTACGTAGGGTTAATACACCCCCCGTACGTAGGGTTAATACACCCCCCGTACGTAGGGTTAATACACCCCCGTACGTAGGGTTAATACCCCCCCCGTACGTAGGGTTAATACACCCCCCGTACGTAGGGTTAATACACCCCCCGTACGTAGGGTTAATACACCCCCCGTACGTAGGGTTAATACACCCCCCGTACGTAGGGTTAATACACCCCCCGTACGTAGGGTTATTACACCCCCCGTATGTAGGGTTAATACACCCCCCGTACGTAGGGTTAATACACCCCCCCCCCGGGGTCACGTAGGGTTAATACACCCCCCGTACGTAGGGTTAATACACCCCCGTACGTAGGGTTAATACACCCCCGTCGTAGGGCTAATACACCCCCCGTCGTGGGTTAATACGCCCCCCAGGGGTCCCCCCCGCGGGGTTACACCCCCCCCGTCGGGGTTTCCCCCGCGGGCTATACCCCCCGTACGTAGGGTTAATACACCCCCCGTACGTAGGGTTAATACACCCCCCCCCGTACGTAGGGTTAATACACCCCCCCCCCCCGTACGTAGGGCTAATACACCCCCCCCCCGTACGTAGGGTTAATACACCCCCCCCCCGTACGTAGGTCTAATACACCCCCCCCCCCCCCCGTACGTAGGTCTAATACCCCCCCCAGGTCTTACCCCCCCGTACGTAGGTCTAATACACTGTATACTGATCCATGCTGTCATATAGACTACCATAACACTGACACTAAGATGGACGCAACAATACCAGTGAGTACCAGTAAGTACGACAAGATACAACCAAATACGACAAGATACGACAAGGTACGACAAGGTACGACAAGTTACGACAAGTTACGACAAGATACGACAAGTTACGACAAGTTACGACAAGATACGACAAAATACGACAAGATACAACAAGATATGACCAGATACGACAAGATTCAAGATACGACCAGATACAAGATACGACCAGATACAACAAGATACAATAAGATACGACCAGATACAACAAATAACAGATACAAGATACGGAAAGACACAACAAGATACCATAACATACAAGATATGACAAGATACAACAAGACACAAGATACAAAAAGATATGACCAGATACAAAAGGTTCAAGATACGGAAAGATATGACCAGATACAAGATACGACCAGATACGACAAGATACGACCAGATACGACCAGATACGACAAGATACGACCAGGTACGACAAGATACGACCAGGTACGACAAGATACGACCAGGTACGACAAGATACGACCAGGTACGACAAGATACGACCAGGTACGACAAGATACGACCAGGTACGACAAGATTCAAGGTACGGCACGATACGACCAGATACAAGATACAAGGTACGACCAGATACAAGATACAAGGTACAACCAGATACAAGATACGACCAGATACAACAAGATACAACCAGATACAACCAGATACAACCAGATACAACAAGATACAACCAGATACAACAAGATACAACAAGATACAAAATACAAGGTACGACCAGATGCAAGATACAAGATACGACCAGATACAAGATACAAGGTACGACCAGATACAACAAGATACAACCAGATACAAAATACAAGGTACGACCAGATGCAAGATACAAGATACGACCAGATACAAGATACAAGATACGACCAGATACAACAAGATACGACCAGATACGACCAGATACGACCAGATACGACCAGATACAACAAGATACGACCAGATACGACAAGATACGACAAGATACGACCAGATACGACAAGATACGACCAGATACGACAAGATACGACCAGATACGACAAGATACGACCAGATACAACAAGATACGACCAGACACAACAAGATACGACCAGACACAACAAGATTCAAGGTACGGCACGATACGACTAGATACAAGATACAAGATACGACCAGATACAAGATACAAGGTACAACCAGATACAACAAGATACAACCAGATACAAAATACAAGGTACGACCAGATGCAAGATACAAGATATGACCAGATACAACAAGATACGACTAGATACTACAAGATACGACCAGATATGACAAGATTCAAGGTACGGCACGATACGACCAGATACAAGATACAAGATACAACCAGATACAAGATACAAGGTACGACCAGATACAAGATACAACCAGATACGACCAGATACAACAAGATACGACCAGATACAACAAGATACAAGATGTGGCAAGACACAACAAGATACCATAACATACAAGATATGATAGGATGCGATAACATACAAGATACGGCAAGACATGACAACATACAAAAAGATATGACAAGATACGAGACACAAGATATGATAAAATACAACAAAATACTATAAGATACAAGAAAAGGCAAGATACAATAAGATAGGATAAGATATGACAAGATACAAAATACGATAAGGTATGAGATCCGACAAGATGCAATAAGATATGATAAGTTACGATCCAACAATATATCATATGATAAGATACGACAAAATATGATCCGATATAATATGATACAATAAGGTAAGATACTACAATAAGATATGATACAATAACACAAGATACCACCATAACATACAATATGATATAGTACAAGAAAATGAGATGAAGTAAGACACTATGATACGATATGAAGCAGAACTTTATCTCTTTATTTAAGGAGATTAATGTGCAGCCGCTGCACAACAAAGTAGGATAGAGATAAATATGAAATATCATAAAGGTGTGAAGTTGACCCGCAGTTAAAAGCCTGACGTAGCATCGGCGCTGGATACGATGGAGACGATGGAGACGATGGAGACGATGGATACGATGGAGACGATGGATACTATGGAGACGATGGAGACGATGGAGACGATGGAGACGATGGAGACGATGGATACGATGGAGACGATGGATAGATGGAGACGATGGAGACGATGGATACGATGGAGGGACGATGGAGACGATGGAGACGATGGAGACGATGGAGACGATGGAGACGATGGAGACGATGGATACGATGGATACGATGGATACGAAGGAGACGATGGATACGATGGAGACGATGGATACGATGGATACCATGGAGACGATGGATAGATGGAGACGATGGATACGATGGATACGATGGAGACGATGGAGACGATGGATACGATGGAGACGATGGATACGATGGATACGATGGAGACGAAGGAGACGATGGATACGATGGAGACGATGGATACGATGGATACGAAGGAGACGATGGATACGATGGAGACGATGGATACGATGGAGACGATGGATACGATGGAGACGATGGACACGATGGAAGATGGAGACGATGGATACGATGGAGACGAAGGAGACGATGGATGACGATGGAAGATGGATACGATGGATACGATGGAGACGAAGGAGACGATGGATACGATGGAGACGATGGAGACGATGGATACGATGGAGACGACGGATACGAAGGAGACGACGGATACGAAGGAGACGACGGATACGATGGATACGATGGAGACGAAGGAGACGATGGATACGATGGAGACGATGGATACGATGGATACGAAGGAGACGATGGATACGATGGAGACGATGGAGACGATGGATACGATGGAGACGATGGATACGATGGAGACGATGGACACGATGGATACGATGGAGACGATGGAGACGATGGACACGATGGATACGATGGATACGATGGAGACGAAGGAGACGATGGATACGATGGAGACGATGGATACGATGGATACGATGGAGACGATGGATACGATGGATACGATGGAGACGAAGGAGACGATGGATACGATGGAGACGATGGATACGATGGATACGATGGAGACGAAGGAGACGATGGATACGATGGAGACGATGGATACGATGGAGACGATGGATACGAAGGAGACGAAGGAGACGATGGATACGATGGATACGATGGATACGATGGAGACGATGGACACGATGGACACGATGGAGACGATGGATACGATGGAGACGATGGACACGATGGACACGATGGACACGATGGATACGAAGGAGACGATGGATACGATGGATACGATGGATACGATGGAGACGAAGGAGACGATGGATACGATGGAGACGATGGAGACGATGGAGACGAAGGAGACGATGGATACGATGGATACGATGGAGACGATGGAGACGAAGGAGACGATGGATACGATGGATACGATGGATACGATGGAGACGAAGGAGACGATGGCTATGATGGATGGGTAAAGGTCATGGTGCACCTGAAAGGACGGGAAGCTTCAGGAAGGCCTAGCGAGTCCTACATAATTTAATAACTTACATAATGCATTTATGTAACCCATAAACATAAAGTCCCAAAGAACAAAGAGCTCCCTCTGCTCCTCCTTATTTACCTCCTCCACTGGAGAAAAACTCTCCTCCTCCCTAATTACAGCCCAGACCATGAAATCTGCTTCAATTAGCCCAGTTTGAAGTGGTCTGGGGGGGTAAAGAGGGACCACCACCTGCCCTCCACATGCACTAATCCACCAGCACAGACGTATGCAAATCACAGCCTCGTGTCCATGAAAGGAGCGGGGAATGGGCCGAGGTTCTGCAGTACAAACACAGACCCACAGAGAAGATCTACATGGATGTGAAGCGCTGCTGTTTCTGCAGCTGTGTTCTGTCCTACGGCGCCTGAAGGTACCACTCTTTCCCGGGGTCAGTACAGCTGATGTAGTTTTCTGGCTGAGGTTGAAGGTGGAGCTGTGAGACGATGCCGGAGGAATCACTGAGTCTAAAAGCTAATTTGATTACTTTTAATTATTATTTTTAATTCATTTATTTGATGGAATTTCACTTTATTTAATATTTTTATATCATTTGCCCTAAATTTGCCAGAGGAGGAGGAGGATGAGGAGGAGGAAGAGGAGGAGGAGGATGAGGAGGAGGAGGAGGATGAGGATGAGGATGAGGAGGAGGATGAGGAGGAGGAGGAGGATGAGGAGGAGGAGGAGGAGGAGGATGAGGAGGATGAGGAGGAGGAGGAGGAGGAGGAGGAGGATGAGGAGGAGGAGGAGGATGAGGAGGAAGAGGAGGAGGATGAGGAGGAGGAGGATGAGGAGGAGGAGGAGGAGGAGGAGGAGGAGGAGGAGGAGGATGAGGAGGAGGAGGAGGAGGATGAGGAGGAGGAGGAGGAGGAGGATGAGGAGGAGGAGGAGGAGGAGGAGGATGAGGAGGAGGAGGAGGATGAGGAGGAGGATGAGGAGGAGGATGAGGATGAGGGGGGTGAGGAGGAGGAGGAGGATGAGGAGGAAGAGGAGGAGGATGAGGAGGAGGAGGAGGATGAGGAGGAAGAGGAGGAGGATGAGGAGGATGAGGAGGAGGATGAGGATGAGGATGAGGAGGAGGAGGAGGAGGATGAGGAGGAGGAGGAGGAGGAGGAGGAGGAGG
>CAMQGK010000130.1:1282500-1297500 GCA_947000775.1 Pterois miles
GGAGGTGGAGGTAGAGGAGGAAGAGGAACAGGAGGAGGAGGAGCAGGAGGAGGAGTTCTTACCTGTGAGGAGAGGCGGCCGACAGGTGAACGGCAGCAGCACATGAGGAGAGAAGAAGAAGAGACAGCAGCCAATCAGAAGAGCTCCTCCACTCTCATCAATCAATCAATACAAATCAATCTTGGCGACCAGGAGTCACGGTGTGAGAACAGGCTCTGATTGGCTGAGAGCCTCCCAGCACTGCTCTATGCTAATGAGCTGAGGGAGGGGCCACAAATACCACTTAACGTACATAGTCAACATATCAATAATAATATAAATTAAAAGACAAAATAAAATAAATCATCAATAAACAGAATTGAATAAAGTCAAATTTAATTCAAAACTAAATTTGACTGAAAATGTATTTTAAAAAAAATGCTAATTGCAAAAAATACTTAATATAAAACAAATTAATTTTAACGACAAATATGGAATTAAAGTAAAATGAAATAAAACCAAAATTACAAAACATTAAATACAAAAATACATTTATAATATTTGTATTTATTATACTACATTTATCATAGTAAATTTAATTGACAGAAATAAAATAAATATACGTAAAATTAATCAACGTAAAATATAATTTAAAGGAGAAATAAAATGAAAAATATAGTTAAATAACATGAAATATAATATACCTAAAAATATTAAATGTAAAATTTGTAAAATATAAATAAAAATTGCCAAAAAACAAAAAATAAATACAGCAAAATTTCATTAAATAAATGGAGAAACTTTGAATTAAAACCTAAACATTAATGTAAAATATTTCCAAAGAGTGAAGTAAAAAGCAAATAAAACCAAGCGAGTGTTTGAGATGCTTCTTGTTTATTAAGATAAGATAAGATAAGATGATAAGATGTTCTTGTTGTCTGTCTGCTGCAGCAGATGGAGGTCAGTTCATTAGGAACCGGGACGTTTTAGCAGCTCGGCTACCGTTCAGCTGTCAACGTTTAAATCCAGCCCGACGCTGTCAACGTCTCCCTGTGACTCAGTCGGTCGTCCCGGCGGAGGCTGCTCGGATCAGGCCGGGACCAGCAGGTGGAGAGGGACCACCGGGTGGCTGCTAGTCATCGGGCTAGCAGCAGCAGGGCGTCAGGATTCATTAGGATTCATCAGGATTCATTACTTCTTCTTCTGCGGTATTTAGAGTAGTTCAGGACTTCCCTCTCGGTAACTCCAGGGAGGAGTGAGTGTAACGTGGAAGTGTAGCCGAGCTGGAGTCAGGTCCAACGGACCAATAGGAACTCTCCTCTCAGCCCTCAGAAAGAGACAAATGGATCTCCATAGTCAAACAATGGAGAAACCCCCTCAGCCAGCTGGTCCTGGGGCTGGCTGACCTTTGACCTTCTCACAAAGCCCAGCCAGCCTCAGAGCAGCTACACTATCACTGAGATGATCAGAACCAGATGAAATGATCTGACCACCTGACCTTTACTTCTAAATATACTATATTTCATTTACATAACAGTGTTGTTCATTCATTGCTTCTTTTCTTCTACACAGTACTGCTATGGAGAGTGTCCCAGACAAGATGCCAGTCGTCAAGCTACGAAGCACGGAGGTGGAGCAGATCAACGTTCCCATTACCTCTGGAGCGTCATCTGGTCCAAGACTACGAGCATCTCGCTCAACAGCTCAAAGAGCGTTCGCAGCACGAGCAGCGGCTGGTGGCCGACGCCAACAACGCAAACCTCAGCCTCTATCGTCACCTCGAAGAGGAGGAGGAGACAGAGATGCTGCAACAGGGTTTGGCAGGAGAAGTACAAAGCTCTGGAGGACAAGCAGACCGAAGACCTGGCAGCCGATGACCAGAGCTGGCAGACAAGGATCCTGCTGCTGGAGGCCAAACTACAACAACTGGAGGATGAGACCTGGCACTGATTAAGTACCAGCAGGATACGCTTGAGCCGGACCAACAGCTCCACCAGAAGGACGCTGAGATCCTGGTTTTTGGCCGAGAAAGACCAGGCCTGGGTCAAGCAGCTGCTGGACTCCCAGAACCAGGTGAACCAGCTGAAGAGCTCCTTCAGTGTGACGCAGCCTGGCAGGTCAAATACAACGCTCTGGAGAACAGCTTGACCAAAGACATGGAGGAAAAACAGCAGACCCTGGAGAAGCAGGTGACCACCAGAGGACCACATCCCTGTTGGAGGGAACACCCCACCTGAGAGACGCCGAGGTTCTGAAGCTCTCCCTCGCTAAGGAGAGCTCGTCTCAGCAACGATCCAGCGGGCTGCCCGTCAACGTCACACCGATGGAGGCGGGGCTACAACAGGAGAACCTCGGAGAAGGCACAGAACGGACGGAGGAGCGAGAGGAGGAGCGAGAGGAGGAGCGAGAGGAGGAGCAGGTTGAGAAGAAAAAGAAGAAGAGTTTGTTTCGCCGATAGTTCAAGAAAAAGAGCAACAGCAACAAAAAGGTGGTGGAGGATGCAGGCTGGACTGTAGTCCTCTCATCCCAACCAGCCACCACAGCTCACTGCTGCCACCAGCTGGTCGGCGTTCAGCAGGGCCTCGGCCTCTCCGGTCTCCCCCGGTCTCTCCGTCCTCCCCCGGTCTCTCCGTTCTCCCCCGGTCTCTCCGGTCTCCCCCGGTCTCTCTGTTCTCTCCGGTCTCTCCGTTCTCCCCCGGCCTCGTTCTCTCCGGTCTCTCCGTCCTCCCCCGGTCTCTCCGTTCCCCCCCGGTCTCTCCGGTCTCCCCCGGTCTCTCTGTTCTCTCCGGTCTCTCCGTTCTCCCCCGGCCGTCTCTCCGGTCTCTCCGTTCTCCCCCGGTCTCTCCGGTCTCTCCGTTCTCCCCGGTCTCTCCGGTCTCTCCGTTCTCCCTCGGTCTCTCTGTTCTCTCCGGTCTCTCCGGTCTCTCCGGCCTCTCCGGCCTCTCCGGCCTCTCCGTTCTCCCCCGGCCTCTCCGTTCTCCCCCGGCCTCTCCGGTCTCTCCCGGTCTCTCCGTTCTCCCCCGGTCTCTCCGGTCTCTCTGTTCTCTCCGTTCTCCCCCGGTCTCTCCGTTCTCCCCCGGCCTCTCCGGTCTCTCCGTTCTCCCCCGGCCTCTCCGGTCTCTCCGTTCTCTCCGTTCTCCCCCGGTCTCTCCGGCCTCTCCCGTCACCTCGCTGCCATCTGCATTAAATCAGCCTTCAGCCCATCTACCAGCTGGAGCTCAGTGAAACACACAAAACTGTCTGAAACAAAAGGAAACATACCAAATGCACCACGGAAAAAAATAAGATTACGTAATTACATAAAATGACTAAACAAATATAAAACACAAATGCATTTTAAATAGAAACATAAATTGTAGCAAAGTTATATAAAATTAAAAAATAAATGAAAAGATTAAATAAATTAAATTAAAGTAAAATTTTATCAAACAAATACAGTAAATTACATTAAAAACTAAATAAAAATATAAACTTTTAATTCATTGATCATTAAAATTGTAGTAAAATGAATAAAACAATAAATTAAGACAAAACAAAAGCAAAAAACAGCAAAAATAATATTAATTAAATTATAATATTAAAATAATAATATTAAATACATAATAATAACATTAAATAAATTCAAAACGAAATATAATATCAATGAAATTAAAAACTAATCAATTAAAATGCATAAGAATGACAGTAAAACCATTTAACGTTTTAAATGAAGTCTAAAACCGAACCAATCCCAAACAGTAACTCACATGACCAGAACACCTCTGGACCCTGAAACAGGCTGGGCCTCGGCCTGCAGAGGGCGCTGCTGCCCACTGAACCCCTCACTGATCTACTGGGTCAGGCTCCACCAGGACCAGAACACTCAAAAACTCCTCCCTGTAGGCTCAGTGTGTCCTGACATAAAAAAGATCCTCGGTTCAAGCTTCCTACATCTCCCAGAATGCCTTTCAACAACCCAAAGAGCAGTGTGCTGCGGTGGTGACGATGGCTCAGCTTAAATCGGCAGATTTCTTATAGAGGTGTTGAACTGGATGTTGTAACATTATATCAGTCAGTGACAGTATATCAGTCAGTGACAGTATATCAGTCAGTAACAGTAACAGTATATCAGTCAGTAACAGTATATCAGTCAGTAACAGTATATCAGTCAGTAACAGTATATCAGTCAGTAACAGTATATCAGTCAGTGACAGTATATCAGTCAGTAACAGTAACAGTATATCAGTCAGTAACATTATATCAGTCAGTAACAGTATATCAGTCAGTAACAGTATATCAGTCAGTGACAGTATATCAGTCAGTAACAGTATATCAATCAGTAACAGTATATCAGTCAGTAACAGTATATCAGTCAGTAACACTATATCAGTCACTAACAGTATATCAGTCAGTAACAGTATATCAGTCAGTAACAGTATATCAGTCAGTAACAGTATATCAGTCAGTAACAGTATATCAGTCAGTAACATTATATCAGTCAGTGACAGTATATCAGTCAGTAACAGTATATCAGTCAGTAACAGTATATCAGTCAGTAACAGTAACAGTATATCAGTCAGTAACAGTATATCAGTCAGTAACAGTATATCAGTCAGTAACAGTATATCAGTCAGTAACATTATATCAGTCAGTAACATTATATCAGTCAGTGACAGTATATCAGTCAGTAACAGTATATCAGTCAGTAACAGTATATCAGTCAGTAACAGTAACAGTATATCAGTCAGTAACAGTATATCAGTCAGTAACAGTAACAGTATATCAGTCAGTAACAGTATATCAGTCAGTAACAGTAACAGTATATCAGTCAGTAACAGTAACATTATATCAGTCAGTAACAGTATATCAGTCAGTAACAGTATATCAGTCAGTAACAGTATACCAGTCAGTGACAGTATATCAGTCAGTAACAGTATATCAGTCAGTAACAGTAACAGTATATCAGTCAGTAACAGTATATCAGTCAGTAACAGTATATCAGTCAGTAACATTATATCAGTCAGTAACATTATATCAGTCAGTAACAGTAACAGTATATCAGTCAGTGACAGTATATCAGTCAGTGACAGTATATCAGTCAGTAACAGTATATCAGTCAGTAACAGTATATCAGTCAGTAACATTATATCAGTCAGTAACATTATATCAGTCAGTAACAGTAACAGTATATCAGTCAGTGACAGTATATCAGTCAGTAACAGTATATCAGTCAGTAACAGTTTGTCGTCTTATATCAGTCAGTAACATTATATCAGTCAGTAACAGTAACAGTATATCAGTCAGTGACAGTATATCAGTCAGTAACAGTATATCAGTCAGTAACAGTATATCAGTCAGTAACAGTATATCAGTCAGTAACATTATATCAGTCAGTAACATTATATCAGTCAGTAACATTATATCAGTCAGTAACAGTATATCAGTCAGTAACAGTATATCAGTCAGTAACAGTATATCAGTCAGTAACAGTATATCAGTCAGTAACAGTATATCAGTCAGTAACAGTATATCAGTCAGTAACAGTAACAGTATATCAGTCAGTGACAGTATATCAGTCAGTAACAGTATATCAGTCAGTAACAGTATATCAGTCAGTAACAGTATATCAGTCAGTGACAGTATATCAGTCAGTAATAGTATATCAGTCAGTGACAGTATATTAGTCAGTGACAGTATATCAGTCAGTGACAGTATATCAGTCAGTGACAGTATATCAGTCAGTAACAGTATATCAGTCAGTAACAGTATATCAGTCAGTAACAGTAACAGTATATCAGTCAGTGACAGTATATCAGTCAGTAACAGTATATCAGTCAGTAACAGTAAATCAGTCAGTAACAGTATATCAGTCAGTAACAGTATATCAGTCAGTAACAGTATATCAGTCAGTGACAGTATATCAGTCAGTAACAGTATATCAGTCAGTAACAGTATATCAGTCAGTGACAGTATATCAGTCAGTAACAGTATATCAGTCAGTAACAGTGTATCAGTCAGTAACAGTATATCAGTCAGTAACAGTGTATCAGTCAGTAACAGTATATCAGTCAGTAACATTATATCAGTCAGTGACAGTATATCAGTCAGTATCAGTATATCAGTCAGTAACAGTATATCAGTCAGTAACATTATATCAGTCAGTAACAGTATATCAGTCAGTAACATTATATCAGTCAGTAACAGTATATCAGTCAGTAACAGTAACAGTATATCAGTCAGTAACAGTATATCAGTCAGTAACAGTATATCAGTCAGTAACATTATATCAGTCAGTAACAGTATATCAGTCAGTAACATTATATCAGTCAGTAACATTATATCAGTCAGTAACAGTATATCAGTCAGTAACATTATATCAGTCAGTAACATTATATCAGTCAGTAACATTATATCAGTCAGTAACAGTATATAGTCAGTCAGTAACAGTATATCAGTCAGTAACAGTATATCAGTCAGTAACATTATATCAGTCAGTAACAGTATATCAGTCAGTAACAGTATATCAGTCAGTAACAGTATATCAGTCAGTAACAGTATATCAGTCAGTAACATTATATCAGTCAGTAACAGTATATCAGTCAGTAACAGTATATCAGTCAGTAACAGTATATCAGTCAGTAACAGTATATCAGTCAGTAACAGTATATCAGTCAGTAACAGTATATCAGTCAGTAACATTATATCAGTCAGTGACAGTATATCAGTCAGTAACATTATATCAGTCAGTAACATTATATCAGTCAGTAACATTATATCAGTCAGTAACAGTGTATCAGTCAGTAACAGTGTATCAGTCAGTAACAGTATATCAGTCAGTAACAGTATATCAGTCAGTACAGTATATCAGTCAGTAACAGTATATCAGTCAGTAACAGTATATCAGTCAGTAACAGTAACAGTATATCAGTCAGTGACATTATATCAGTCAGTAACATTATATCAGTCAGTAACATTATATCAGTCAGTAACAGTATATCAGTCAGTAACATTATATCAGTCAGTAACATTATATCAGTCAGTAACAGTATATCAGTCAGTAACATTATATCAGTCAGTAACATTATATCAGTCAGTAACAGTATATCAGTCAGTAACATTATATCAGTCAGTAACATTATATCAGTCAGTAACATTATATCAGTCAGTAACAGTATATCAGTCAGTAACATTATATCAGTCAGTAACAGTATATCAGTCAGTAACAGTATATCAGTCAGTAACAGTATATCAGTCAGTAACATTATATCAGTCAGTAACAGTATATCAGTCAGTAACATTATATCAGTCAGTAACAGTATATCAGTCAGTAACAGTATATCAGTCAGTAACAGTATATCAGTCAGTAACATTATATCAGTCAGTAACAGTATATCAGTCAGTAACAGTATATCAGTCAGTAACAGTATATCAGTCAGTAACAGTATATCAGTCAGTAACAGTAACATATATCAGTCAGTAACATTATATCAGTCAGTAACATTATATCAGTCAGTGACAGTATATCAGTCAGTAACAGTATATCAGTCAGTAACAGGATATCAGTCAGTAACAGTAACAGTATATCAGTCAGTAAAAAAAAAAACAAACAGTATATCAGTCAGTAACAGTATATCAGTCAGTAACAGTATATCAGTCAGTAACAGTGTATCAGTATAACAGTAACAGTATATCAGTCAGTAACAGTATATCAGTCAGTAACATTATATCAGTCAGTAACAGTATATCAGTCAGTAACATTATATCAGTCAGTAACAGTATATCAGTCAGTAACAGTATATCAGTCAGTAACATTATATCAGTCAGTGACAGTATATCAGTCAGTAACAGTATATCAGTCAGTAACAGTTATATCAGTCAGTAACAGTAACAGTATATCAGTCAGTAACATTATATCAGTAACAGTAACAGTATATCAGTCAGTAACAGTATATCAGTCAGTAACAGTGTATCAGTCAGTAACAGTATATCAGTCAGTAACATTATATCAGTCAGTAACATTATATCAGTCAGTAACAGTATATCAGTCAGTAACAGTATATCAGTCAGTAACAGTATATCAGTCAGTAACAGTATATCAGTCAGTAACAATATATCAGTCAGTAACATTATATCAGTCAGTAACAGTATATCAGTCAGTAACAGTATATCAGTCAGTAACATTATATCAGTCAGTAACATTATATCAGTCAGTAACAGTATATCAGTCAGTAACAGTATATCAGTCAGTAACATTATATCAGTCAGTAACATTATATCAGTCAGTATCAGTATATCAGTCAGTAACAGTATATCAGTCAGTAACAGTATATCAGTCAGTAACAGTATATCAGTCAGTAACAGTATATCAGTCAGTGACATTATATCAGTCAGTGATCAGTATATCAGTCAGTGACAGTATATCAGTCAGTAACAGTATATCAGTCAGTAACATTATATCAGTCAGTATCAGTATATCAGTCAGTAACAGTATATCAGTCAGTAACATTATATCAGTCAGTAACATTATATCAGTCAGTGACAGTATATCAGTCAGTGACAGTATATCAGTCAGTAACAGTATATCAGTCAGTGACAGTATATCAGTCAGTGACAGTATATCAGTCAGTAACAGTATATCAGTCAGTAACAGTATATCAGTCAGTAACATTATATCAGTCAGTATCAGTATATTAGTCAGTCAGTAACAGTATATCAGTCAGTAACAGTATATCAGTCAGTAACATTATATCAGTCAGTAACAGTATATCAGTCAGTAACATTATATCAGTCAGTATCAGTATATTAGTCAGTCAGTAACAGTATATCAGTCAATAACAGTATATCAGTCAGTAACATTATATCAGTCAGTATCAGTATATTATCAGTCAGTAACAGTATATCAGTAACAGTAACAGTATATCAGTCAGTAACATTATATCAGTCAGTAACAGTATATCAGTCAGTAACATTATATCAGTCAGTGACAGTATATCAGTCAGTAACAGTATATAGTCAGTACAGTAACATTATATCAGTCAGTAACATTATATCAGTCAGTGACAGTATATCAGTCAGTAACAGTATATCAGTCAGTAACATTATATCAGTCAGTACAGTATATCAGTCAGTATCAGTATATCAGTCAGTAACATTATATCAGTCAGTGACAGTATATCAGTCAGTAACATTATATCAGTCAGTAACAGTATATCAGTCAGTAACATTATATCAGTCAGTAACAGTATATCAGTCAGTAACAGTATATCAGTCAGTAACAGTATATCATCAGTAACAGATATTATATCAGTCAGTCACAGTATATCAGTCAGTAACAGTATATCAGTCAGTAACAGTAACAGTATATCAGTCAGTAACATTATATCAGTCAGTGACAGTATATCAGTCAGTAACAGTATATCAGTCAGTGACAGTATATCAGTCAGTGACAGTATATCAGTCAGTATCAGTATATCAGTCAGTATCAGTATATTAGTCAGTAACAGTGACAGTATATTAGTCAGTAACAGTATATTAGTCAGTAACAGTATATCAGTCAGTATCAGTATATTAGTCAGTAACAGTATATCAGTCAGTAACAGTATATCAGTCAGTCACAGTATATCAGTCAGTATCAGTATATTAGTCAGTAACAGTATCAGTATATCAGTCAGTAACAGTATATCAGTCAGTCACAGTATATCAGTCAGTATCAGTATATTAGTCAGTCAGTGGCAGTAACAGTATATTAGTCAGTAACAGTATATCAGTCAGTATCAGTATATCAGTCAGTGGCAGTATCAGTATATTAGTCAGTAACAGTATATCAGTCAGTATCAGTATATCAGTCAGTGGCAGTATCAGTATATTAGTCAGTAACAGTAACAGTATATCAGTCAGTATCAGTATATCAGTCAGTGGCAGTATCAGTATATTAGTCAGTAACAGTAACAGTATATCAGTCAGTGACAGTAACAGTATATTAGTCAGTATCAGTATATCAGTCAGTGACAGTATCAGTATATTAGTCAGTATCAGTATATCAGTCAGTGGCAGTAACAGTATATCAGTCAGTCAGTGGCAGTAACAGTATATCAGTCAGTATCAGTATATCAGTCAGTAACAGTATATCAGTCAGTAACAGTATATCAGTCAGTGACAGTATATCAGTCAGTATCAGTATATCAGTCAGTATCAGTATATCAGTCAGTGACAGTAACAGTATATCAGTCAGTATCAGTATATTAGTCAGTAACAGTAACAGTATATCAGTCAGTAACAGTATCAGTATATCAGTCAGTAACAGTATCAGTATATTAGTCAGTAACAGTAACAGTATATCAGTCAGTATCAGTATATCAGTCAGTGACAGTATCAGTATATTAGTCAGTAACAGTATCAGTATATTAGTCAGTCAGTGGCAGTAACAGTATATTAGTCAGTATCAGTATATTAGTCAGTAACAGTATCAGTATATTAGTCAGTAACAGTATCAGTATATTAGTCAGTCAGTGGCAGTAACAGTATATTAGTCAGTAACAGTATATCAGTCAGTGACAGTATCAGTACATTAGTCAGTATCAGTATATCAGTCAGTGGCAGTAACAGTATATCAGTCAGTATCAGTATATCAGTCAGTAACAGTATCAGTATATCAGTCAGTGGCAGTATCAGTATATCAGTCAGTAACAGTAACAGTATATCAGTCAGTTACAGTATATCAGTCAGTAACAGTATATCAGTCAGTGACAGTATATCAGTCAGTAACATTATATCAGTACAGTATCAGTATATTAGTCAGTCAGTAACAGTAACAGTATATCAGTCAGTAACAGTATATCAGTCAGTAACAGTAACAGTATATCAGTCAGTAACAGTATATCAGTCAGTAACAGTAACAGTATATTAGTCAGTATCAGTATATCAGTCAGTGACAGTATCAGTATATCAGTCAGTGGCAGTAACAGTATATTAGTCAGTCAGTGGCAGTAACAGTACATTAACTGTGTACTAAATGAGACTGTGTGGTACAGATGAACAGATGAATGTGGGCTCAGTGTTTCCACTCCTGGGTGAAGGAGGAATTTGGGGCTTCCCACTCAGGCTCCGTTTCACACACTAGTTGTATTTAGCTCCCAGAATGCTTTGTTGTTGGAGGGATCAGCTTTCCTCTCCTCCTCCTCCTCCTCCTCCTCCTCCTCCTCCTCCTCCTCCAGTTAGATTTCTGACCGTCGGCTCTTCGTCACATAGACAGGTAAGGTTGCTCTCTGAGCCGCCAGGTGGACAGGAAGTCAGAGGTGTGAGTGTTACTGCCGACAGGAAGTGGTGCAGCGTGGGACGCAGTGGGAGTTTCTACGGAGGTCCACGGAGGCTGGGAGGGGAGGAGGAGGTTCGCTGCTCACTAACCCTCTGTATCGTCAATAAAACTACTACGAGGACGACTCGGCATCGGTTGACATTATAAAAACATCTTTTCCACAGTTGGCTCGGACAACCAGACGGTAGATTTTACAGAGCTTACTTTGACAAACTTTTTCTACCAAACTTTCCACTGAACAAAAAAAGCCACATGGTAAAGTTTTAAGTATGAAGTATTTCATCAAGTCATTTATCGAGTCAATTATTTATTTATTTAGAGTCATTTATTTACTTATCTATTTATTTTATCAAGCCATTTATCGAGTCATTTATTAATCAAGTCATTTATTTTTGTATTAATTTATTTAAAAAATATCAAGGCATTAATTTCTTTTTGTATTAATTATTTAGACTTATTTATTTAGAGTTATTTATTTACTGAGTCATTTATTTATTCATCAAGTTATTTATCAAGCCATTTATTTATCTATTTATATCCATTTATTTATGTATCTATTTATTGAGTTATTTATTTATTGAGTCATTTATTTATTCAAGTCATTTATCAAGGCATTTATTTATTTATCTATTTATTTATGTATCTATTTATTGAGTTATTTATTTATTGAGTCATTTATTTATTCAAGTCATTCATCAAGGCATTTATTTATTTATCTATTTATTTATGTATCTATTTATTGAGTCATTTATTTATTCATCAAGTCATTTATTTACTGATGTATTTATCGAGTCATTTATCAAGTCATTTGTCGAGGCATTTATTTCTTCATTTATTCATCACGTCATTTATTTATTTATTTATTGATTGATTTTGGATTTTGGCAGGTTCCATCGTCCATATCAGTATGTGATTGATTCATGTGTTGGTATTTTCTGGTTTCCTGGATCATTTGGCTCGTTGCAGTCGTCCTGGTGGTGTTCGCTAAACTCTGAGGAGAAACATGCAGCAGCTTGTGTTGAAGGTAACTTTAACACTGACCCACTGAAGCTTCTCGGGCCTTGGCGTGCTGGTTCGTGGTCTACTTGGGCTGCGAGCGGCGGTGGTTTGTGGAGTCACATTAATGAGGCAATAAATGATTAATGGGTGAAGGAGGCGAGGCCTTGAGGGGCTGCGAGCATCTGCTGCCTGCTGAAGGACAAGATGAAAACCTCAGAATCATCAGACCTGCCTCTCCGCCACCACCAAGCAGGAAGTGACGTCAGCGGCCGCCACCTCGCTGCGATGTCTCCACGGTTAATGTGCTCCGACTGGAGCGGGAGGCGCTGCAGCACACGTGAAGCCTAGCTGAGGAGCGGCAGGAAGCCTATTTTTAAAGCTGCTGCATGAGCTGCCTATTGTTTGGGTCGGGTCGCTGTCTGCAGCTTCCCCTCAGAGTGAGAGAGGGAAGAGGCCGGCTGCAGCTGGACGCCACAGCTGCACCGCCGCCGCCGCCGCCGCCGAGCCGAGCCTCTGCTTCCTGATCACGGACGGATATATAACTCTAATGATCGCTTCATGTACAAGGTCAAAGTCGCCCTTATAGACAGTTGCTTGTTCACGGCAGCCAGGGATATTTACTGCTCTTATACATGTACAGTTTATTAATGCTTTTATTACTATTTCCAGTAAATATGTGAGTCTAGAGGAGCAGAGACACACTGAAACTGAACTGAAGCACTCTAACGATTATTCTCATCGATAAACCTGTTGATTATTTTCTCCTGTTTCCTGATAGATAATAAATATAAACAATAAATAAACACTTAATAAATAACATATTTAATATAAATACATTTAAATTATTTCACATGAATTAAGATTAATTTGATTAAACTAAATAAATGAAAAAGTAATAAATAATGCACTTAAAATAATACATTTAAGTTATTTAAAATGAAGTAAAATTAAATTAAATTTAAAAAATACTTTTTTTTGCTTCCATTAAGGTTTAATAGATTAATTGACGACTCCAGATTGGGAGAAAGGCTTTAGTTATGATTACACAGCACCAGAGATGTTACTTAATCAATTACTGGTTAATACATTTAAATTATTTTTAAATTATTTTTTAAATTAAATTAAATTAATTAAAAAAAATACTTTTCCCTGTATGATTTAATAGATGAAGTAAAGCTCCAGAGTGGAATAAAAACAGTTTTTAGCTGTAGAGATGTTATTTAATCAAGCATTGGTAAATATATTTGAATAATTTTAAAATAAAATAACATAAAAATAAATTAGAATAAATGAAAATTAAATCAAATTAAATTAAATCAAATTAAATTTAAAAAATAATTTTTGCTGATGAAGTAAGGCTCTAGAGTGGAATAAAAACAGCTTTTAGTTCTGACTACACAGCACCAGAGATGTTAGTAAAAATTTTATTAACTTTTACATTTATTCAAGTATTTTTATTTGTTTTGAATTTATTTTTGAAATGATTTTTTCATTAAGTTGTATTTATTTATTTACTTATTTATTTATTTATTCATGTATTTATTTATTTATTCATGCATGATTTTCCCTTTGTATTTTCCCCTATTTATTTCCATTTATTTATTTTAATTTATCTATTATATCATAAATGCATGCATGCATGCAAGTGAGAATAAAATATATATGCCATTAAATGTAGTATAAATAATATTTTTAAAAAATGTGACATAAGTTGATAAAATATATTAAATAAGTGGGGAAATAAATAAAGCGAGCTGTTTAAAGGGAAAACCATGCATAAATAAATAAATATTAATAATAAATAAATCGCCATCATTTATAAATAAATTTAAAAAATAAATAAAATAAAAGCACAAAATAATGAACAAATATAAACATCAATAAAAACACAAATAAATAAACTGAAAAATTAAACAGAGCAGTAGATTGAAAGGGGAATTAATACAAGAAATATCACTTTATGCCACATTTCATCAATTGCTTATTGCCTACATTTATTTGTGATATCATTCAGGGTACATTTTATGGCTTATTTACTTAATAGTTATGTCTGCATCATTTGATTTAATATATTATATTTAATATATTTCTGTCACTTTAAACTAATCTAGGTGTCAAAGTTAGACATATAAATCTACATCCATGTATGAATCCGTCATCCTTTGTGCCTGTATAGCAGGAAGGTGATGACTTTGTTTCCTCTGGTGCTGATATTAGAGCAGACAGACTGAATTAACATGGACTGTGTTCATATGCCGGACTGGATGCATTGTTTCTACAGGTCAGCTAACGGGCGGATTAAGACGCAGCATCTCAGCAGGGTGTCTGGGACAACGGGGATTAGACAGAGTGGGACATCAGCTGAACGCCAGTACAACAACCAGCATCAGACACAAAGATCCTCTATGACACTAAAATCATCTGTTACTGCGTGAGCAGCAGCTGGAGGAGGAGGAAGGAGGCAGCTGGAGGAGGAGGAAGGAGGAGGAAGGAGGCCGCTGGAGGAGGAGGAAGGAGGAGGAAGGAGGCAGCTGGAGGAGGAGGAAGGAGGAGGAAGGAGGAGGAAGGAGGCGGCTGGAGGAGGAGGAGGGAGGAGGAGGAAGGAGGCAGCTAGAGGAGGAGGAAGGAGGAGGAAGGAGGAGGAAGGAGGCAGCTGGAGGAGGAGGAAGGAGGAGGAAGGAGGCAGCTGGAGGAGGAGGAAGGAGGAGGAAGGAGGCAGCTAGAGGAGG
>CAMQGK010000130.1:1302500-1340000 GCA_947000775.1 Pterois miles
CCGACCTGTGGATCCAGCTCTGACCTGTGGATCCAGCTACGACCTCTGACCTAAGAGTGACCTGTGGATCCAGCTCTGACCTCTGACCTCAGAGTGACCTGTGGATCCAGCTCTGACCTCTGACCTCAGAGTGACCTGTGGATCCAGCTCTGACCTCTGACCTCAGAGTGACCTGTGGATCCAGCTCTGACCTCTGACCTCAGAGTGACCTATGGATCCAGCTACGACCTCTGACCTCGGAGTGACCTGTGGATCCAGCTCTGACCTCTGACCTCAGAGTGACCTGTGGATCCAGCTCTGACCTCTGACCTCAGAGTGACCTGTGGATCCAGCTCTGACCTGTGGATCCAGACCTCTGACCTCAGAGTGACCTGTGGATCCAGCTACGACCTCAGACCTCAGAGTGACCTGTGGATCCAGCTCTGACCTGTGGATCCAGCTACGACCTGTGACCTCAGAGTGACCTGTGGATCCAGCTACGACCTCTGACCTCAGAGTGACCTGTGGATCCAGCTCTGACCTCTGACCTCAGAGTGACCTGTGGATCCAGCTCCGACCTGTGACCTCAGAGTGACCTGTGGATCCAGCTCCGACCTGTGACCTCAGAGTGACCTGTGGATCCAGCTCTGACCTCTGACCTCAGAGTGACCTGTGGATCCAGCTCCGACCTCTGACCTCAGAGTGACCTGTGGATCCAGCTCTGACCTCTGACCTGAGAGAAGGAAGTCATTATTCACTACCTGCCTACTGGGATTCGTCGTCAGGTTCACTGTCTACAGGGCTAAATGATCATTAGGCTGGTTCCCGCTTTTCTCCGGTGTACCATCAGCACTCACAGTTCGTCCATCCATCGCTTCATCAATATTATCTAATGTATTGGGAACATTTGCTGGTTTTCTCTTTGAGTTCAGCTTCATGGCTACTGAGACATTTTTTACTGTTATCAGAAGATTGATCTTCGACCAACATGCTGATTTGTACGGAGAAGCTGCCAAAATCAAAAATAAATAAATTACCTGATGAATACAAAAATTATGTAATAAAAATAATAACATTAAACAAAAATAAAGGCATTAATTAATTGATAACATGTGATATGAATTGATATGTCTGTTTAATATCTATCTACTCTTCTATTTTAATTTCCATAATGATGCAGAAATAAATTAAGAAAATAATACATAGATAAATAAACCAAAATAAATAAGCTTGGGGAAGAATAAGGGGAGAAATACAAAGGGAAAACCATGAATAGATGAACAGATACATAAATAAATATAACTTCATATGAATAGATAAATGCAAAAATAAATACATACATCTAAAAGTTAATAAAAGGGTAGATCTATACATAAATTTATATAATAAATACATTTAAAAGAAATAAAAAGAAATCAAAAAACAAGTAAAAAATAGAAATGCAAACGTAAATAAATTTACAAGTTACAAAAGATAAATAAATAAAAAGGAAAATTAAATAGAAGAGAAGAAAAAAAAAAATAATTAAAGATAAAAGAATATATTTAAAATAAATTTTAAATAAATGCAAAAGTAAATAGATGCAAGAGTAGATGCATACAATTTAATAAAAAATACGTTAATCTAAATATAAATTTAAAATAAATAAAAAATAAATGCAAAAATAAATAACTAATTAAAAAAATAAATAACAGGGAAAATTAAATAGAAGAGCAGATGAAAGGTATAGATTAACTATATCATATCAGGTTCTGTCCTCCATAGATGATGATATTTACTGATATAAATACATAATATTAACTATATCATATCAGGTTCTGTCCTCCATAGATGATGATATTTACTGATATAAATACATAATATTAACTATATCATATCAGGTTCTGTCCTCCATAGATGATGATATTTACTGATATAAATATATAATATTAACTATATCATATCAGGTTCTGTCCTCCATAGATGATGATATTTACTGATATAAATACATAATATTAACTATATCATATAAACCAGCGTTGGACACCAGGCGTCGTGCTAGAGAAAAGCTGAGTCAGCATCTGTGGAGTCATGCAGATGTTCACGTTACACGTGTATGTTTCTTCTTATTAATAATATTTCAGTAAACAGTCTTCAGATCCCATAGTGGGCTTCATGTGGGGGTCAAACTGATGATGCTGATGATGATGATGCTGATGATGATGATGCCGGTGGCCGGCGGCCGGCGGCCGGCGTTACGTAACGGTTAAAGCCCTGCTCCAGAAAGCATCTCTGTGACTTCTTCTTTTAGCTGTTATTAGACGTCAATCAGCCGTTATGTAACCGCCCTCTGCCTCCAGCTGCCACGACCACGCTGTTCTGAGCATTATGGGAAATAAAGACGAGGAAGGACAGTAAGTGATACCCGTGATCTCTGGAAACCATCACGTCTTCATCAGGAGCTCAGACCACTTTAATAACAACTTGAAAAGAAGAAAGGAGAGTCGAACCGTGCTGACACCATCAGGACTATTAGTTATTATTGTTGGTTATTATTAGTTATTAGCTGGTTATTATTAGTTATTACCTGGTTTTTTTGGTTATTATTATTATTATGTTATTATTATTGGTTATTATTAGTTATTAGCTGGTTATTATTATTGGTTATTATTAGTTATTAGCTGGTTATTATTAGTTATTACCTGGTTATTATTATTGGTTATTATTAGTTATTATTTTGTTATTATTAGTTATTAGCTGGTTATTATTAGTTATTACCTGGTTATTATTATTGGTTATTATTAGTTATTAGCTGGTTATTATTAGTTATTACCTGGTTATTATTATTGGTTATTATTAGTTATTAGCTGGTTATTATTGTTGGTTATTATTAGTTATTAGCTGGTTATTATTAGTTATTACCTGGTTATTATTATTGGTTATTATTAGTTATTACCTGGTTATTATTATTGGTTATTATTAGTTATTATTGTTGGTTATTATTAGTTTTGCTGGTTATTATTAGTTATTACCTGGTTATTATTAGTTATTACTTGGTTATTATTATTGATTATTATTAGTTATTACCTGGTTATTATTATTGGTTATTATTAGTTATTAGATGGTTATTATTAGTTATTATCTGGTTATTATTATTGGTTATTATTAGTTATTACCTGGTTATTATTAGTTATTATCTGGTTATTATTAGTTATTACCTGGTTATTATTATTGGTTATTATTAGTTATTACCTGGTTATTATTATTGGTTATTATTAGTTATTAGCTGGTTATTATTAGTTATTAGCTGTTATTATTATTGGTTATTATTAGTTATTAGCTGGTTATTATTATTGGTTATTATTAGTTATTATGGTTATTATTAGTTATTACCTGTTATTATTATTGGTTATTATTAGTTATTAGCTGGTTATTATTAGTTATTACCTGGTTATTATTATTGGTTATTATTAGTTATTAGCTGGTTATTATTATTGGTTATTATTAGTTATTAGCTGGTTATTATTAGTTATTAGCTGGTTATTATTATTGGTTATTATTAGTTATTAGCTGGTTATTATTATTGGTTATTATTAGTTATTAGCTGGTTATTATTAGTTATTAGCTGGTTATTATTATTGGTTATTATTAGTTATTAGCTGGTTATTATTATTGGTTATTATTAGTTATTAGATGGTTATTATTAGTTATTAGCTGGTTATTATTATTGGTTATTATTAGTTATTACCTGGTTATTATGATTGGTTATTATTAGTTATTAGATGGTTATTATTAGTTATTAGCTGTTATTATTATTGGTTATTATTAGTTATTAGCTGGTTATTATTATTGGTTATTATTAGTTATTACCTGGTTATTATTATTGGTTATTATTAGTTATTAGCTGGTTATTATTATTGGTTATTATTAGTTATTAGCTGGTTATTATTATTGGTTATTATTAGTTATTAGATGGTTATTATTAGTTATTAGCTGGTTATTATTATTGGTTATTATTAGTTATTACCTGGTTATTATTATTGGTTATTATTAGTTATTAGCTGGTTATTATTATTGGTTATTATTAGTTATTAGCTGGTTATTATTAGTTATTAGCTGGTTATTATTATTGGTTATTATTAGTTATTAGCTGTTATTATTATTGGTTTTTTGTTTTAGCTGTTATTATTATTGGTTATTATTAGTTATTAGTTATTATTATTGGTTATTATTAGTTATTAGCTGGTTATTATTAGTTATTATCTGGTTTAATCCACTGATCTGTCAAACTGAGTCTCTCCATGAACAACCACAGAGCACCACTTGAAATCTGCTGAGTGAGTCATTCAGCGTGAAAAATGACTAATCTACTCTGTCTAGTGGCCAAACGCCTTGCTCTGGACTAGGAGGGGCGGGCCTAGGGAGAGAGATGGCTGTCTCGGCTGCTTCAGGGAATCTGCAGCTTTCAACACGTCAGATTTAAGACATTTTAGACCTTTTGGGGAGGGATCCATTATGGATGCGTTTTAAGACCCATTTCACGTCCATACTGACGACAGCCAAAGCTGGAACGTCAGGGCGGTCGTGGCTGCTACATAGCTGATGCCTGGTACTGAGCGTTACGTCCAGACCAGCTGAGCTTCAGTGGAGGCGGAGCTCCAGACGCTGCCTGGATCGGCGTCCTGCGCGGAGCAACAACGGCGGCTCTTGGAGAGGTTAGCGTAGCTGTACTAGCATCGGTTCTATCACAAGTGAAAGACATGGACGGCGTCTCCACATCCAAAATGTGGTTTCTCACTGCTCCCAACTGGCTTTGGTGAGAGTTTGATTGACAGACGGTTCATCCAATCACCTGCCTGCTCTTTTCAGTTTCCAATGAAGATGGTTTCATAACAAGTGACTTGCTGGATTTACTAGCCTGAGGTGGTGTTTTACTAGCCCCCGGCAGGCAGTCAGTCCTCCTTGTTGGGCCCTGAGGTCTCAGTACACCGTACGTCCCATCAATGTGTTACAGTCGGACCCTGGGTCACCTATATAAATACATACACACAGTATACACGGTATATACTACATCAGATGACAGTACTTTTAAAAGCCTGTACTACTTGAGGAACCTTGATGTGACTTTATGAGGCTCTTACAGGGTGCTACTACTCGGTACAGGTGGCCCCGGTGGGACTGGAACCCCCCACCCTGCTGTCTCAGTGCCTTGCTCCTCTAGAAGAGCCTGGAGGGCGAACTAACACACCGGCCAGGAGAACTGGGTCACATGGTGCGTTCACTGACTGCAGGTTGGACCGGCGCCACCGACAAAATGAGACAACGAGACACAAAGACAGAGTCAGAGGAGACAGCAGAGACTGCTGCACCTGGTCTACTGTCCTCTACTGTAGTCTACTGTCTTCTACTGTCCTCTACTGTCGTCTACTGTCCTCTACTGTCTCCCTCTACTGTCCTCTACTGTCCTCTACTGTCTTCTACTGTAGTCTACTGTCCTCTACTGTCCTCTACTGTCTTCTACTGTCCTCTACTGTCTTCTACTGTCCTCTACTGTCCTCTACTGTCGTCTACTGTCCTCTACTGTCTTCTACTGTCGTCTACTGTCCTCTACTGTCGTCTACTGTCCTCTACTGTAGTCTACTGTCCTCTACTGTCGTCTACTGTCTTCTACTGTCCTCTACTGTCGTCTACTGTCCTCTACTGTAGTCTACTGTCCTCTACTGTCGTCTACTGTCCTCTACTGTCGTCTACTGTCCTCTACTGTAGTCTACTGTCGTCTACTGTCCTCTACTGTCCTCTACTGTCTTCTACTGTCCTCTACTGTCCTCTACTGTCCTCTACTGTCCTCTACTGTCTTCTACTGTCCTCTACTGTCCTCTACTGTCCTCTACTGTCCTCTACTGTAGTCTACTGTCCTCTACTGTCCTCTACTGTCTTCTACTGTCCTCTACTGTCCTCTACTGTCTTCTACTGTCCTCTACTGTCGTCTACTGTCCTCTACTGTCGTCTACTGTCCTCTACTGTCCTCTACTGTCTTCTACTGTCGTCTACTGTCCTCTACTGTCTTCTACTGTCGTCTACTGTCCTCTACTGTCCTCTACTGTCCTCTACTGTCGTCTACTGTCTTCTACTGTCCTCTACTGTCGTCTACTGTCCTCTACTGTCGTCTACTGTCCTCTACTGTCTTCTACTGTCCTCTACTGTCCTCTACTGTCTTCTACTGTCCTCTACTGTAGTCTACTGTCGTCTACTGTCCTCTACTGTCTTCTACTGTCCTCTACTGTCGTCTACTGTCCTCTACTGTCGTCTACTGTCGTCTACTGTCTTCTACTGTCCTCTACTGTCCTCTACTGTAGTCTACTGTGTCTACTGTCTTCTACTGTCCTCTACTGTCTTCTACTGTCCTCTACTGTCCTCTACTGTCGTCTACTGTCGTCTACTGTCCTCTACTGTCGTCTACTGTCCTCTACTGTCGTCTACTGTCCTCTACTGTCTTCTACTGTCCTCTACTGTCTTCTACTGTCTTCTACTGTCCTCTACTGTCCTCTACTGTCGTCTACTGTCCTCTACTGTCCTCTACTGTCCTCTACTGTCGTCTACTGTCCTCTACTGTCCTCTACTGTCTTCTACTGTCCTCTACTGTCCTCTACTGTCTTCTACTGTCCTCTACTGTCGTCTACTGTCGTCTACTGTCCTCTACTGTCTTCTACTGTCCTCTACTGTCTTCTACTGTCCTCTACTGTCCTCTACTGTCGTCTACTGTCCTCTACTGTCCTCTACTGTCGTCTACTGTCTTCTACTGTAGTCTACTGTCTTCTACTGTCGTCTACTGTCCTCTACTGTCGTCTACTGTCCTCTACTGTAGTCTACTGTCTTCTACTGTCCTCTACTGTCGTCTACTGTCTTCTACTGTCTTCTACTGTCGTCTACTGTCCTCTACTGTCCTCTACTGTCTTCTACTGTCGTCTACTGTCTTCTACTGTCTTCTACTATCCTCTACTGTAGTCTACTGTCCTCTACTGTAGTCTACTGTCCTCACTGTCCTCTACTGTAGTCTACTGTCTTCTACTGTCCTCTACTGTCCTCTACTGTCCTCTACTGTCGTCTACTGTCTTCTACTGTCTTCTACTATCCTCTACTGTAGTCTACTGTCCTCTACTGTACTCTACTGTAGTCTACTGTCTTCTACTGTCCTCTACTGTCCTCTACTGTCCTCTACTGTCCTCTGTCTTCTACTGTCCTGTTGCTGGAGAGGTGCCAGTTTACCTCTTGGGCACTGCCGAGGTGCCCCTGAGCAAGGCACCAAACCCCCAACTGCTCTGGGCGCTTGTCAGGAGCAGCCCCATCACTCTGACATCTCTCCATTGACATGTATATGTACTGTGTGAACAACAGAGTGTAAAAATGAATTTCCTACGGGGACTAATAAAGGAATATCTTTATATCTTCTTTAACTTATGTGAAGAATCTGCTTTAAACTATTGATTACTGATTTATATGTAAATATTGTTGCATTTAGGTCAACAAATCAATATATAAAAATAAATAAAATAAAATAAAAAACACAAACGAAATTACTAATTACGAAATTACGAAATTACTAATATGTAAAAAAAAATAATTAATTAAATTATATTTAAAAAAAACAAATTAATTGGCTCCCATATAAAAATATTAAACTTATTAAAAAAAACACACAAAGCAACAAAAAATTGAAATAATGTACTTCATCTGAGTGTTGTGTGTGTGAGTATTACGTACTAATATTAATATTATTTATACTAAAGCTATTGTTAAACGGAGGGCTGATTTTAGTTTGAAATAAATAATGCTTCCCTGCAGGTATTCCTCATGTTTGTGCACGGCTCCATGATAACTGATATTTGTTCTCAGTGTAATATTTAGATAAGTCACCATGAAAAGGGAATAATCAAACACACAGAAGCAGACTGGCTCTGGTGGTTTTGTGACGTTGTTTCTTCCTCGCTGGTGTTAATTATCCTCCTTTGAGTCTGTAAAACTGTGTGCTGATAAATTAAAGCAGCCCACTGTGTTTCCTGCTGTTCTGTGGGAGAATAAAACAGTGATGTCCTGCTCAGTAAAGTAAAGGTGGACTTGTTAATAACAACCACCACAGACAGAAAGTGGGTCAGTGTCACCTGGCTGGCAGGACAACCATCCATCCTCACACACACCTCACATGCAAAGCGCCAACGCCGCCACCGCCACCGCCACCGCCACCACCCCACCGCCCCACCGCCACCACCACCACCACCACCGCCACCACCACCACCGCCACCGCCACCACCACCACCACCGCCGCCGCCGGAGAATCTGTGGCGAGATGTGAGTCACGGCGCAGCAACTAGGACGAGTCACCTTCTCGGGAGGAATGAGTTCGTCTCAACCAAACCAAAGACCAATCGACTACTTGCTTACATAACGGCAGCACAGACGCAGAGGGGACGGCGGCCTCTCCAGCTGAGAGGTTGTATAACATGACATGAATCTGAGCGAGGCGTCCAGATGTGTGCAGAGGCAGAGGCGGCAGCGCTGCTGCTGCTGCTGCTGTTTTGGGTTATTTCCAGCATGAGAGCAGGCGGAGTGAGTCACCGAGCGCCGGACAACTCAGGCAAAATGGAAATGAGCAAAGCGGCGGCGAGCGAATCACGGCTCTGACTCTGTTGTGTTGTGAAGCTCAGACTCTGCTGCTCCTGATGTCCACTTTGATTCAGTCTACATCACGTCGTCCATTAAATGACTCTGCAAAATCTCCCTCAAGCCAAAGCCCATTTATTTTAGTCCAAATTTAGAGAGATATCTGAAACAAACCTGTAATAAACTGATGTTATTGGCTCACTGACAGACTGTGTGCTAAGGTCAAGAATCCTGTAATTAAATTCATCAATACTGACGTTTAAAGCTGAGGAGAAAAGTTTTCTCTGTTTGCTCTAAATAAAAACTCTTCACCTCTTCATTCACAAAGTCTTCAAGTCACAACTCACCGATATTCAACAAAAATCAACCTATGTGAAGACTTTCCTTTAAAAAGCAGCTAAATCAACCAGCATCCTGCTGATCAATTACTAATCAATCATAACTTCACCAGACCTTGTTAACGCCACACAGAGCACAACTCAACACGTTTCACTGTCATGAATCAGACAACATACGACAGCATGATGTCAGGGTGTTATTACCAATTATAAAATCAGCTTTCACGACTTCCCTGCAGCATATGACAAAATCAATACTGATATTATTCATTAAAGTAACACAATCTGTGGTAGGATTAAATCTGAGTATGGATAATCTATCAATACTAAATCAATACGATACTATTATTATGTTTTTATTTTTTCTATTTTTATTTTAAAATATATTTTAAAAATAATCAAATGACCTTTACATATGTATAAAATATATAATAAAAACTTCAAACAAATGACCCCTGTATTAAAAATACAGAAAAATAACAAAATTTAAAAAACACAAATTACAGGAATACTATATTAAAAAAATACAGGAAAATAATGAAATAAAATTATTTTTTAACTTAAAAAACAGGCAAATGTCCCTTGTTTTTGGTCTAAATAAAAACTGGCAGAACATCACAGGGCTCCGGCTGACTGAACACATCTGTGCATCATCCAGATGTTCCTACACACAATCACGCAAACAGCAGCTTCATGTTTGGGCTTTTCTAAACAGAGTCAGGTATGTGACAAACACACTTCACAGGCCCGTTTCATCCCCATCAGGGGAGCCAGAACCTCTGGAGGAGCTCACGATCCAGTACCACCAGGCTACCATCCCCACTATACATACATATACAGAAATGATAAAAATATGAGACCCTACATGGATATCCTTCAAGTACAAAACTGTGGCGAACAGACAGCAGTTTTTCTCCCAGACATCAATCAATAAATCAATACGGTGAGGAATATTGTCTTCCAAACCTTAGTACAAAAGCAGGCGTTGTTAGGACGACTGGTTTTAATAAGTGACCCGGTCCTAGAATATAAAATATACGCCTCTTCCAACACACAATATGTGAATATCACGTCCAATAAATGCATAAATCACAATGATTGTGAACCAGACTTCATGGTACAACACGTGCAAATACAACTGCCTACTTTGTTGAATTTAGCAGATATTTGCTCAGTTTTATGTCCTTATATTAAAAGATCATGACAGTGTTATTCTGATGCTAATGTGGACAAAGCTGGAACAAATGCCAATTCCAGATTAATCAGGCAACTATTAGTGAAATTACTAGTATGTAATAAACAATAACAGATCTAGATATTATTGTTGGTACCAGGGAATATCCAAAAAAACAACAAAACAACAAAAACACCTCAAACAAACCGACTTCCTCACTGAAAACCACCAGAACATGCAGAGAAGCAACAAAACTTGATAATGACTTGGCCACATGTCGGAGACCGTCTGAGGCCGGGGGTGAGTGGCGGCCTCCCCGGGCCCGGGTCCCGGTGTCCCGGGTCCCGGTCCCGGGGTCCCGGGTCCGGGTCCGGGTCCGGGTTCCGGGTCCGGTGGTCCCGGGGTCCCGGGGTCGGAGCTGTGTAACTGTGGCTGTTCTGACAGCTTCACCCCCACCCAGCACCCACCGTCCTACCTTCAATAGCGATGACATGCTCCCGGATCTGGTTCTGCAGCAGCGGCTCCTCCACCCGCTCCAGCAGCTCGTAGATGGAGTAGATGTTGGGGTGGACGGACTCGAACCTCTGGATCTCGGCCCGGATGGCGGCCGAGTTGGCGAGGTGCTGCTGGTAGTTCATCGCTGCGGATCGCGGCGGATCGGACGGGTGTAGCGACGGGGACGGCGGCAGACAGGAAGGTGAAAGCTGTGACCTCCAGGACGGGGGGAAGCCTTAAATCATGCTTTTCTCCGATGGACCCTGGTGAACTTCAGTTTCTCACATATACAGTTACTCTGAATCACTGGGTGGTGATTTCAGCCTTTAAACACAGTTTATCGTCCTCTACATGCCTGGGAGTTAAAATGCTTTATATGCTCCCAGCGGCTGCTGTTGGCGGAGGCGGCCAGACTGCTGCTACTGCCCGGTGAAGGCAGCTGTTCCCCGGGGTGTCCCTGCTTCCAATCCCGGCGCGGTGACAGATGTGCATATACGCTTCTCCATATCCTCGCAGCCCGTGTGGGATTAAAATGACACTCGCGTGGGTTTATGTGGGTTTAAAAGAGCTTTTAGTGTCACTTGTAGTCAGAAGTGACCCCACGGGAAAGATAAAAACGGCCTTGTTGCTCTGCGGCTAGGCTAGCCGGCTAACGCTAGCAGCTAGCTGTAGCTCCCAGGCTGGAGAGGGGGAGCGGAGGGAAAACTCTCCGGTTCTCAGACGTTAAAGTCGCGTTTACAACAGGACAGAGCGGGGGCTTAAAGCTCCGGAGAGGAGGCGAAAGGCGCCATTTAAAAGGTAGAAATGAAAGCAAGCGAGGCGGCTTGGTCGCAGTTAGTGGAGGGGACGGTACTTGGGATGTTCCCGTCCGTCCATCCGTTGTTTTGTCTCCGGGACCAGCTGCGCCAGATTAAGCTCCTCAGTCCAGATTCAACCCTCCCCGCCGCGGGGCCTCCTCCTCGGATTAATCCAGGTGTTAAACCGCACGTTTATTACAGGTAGGTCCCGCACGCGGCGCCCGAACACTCCCCCGGTCCCCCTTCCCGTGCTCTGGTGAGGCGCATCCCGAGTGAAGCCACAGTATCCCGGCCGGGAACGTCATGAGCCTCCGGTGGGCTCCAAGCTGCGCAGACGCAAATACGCAGGTTCCGGTACGGCGTTTCAAAATAAAACACACCACTGGAACGTTTATCTACTGAAGTAATGTAATAAAGAGCAATGTAAGGTACTTGTACTTTTAGTATATTTTTATGATACTTTATAGTACTACCCCACTACATGTAATAATGTAATTTAAATATATTTACTTATTTGATTACTTTATTTATTTATTTACATCTATCTTGCTGTTACTTTGCAGATTTATTTAAACAAAATTAGACTTTCTGGTCCAGATACCGGTAAAGATACCCGGGTTCTGGGTTGATACCGAGTAATCTTAGCTGGGATCACGTGCTCATGTGTACGACACATTAAATATTTATTTATTTTCAATTATCCAGCTGTAACTTTGGCAGATTCAACTGATCATTGTTTTATGTGTAAGACAACATCGAGCTGGACTTAAAACATCACTTTCCTAACGATGTAAAACCAATTATGTACTTGTACTTCAGATGAGTATTTCTATTTCTTATATAAATATAGTGTATATTGTGTTTCTTTTTTCTCCACTACATTAATCTGGCACCTTTAGTTACTTTGCAGATTCAGATAATTAAAACAAAATCTAATCAACTAATAAATTATGTATTATTATAGATGAAACCACTGGTTTAATTTGGTTCAAATTAAAATATATATTTTATGTTTTCTCATATATTATGAAATATGTTACACTGATTTGTCTATACTGATATGTGTAACTGTACAACTATATATATATTGTATTATATGCTGTAGCATATACTCATTTATTTTGTTTTTGTCTATATAAGAGCACCTGTAACACCCACATCATTAAAGTGAGGCTGATTCTAATATGCTTTTATTTTGAAAATAAAACCTCCCTTTTTACTGTCTTCCTCTCGTCCACAGGCGCGCGCTTGACGCAGCGCCGTTCAGGAAGTTACTCACTGCGTCGATTGTGAGCAAAAATGACTTTTGAAAATAATAGCATGTTCCTTACTTTTAATTTGACCGCCGGATTTCAAAATAAAATGACACCCAATAGAGCATAAACACACAACGGCATTAAGCTGCACATTTCAGCGTTTATTTATATTTCCATGAACATGTTTGTGTTTTCGAAATGTGTCAACTACATAATGAAAACACCATAAGCCTGTAGTCGTACTAGTACTGCAGTACTGCGTGGTGCTTGTACTGTGCGTGGTAATACCTCCTCATTCAGAGTCAGCTGGAGCTCAGCTCTGGTCCAGCAGTCTACCGTGTCGTCGGCGGTACTTTCTCTCCGTCCAGCAGTAAGTGGTGCACCACGCCGCCCTTTTTCTTCCCGCCGCTGGTCGCCTTGATGCAGCACTCGTGTTGGGCCAACATGAAGAGCGTCTCCGTGCCGTCGTCCACGAACTCGCCCTGCCAACGGGCCGCCACAACACACTCAGTCTGCACTCACCATCACTACCTCTTATTTTGAAAGAACATTTCCCCTCAGACTGATCTAATGGACCCTGACGGGGTCCCGACCCCCACGTTGGGAACCACTGGTTTCAGTGCAGACACAGTAGAAACATCAGGATTATCTTTTAAAGGCATGACCGTGTAGTTTTAGAAACGTTAAGTCATGTTTTATTCTTGTTGGAGCTGCTGCTGGTATCTGACCGGACCGGACCGAACCGGACCGGACCGGACCGGACCGGACAGGACCGAACCGGACCGGACCAGAACTGTGCCCGTCTCAGGGCGCCGTGTTTCCACCTGCTTCTGTTCCTGGACTTTCCTGACTGGAGGGAAGTCTGTTCAGGTTCTGGGTTTGACTAAATACACTACACTACTCATCCAGAACACGACATCAGATCAGCTGCTCAGCTTGTACAACAGGAAGTACTGTGATACTCTGAATACTGATAAAGTTCATGACTCACCGTCGTGTCCATTTTCTGTCCGTTGCACCAAACGTCCATCGTGTCCTTCTCTGGAGCAAACAACAAGAGTAGATATTAAAATAAAATCCTAATCTTCTTCTTCACATTTAACCGGTGAACCTGGTACCGGGTCCCAGCGGTGGATCGGAACCAAGTACATTTACTCTACTTCTGTTTTATAGATACTGTGTAATACACACCAAACCGCTGCTCATAATTTCTACTTTAACTGAAGTAACGTGTTGTATTCAGAGAGCACTGTGGTATTTCTACTTTAACTGAAGTACTTTTACTACAGTTACTGCTGTGGTTTGTGGCTCCTTGTCATTAATGATCTCTAATTTCATAATTATATAGATGAAGTGACTTCTTTGTGTAGTTATGATCCAATCAGGTTGAGTCTCTCTGGTCCAATCAGGTTGCTGCAGGTGGTCATGTGACCTGAGCAGCTTACAGTGACATCACCACAAACACCTGGCTGTGTTCCAGTACTACCATAGTATTCAGTCTGCAGTACTACCATAGTATTCAGTCTGCAGTGCTACCATAGTATTCAGTCTGCAGTGCTACCATAGTATTCAGTCTGCAGTGCTACCATAGTATTCAGTCTGCAGTGCTACCATAGTATTTAGTCTGCCAGGAAAACTAGTATGTAGTACTTTGAGAAGGTAGTCTGTACTACCCTGTGGTCTACAGTGTGAGGTCTGGACCGTAGACCAGGTCTGACCCTGTGGTCTACAGTGTGAGGTCTGGACCGTAGACCAGGTCTGACCCTGTGGTCTACAGTGTGAGGTCTGGACCGTAGACCAGGTCTGGACCATAGACCAGGTCTGACCCTGTGGTCTACAGTGTGAGGTCTGGACCGTAGACCAGGTCTGACCCTGTGGTCTACAGTGTGAGGTCAGGGTCAGGGTCTCACCCAGGACGACCCTGTAGTCCTGCCCCTCCACGCGGAGCAGCCAGGTCCTGGAGGTCTTGGCCCGGTTGTCGATGAAGCTCTGCAGACTCTTCCCGTCCACCTCCAGCGTGTACTCGTAGGCGAAGCCGCCGACGGCGTCGATGCTGACGCTGGCTCTGGTTCCGGCGCTGCCCAGGGTGAAGGTCTCCTTCCCAACCAGCTTGAACAGCCAGTCCCTCCTGACCACTTCCTGTTTGTCACATCAGGAACACTTAGCTGCATGTCATCGGCAGAACACGTTCTACTTAGATCTACATGGTTCCCACGTCTTTTTATCCTGCTCTGTGTTTTCTTTGTATTACCGCAGAACCCTCATGTGGTGTGATGGTTTCAGCCAGAACCCCCTACCAGAGGTTCTGCGGAGAACCGTCTGTGGTGTGATGGTTTCAGCCAGAACCCCCTATCAGAGGTTCTGCGGAGAACCCGTCTGTGGTGTGATGGTTTCACTCAGAACCCCCTACCAGAGGTTCTGCGGAGAACCCGTCTGCGGTGTGATGGTTTCAGCCAGAACCCCCTACCAGAGGTTCTGCGGAGAACCCGTCTGCGGTGTGATGGTTTCACTCAGAACCCCCTACCAGAGGTTCTGCGGAGAACCCGTCTGCGGTGTGATGGTTTCAGCCAGAACCCCCTACCAGAGGTTCTGCGGAGAACCCGTCTGCGGTGTGATGGTTTCAGCCAGAACCCCCTACCAGAGGTTCTATTGAGAATATACTATTTATAATATTAATTAATACTAATATTGATAAATTAATTAATACTATTACTAGTAATAGTATTAATATATGAGTACAGAAATATAATATAGAGTATTCTGCATAGTGAGTACTTTCACTGTTGGTACTTGAAGTATATTTTGATGCAGGACTTTTACTTGTTACTAAGTGGTATTACTAGTTACAGAGTGGTATTACTCGTTACAGGGTGGTATTACTAGTAACAGGTACAGGGTGGTATTACTAGTTACAGAGTGGTATTACTAGTTACAGGGTGGTATTACCAGGTACAGGGTGGTATTACTAGTTACAGGGTGGTATTACCAGGTACAGGGTGGTATTACTAGTTACAGAGTGGTATTACTAGTTACAGGGTGGTATTACCAGGTACAGGGTGGTATTACTAGTTACAGGGTGGTATAACCAGGTACAGGGTGGTATTACCAGGTACAGGGTGGTATTACTAGTTACAGGGTGGTATTACTAGTTACAGGGTGGTATTACCAGGTACAGGGTGGTATTACTAGTTACAGGGTGGTATTACTAGTTACAGGGTGGTATTACCAGGTACAGGGTGGTATTACTAGTTACAGGGTGGTGTTACTAGTTACAGAGTGGTATTACTAGTTACAGGGTGGTATTACTAGTTAAGGGTGGTATTACCAGGTACAGGGTGGTATTACTAGTTACAGGGTGGTATTACCAGGTACAGGGTGGTATTACTAGTTACAGGGTGGTATTACTAGTTACAGGGTGGTATTACTAGTTACAGGGTGGTATTACTAGTTACAGGGTGGTATTACTAGTTACAGGGTGGTATTACTAGTTACAGGGTGGTATTACTAGTTACAGGGTGGTATTACCAGGTACAGGGTGGTATTACTAGTTACAGGGTGGTATTACCAGGTACAGGGTGGTATTACTAGTTACAGGGTGGTATTACCAGGTACAGGGTGGTATTACTAATTACAGAGTGGTATTACTAGTTACAGAGTGGTATTACTAGTTACAGGGTGGTATTACTAATTACAGAGTGGAAAAAAATATTACTAGTTACAGGGTGGTATTACTAGTTACAGGGTGGTATTACTAGTTACAGGGTGGTATTACCAGGTACAGGGTGGTATTACTAATTACAGAGTGGTATTACTAGTTACAGGGTGGTATTACTAGTTACAGGGTGGTATAACCAGGTACAGGGTAGGTATTACTAGTTACAGGGTGGTATTACTAGTTACAGGGTGGTATTACTAGTTACAGGGTGGTATTACTAGTTAACAGGTACAGGGTGGTATTACTAGTTACAGGGTGGTATTACTAATTACAGGGTGGTATTACTAGTTACAGGGTGGTATTACTAGTTACAGGGTGGTATTACCAGGTACAGGGTGGTATTACTAGTTACAGGGTGGTATTACTAATTACAGGAAGTGGTATTACTAGTTACAGGGTGGTATTACTAGTTACAGGGTGGTATAACCAGGTACAGGGTGGTATTACTAGTTACAGGGTGGTATTACTAGTTAAGGGTGTATAACAGTACAGGGTGGTATTACTAGTTACAGGGTGGTATTACTAGTTACAGGGTGGTATAACCAGGTACAGGGTGGTATTACTAGTTACAGGGTGGTATTACTAGTTACAGGGTGGTATTACTAGTTACAGGGTGGTATTACTAGTTACAGGGTGGTATTACGTAGTTACAGGGTGGTATAACCAGGTACAGGGTGGTATTACTAGTTACAGGGTGGTATTACTAGTTACAGGGTGGTATTACCAGTTACAGGGTGGTATTACTAGTTACAGGGTGGTATTACTAGTTACAGGGTGGTATTACTAGTTACAGGGTGGTATTACTAGTTACAGGGTGGTATTACTAGTAGTTACAGGGTGGTATTACTAGTTACAGGGTGGTAGTTACCAGGGTGGTATTACTAGTTACAGGGTGGTATTACTAGTTACAGGGTGGTATTACCAGGTACAGGGTGGTATTACTAGTTACAGGGTGGTATTACTAGTTACAGGGTGGTATTACTAGTTACAGGGTGGTATTACCAGGTACAGGGTGGTATTACTAGTTACAGGGTGGTATTACTAGTTACAGGGTGGTATTACTAGTTAAGGGTGGTATAACCAGGTACAGGGTGGTATATAGTTTGTATTATAGTTAAGGTGGTTAACCAGTTACAGGGTGGTATTACTAGTTACAGGGTGGTATTACTAGTTACAGGGTGGTATTACTAGTTACAGGGTGGTATAACCAGGTAAGGGTGGTATTACTAGTTACAGGGTGGTATTACTGTTAAGGTGTTTATGTTGGGTGGTTTGTTGGTGGTATTATGTTAGGTGGTATAACCAGGTACAGGGTGGTATTACTAGTTACAGGGTGGTATTACTAGTTACAGGGTGGTATTACTAGTTACAGGGTGGTATAACCAGGTACAGGGTGGTATAACCAGGTACAGGGTGGTATTACTAGTTACAGGGTGGTATTACCAGGTACAGGGTGGTATAACCAGGTACAGGGTGGTATTACTAGTTACAGGGTGGTATTACAGGTGGGGTTACAGGTACAGGGTGGTATTACCAGGTACAGGGTGGTATTACTAGTTACAGGGTGGTATTACTAGTTACAGGTGGTATTACTAGTTACAGGGTGGTATTACTAGGTTACAGGGTGGTATTACTAGTTACAGGGTGGTATTACTAGTAAAAAATAAAAAAATACAGGGTGGTATTACTAGTTACAGGGTGGTATTACCAGGTACAGGGTGGTATAACCAGGTACAGGGTGGTATTACTAGTTACAGGGTGGTATTACAGAAATAAAAAAAAATAGGGTGGTATTACTAATTACAGAGTGGTATTACTAGTTACAGGGTGGTATTACTAGTTACAGGGTGGTATTACTAGTTACAGGGTGGTATTACTAGTTACATGGTGGTATAACCAGGTACGGGTGGTATTACTATTTACAGGGTGGTATTACTAGTTACAGGGTGGTATTACTAGTTACAGGGTGGTATTACTAATTACAGAGTGGTATTACTAGTTACAGGGTGGTATTACTAGTTACATGGTGGTATAACCGGTACAGGGTGGTATTACTAGTTACAGGGTGGTATTACTAGTTACAGGGTGGTATTACTAATTACAGAGTGGTATTACTAGTTACAGGGTGGTATTACTAGTAAATAAAAAAAAAAAAAAAATACAGGGTGGTATTACTAGTTACAGGGTGGTATTACTAGTAAGGGGGTATTACCATACAGGGTGGTATTACTAGTTACAGGGTGGTATTACTAGTTACAGGGTGGTATAACCAGGTACAGGGTGGTATTACTAGTTACAGGGTGGTATAACCAGGTACAGGGTGGTATTACTAGTAGTATTACGACGTCAGAGTACTTCTCCCACCCTTGCTGAAGACCAGCCTTCCCTCGTCCCCCTGTCCGTGGACTGAAATCTCTCCACCGGGTCTCTCGTGGACTAGGGGGGGGGGGGGGGGGGTACTCACCTGTCCGTTCACGTACACGATCCGTTTCCCCGTGGTGGTTCCGTGGGCGAACTCGACCCTGTAGACGCCGTCGCTCAGCGCCACGTCCCACGCCGCCACCAGATCTCCGCCCGGCATGTCGGCCCGCGGGGGTCGGGGTCCTGGACCGGGACCGGGACTCAGCGGATCAGGTGGTCGGCCGAGAGAGTCTCGGTGGATCCGCCTGTCTCAGCAGCAGGAGCGTTATTCTGTAAGAGGATTACAGATTACAGATTACAGATTACAGCCCACGACGCTGACCCCGATAACCGAGCTCCTCCTCTGGGGGACCGGTCTGAACCGGGACCGGAGATCTGCCGGTCCCTGTTATTATTATTATTATTATTATTATTATTATTATTATTATTAACAGTCTGATCAAACCGGTATGATGATGTTTATCAGCACAAACCGGGTATCAGCTCCTCCTCCGGGGGGTCCGGTTCGGGTCAGAACCGGGACCGGAGATCACAGACCGGGTATCAGCTCCTCCTCCGGGGGTCCGGTTCGGGTCAGAACCGGGACCGGAGATCACAGACCGGGTATCGGCTCCTCCTCCGGGGGTCCGGGGGGTCCGGTTCGGGTCAGAACCGGGACCGGAGATCACAGACCGGGTATCGGCTCCTCCTCCGGGGCTCGGGGGTCCGGTTCGGGTCAGAACCCTCAGAAACTGCACCTTTTTAAACTTATCATTTTTAAATTGATTGTATTGATGAACATCATGTAATTAACTAATTGTGAGGATTTTTATTAACATTTTATGCATTTTTAAATGTTTGCAGCTGTTGAGTTTATTTTAATTTTCTTTATTCAACTGTAGAATTAATCTTTTGGAATATTTTGATTTGTATTTGACTTATCGTTTAAATTTTACTGATATGCATTTTAAATTGTTTTTTTTTACATCTTTATGCATTTTTAAACTTTTTTATTTGTATTCAATTTTTTTGTTTATTTTAAGTGATTTAACTGCTGAGTTGTTTATTTTTTTTAATTCAATCATAATCATTTAAGTCATTTATCATATTGATATTTATTTAAATATATAAAACATAAATATTGAGATTATTGTTTTTATTTATTATCTAAATGTTGCAATTTTAAATTATTTAAATTATGAATTATCATTTAGTTAAAACTTAATTTGTATCAATGTTTTGTTGCTGTTTTTAAAATTATTTTCTAAATATTTTATTTTTTTTACTTATTTAAATTTTAAGATATTTTCTGTTCAGATTCTTTATTTCATTGATGGAAAATGAAGCTTCACACCAGCTGAAGAGGCAACAGATCCTGAATCCTGAATCCTGAATCCTGAATCCTGGATCCTGGAGGATCTGATGAGGTCTGAGTCCATCTAGTGGCCAAACACAACTTCTTCATTTATTAATATTCATTCATGTTTTCTTCTGGAGGGACAACAAATGAAACAAGAGACAGAAATATGAAGACGTTCAGTCTGCTGCTCAGATATTAGTATTTAATTGATTAGACATCAGTGAGACGATCAATCTGACCAACAGGAGTCACGTCCAACATCTGCAGCCCTGAATCACATCACTCCATCATAATTTATTATTAGAAATCATTCATTCGTTTTATTGATTAAATTTGAACAAATAAAAAGCATCAATCCAGCCCAGAGTGATGATTTCATTTTTATTTTCTACACACAAACAGAATTTGGAGCCAAAACAAAAAGCTTTATTTGTGAATTTCTCCACTGAGACTAATAAAGGAAAATCTTATCTTATCTTATTTATTGTGACACTTTATTCTTATATTATAATTATTTATAATTATAATTAATTAATCCTAAATGTGCTAAATGACTCATTTTAGACCAGTACATGAATAAAAATATCCTTAGACTTATTTAAATATTGATTGTTTTATTTATTTTTATTTATCTAAATGCATTTTTTTATTTCAGCTTATTTAAACGAGTTGCTGATTTTTTTAAAACAAATATTTTTAAAATATATTTTTATATTTTTAAGAATTTTAAATCAATAATTATTGTAAAAGTCATAATTTTAATGCTTAAGTTTATGTAAATATAACACATAAATCCAGCACAGTATTATGAAGAGATGCTTTATTTTATGTCTCAGATCATATTTTTATTCTATTTTAGTTTGTAATTTATTTTGAAAGAGAAACTCCATTTAAACCCAAATACAGATTTGGCTTATTATAAGAAACTTATATATAATGATCAGTTGACAGATTGAAAAGACACTAAATTAATTATAAATTTATTTGACAGAAAACTTCCTCTCATATGTTGTTTATTTGGTAAACAGCTTCACTCGTTGAAAGGTGCATTATATGATTTATAATGATGGTTTATGCATAATAATAATAATAATAATAATAATACAGAAAACGATCAATCAGTTCTTTTATTATCAAATAGAAATGAGTTTGACACAAATGAGACTGATTCCCTTTAAAGTCCATAATTAATAATTACACACGTGTTCAGAGGAATAAAGCTTTACACAAAAAGGAGTGTGTGGAAGTGTGAGAGTGATGCATCATGGGAAACATGTTTAAGGCACTAAATGTGACGTGACAGGACATGAAGACTCGAACTGAGCTGAGGAACAAGTCTGAATCCTCCGATTGTCCGTCTTTTCTAGCTTCAGATGGAACGACGAGCTGAAAGTTGTTCACACCTTCGGAGGTTAAATTCATCTTAAAAACCATGTTAATCTCTTTCTAGACGAACCCTGTTGGCTATAAAACAGGAAAAAGTAGTGGAGGACGCTCATTACAGCTTCCCGAGGTCAGGCCCTTAAATTGCTGGTTGTCTTGGAAACAGGAGGGAAATCGTCGGATCTGAGAAGCTGCAGGTTACCTGCTGCTTTTCTTAAAAAGTGCTGAAGTCACTGCAGATTATGTTGACTTGTCGCTGCGCACGTCGTCCAGCTAAGAAATCATCCGCTCGGTCAAAGCTCATTTCTTCCTAGAAGACACGGTTGTGTCTAGAAGGTAACCCGCAAACTGCAAAATCTAATCGGAGACCTGCAAAAACTGCAAAGACTCGGTGGCCGACAACCGAACCAAACCTGCTCCAGACCGTCCCTCATCGTTAATCAATACAGAAAGCTGAGGGCGCTGACACAGTTTGAAGGGTCCCGCATTTACAAAGAGCCCCTCCAGATATTAGCCACGTCCATTACAGCAGGTCTGCTGGGTTTGATCTCATCTAAAAATGCTAATTTTTAAAAGGGACCCTGGTCCACCTTTGAAGATGAGCTCCACTCCACTGTGAAGTTAACCTCTCCTTCAGTAATCGAGGTCAGTGTCTAATCTCATCTCCAGACCGTCCCTCATCATTAATCAATACAGAAAGCTGATGGCGCTGAGACAGTTTGAAGGGTCCGCATTTGAGAGGAGCCCCTCCAGATATTAGCCACGTCCAGTATAGCAGGTAGATGAACCCTGCAGGTCGTCTAAAAGTGGCTGATTTTTAAAGGGACCCTGGTCCAGTGTTACCTTCTAGACACAGACGTGGACATGAAGAGGAGGCAGCTCTACAACAAACAAACAAACAGGAAGTGGAAGTGAGACGTGGATTTTATACATGTTGAGTGTTTGTGCTTCAGTCAGACAGTCTGAGTCTGGGTCAGTCCATCTGACTGGTTCTGGTTCTGGCTCTGTATCACCTCATCAGGCTGCAGTTACAGCAGGCAGCAGTGCTTCTTCTTCTTCTTCCCGCTCGGCCCGTTCCTGTCTTTGCTCTCCGCCATCTTCTTCTTGCGGACCTCCCTCATCAGGTCGAAGAACACCTGGAGGACGAGACGGAGGACGAGACGGAGGTGAGACGGAGGTGAGACGTCAGCGGAGACACTTCTGGATCAGAACCGGTGTCTCTTTACTGCCTTTAACATTCACTCAGTCCTTCGTAGACGCAGAGACCAAACACACATAATCATCTGTGACTTAATACGGGTAAATAAATATGTAAATAAATAAGAAATGAGGGCAGTAAATAAAAAATTAAATCAAAAACATCAAGGAAACAGAATTAAAACATTACAATAAAATGAGGCAGATGAATAATCAACAACAAAAATGAAATTATTATACTTTTAAGAACTTTTTACAATTATTTCTTTTTTTCGTTGTTTTTCTAATAATGTGCTAATATATAATAATATATAATGCTCATGGAAAATAAATAATGAAAAAGAAATGATGGTAATAATAACATGATAATAATAAAAATAAAAATACATTAAAAAATAGGCAGATAAATAAGTAATGACAAAAAAGATTAATATTTTTTAATAAAAAGATTTTTAATTATTCTTTTTTTCTTTATCATTCAAATAATGATCACCTAAAATAAATAAATAAAAAAGAAATGATGATGTAATAATAAAAATAATAATAAAAACAAGAAATAAAATTAAAACATTAAGTAAAGAAATAAAATGAAAGAATTAAAATGAGGCAGATAAACAAGTGAGGACGAAGCACACAGAGTACTGGTGGTAGTAGTAGTATTACTGTACTGTGTTCACTCCCAGTGTGACTGAACAGTACTAGTACACATTCAAACTGCAGTATTTTTATATGGGCGCAGTTTTTCTCATGTTTATTTTTATTTATTTATTTATTTTATAATTTTTATTTATTTTTTTCCAGTATTATTTATTTTATGTGAGCATTATATTATTATATATAAGCACATTATTTGAATAATAATAATTTATTTTTTAAATTAAATCAATAAATAATGGCAAAAAAATAAATAAAAATAATTAAATTAATAGATACACAAACTATAAAATAAAGAAATAAGTCAAAGTAAATGTGAGAAAAACTGGACCCACATTTGAACGTGTACTTTGAACAAGTACTACTGCTCTGAGTTATGTGCCTCACGTGTTGTTATTTGTTTGACTGGATTCTCTTTATTTACTGTATGTTTTTATGTTTCCTATTTTAATAATTATCATCTCTTTTCCTCTCTGTATTTCTGTAGTTAGTGTGTGAGCTGTTTCACAGCGTCTCCAGACTCTTATCACCTGAGGCGCGTCCCAACAAGCTAAAACTAAAGACCACCCGCCGGTCTAACTAAGCCCAGGTTTAACCCTGAGTTCTGTCCAGCAGCAGATCGCTGGGTCACCTCAGTACAGAGGAAACGCTCAGAGCTCTGGGCGGCTGGTTACCTTGTCGACGTTGGCTCTCGTCTTGGCCGACGTCTCCACGTACTGAACCCCCCACTCGCCGGCCTTCGCCGTGGCTTCGTCGGCGGAGACCTGCCGCCGCTCCTCCAGGTCCGACTTGTTCCCCACCAGCAGCAGAGGGATGGCCTCCTCCTCCTTCACCCGCAGGATCTGCTCCCTGTCGCACAAACACAAGGTTTTACTGCTGCTGTACTCCAGGCAGATGTCCGAGTACCAGATACACTCGGGGACCGGATCTTTCTACTATCACTACACTATGAGGAGCATTAACCAAAACACAACGGTCACATAAGTCACACTTTATTCAGTTCATTTAATAACTCAATAACTTCAGTTACTCTCTACATCTTTCAGCTGTAACACATGAAATACAAACAATACTCTGTCTTTCAGTTCATTCCTCATCCATTCATTCCTCATCCATTCATTCCTCATCCATTCATTCCTCATCCATTCATTCCTCATCCATTCATTCCTCATCCATTCATTCCTCATCCATTCATTCCTCATCCATTCATTCCTCATCCACTAACCCACCAAATCCTCCATCAGTGTCGGAGTTACACAGATTTTAAATGCTCCTTATCGTACAGAAAATACGGTAATTATACCTTCTGTTATCTAACGAGCATGGACCAAACAGACAGACAGGAGGAGACAGGAGGAGACAGGAGGAGACAGGAGGAGACAGGAGGAGACAGCAGGAGACAGCAGGAGACAGGAGGAGACAGGAGGAGACAGCAGGAGACAGGAGGAGACAGGAGGAGACAGCAGGAGACAGCAGGAGACAGGAGGAGACAGCAGGAGAGCAGACAGCAGGAGACAGGAGGAGACAGGAGGAGACAGGAGGAGACAGAGGAGACAGGAGGAGACAGCAGGAGACAGGAGGAGACAGGAGGAGACAGGAGGAGACAGCAGGAGACAGGAGGAGACAGCAGGAGACAGGAGGAGACAGGAGGAGACAGCAGGAGACAGGAGGAGACAGGAGGAGACAGCAGGAGACAGGAGGAGGCAGGAGGAGACAGCAGCAGGAGACAGGAGGAGACAGGAGGAGACAGCAGGAGACAGGAGGAGAGGAGAGGAGGAGCAGCAGGAGAAGGAGGAGACAGGAGGAGACAGCAGGAGACAGGAGGAGGCAGCAGGAGACAGCAGCAGGAGACAGGAGGAGACAGGAGGAGACAGCAGGAGACAGGAGGAGGCAGCAGGAGACAGAGGAGAAGAGGAGGGGGGGGGAGAGGAGGAGAGGAGGAGAAGAGGAGAGCAGGAGAAGGAGGAGACAGGAGGAGAAGCGCAGGAGAGAGGGGGGAGAGAGGAGAGGGGGAGAGGAGGAGGGAGGGGAGGAGGAGGGGGGAGGGGAGGGGGAGAAGGGGGAGGAGGAGAGGAGAAGGAGGAGGAGAGGAGAAGGGGGGAGAGGAGAAGGAGGAGAAGGAGGAGAAGGAGGAGAAGGAGGAGGAGAGGAGAAGGGGGAGGAGGAGAAGAGGAGACAGAGGAGAGGAGAGGGGAGAGAGGAGAAGGAGGAGAAGAGGGAGGAAGAGAAAGGAGGGAAAGGAGACAGAGGAGGAGAAGGAGGAGGAGGGGAGACAGGAGGAGACAGCAGGAGACAGGAGGAGACAGCAGGAGACAGGAGGAGACAGGAGGAGACAGAGGAGACAGGAGGAGAAGGAGGAGACAGCAGGAGACAGGAGGAGACAGAGGAGAAGAGGAGACAGGCAGAGGAGCGAGAGAGAGAGGAGACAGAGGAGACGGAGGAGACCAGGAGAGCGGAGGGGGGGGGGGGGGAGGCGGGGGGGGGGGGCAGGGAGAGGGGGGGGGGGGGGGGGGGGGGGGGAGGAGGGGGGGGGGAGGGGGGGGAGGAGAGGAGGAGAAGGAAGGAAGGAGGAAGAGGAGGAGGGGAGGGGGAGGGGAGGGGAGGAGAGAGGGGGGGGGGGGGGGGAGGGGAGGGGGGAGAGGACGGGGGGAGGAGGCGGGAGGGGAGAGAGGGAGACAGGAGGAGGAGGAGAAGCAGCAGGAGACAGGAGAAGACAGGAGGAGGCAGCAGGAGACAGCAGCAGGAGACAGCAGCAGGAGACAGGAGGAGGCAGGAGACAGCAGCAGGAGACAGGAGGAGACAGCAGGAGACAGGAGGAGACAGCAGGAGAAGCAGCAGGAGAAGGAGGAGGCAGGAGACAGCAGCAGGAGAAGGAGGAGACAGGAGGAGACAGGAGGAGACAGCAGGAGACAGGAGGAGACAGCAGGAGACAGGAGGAGACAGGAGGAGGCAGGAGGAGGCAGGAGACACAGCAGGAGACAGGAGGAGACAGGAGGAGGCAGCAGAAGACAGCAGCAGGAGACAGCAGCAGGAGACAGCAGGAGACAGCAGGACCCCTCCAGATATTAGCCACGTCCATTACAGCAGGTAGATGGATCCTGCAGGTCTGTTGGTTATAAAGGGACCCTGGTCCACTGTTTATAATGAAGTAAGACCCAGACCTGAACTCCGACGTGGCCGTGAAGGACTCGTGCTCCGTGATGGAGAACAGCAGCAGGAAGCCCTCGCCGCTGCGGAAGTAGTTGTCCCTGATGGCGGCGTAGTCCTCCTGACCCGCCGTGTCCAGGATGTCGATCTGGACGTCCTCGCCATCCAGGACCACCTTCTTCCTGTAGCTGTCGGCCTTGGTGGGCTCGTAGTCCTCCACAAACTGTTGGGGAGCATTGGGGAAAAGTTGGTGCTGTAACAGGAAGCAGAGGCAGCGAGGGATCATGGGTAATATAGCGTGGAGGTCTCACCTCGTCATACATGAACTGCAGCGTGAGGGCGGACTTCCCCACGCCGCCGCTGCCCACCATGATCACCTTATGGAGGGCCAGGGAGGTCTGGTTCTTGTTCTTACCGGAGGCCATGACTCCGGTCTGGCTCAGTCCAGAGACTCACAGCTCTGTCCGGCTAGCAGGGACCATATGAGAGCGGTAGAGACCAGCAGAGACCAGCAGAGAGGGGTAAAGACCAGCAGGGTCCAGCAAGGGGGGTAAAGACCAGCAGAGACCAGCAGGGAGAGTTTAGACCAGCAGAGACCCGCAGGGAGGGGTAAAGAGCAGCAGGGTCCAGCAGGGAGAGTTTAGACCAGCAGAGACCAGCAGAGACCCGCAGGGAGAGGTAGAGACCAGCAGAGACCAGCAGAGACCCGCAGGGAGAGGTCGAGACCAGCAGAGACCAGCAGGGAGAGTTTAGACCAGCAGAGACCCGCAGGGAGAGGTCGAGACCAGCAGAGACCAGCAGGGAGAGTTTAGACCAGCAGAGACCCGCAGGGAGAGTTTAGACCAGCAGAGACCCGCAGGGAGAGGTAGAGACCAGCAGAGACCAGCAGAGACCAGCAGGGAGAGTTTAGACCAGCAGAGACCAGCAGGGAGAGTTTAGACCAGCAGAGACCAGCAGAGACCAGCAGGGAGAGTTCAGACCAGCAGAGACCAGCAGGGAGAGGTCGAGACCAGCAGAGACCAGCAGGGAGAGTTTAGACCAGCAGAGACCAGCAGGGAGAGGTAGAGACCAGCAGAGACCAGCAGGGAGAGTTTAGACCAGCAGAGACCAGCAGAGACCAGCAGAGACCAGCAGAGACCAGCAGGGAGAGTTCAGACCAGCAGACACAGGATGTCAGATAAAAATATATACAAACATACACATATTAAAAATTCTGTCTACCATACATGATTAAAACACCTAGATGACCCTGATATAAATGTAAATAAATCAAAAATATTGATAAAAATATCGATTTCTCACCAAACTGTTGAATCCCTCTGAAACAGGCCTGTAATAATCACAATAATTCATAGATTATTATCTGATAACTGTTAACAGCAGACAGCTCTGCACGTCAGTATGCAGTACTGGTAGGGGAGTACTTTCAGAGTACTTTTACTGCAGTACTCGCTGCCAGTGAGTACACGAGCGCAGTGTTTGATCGCAGTAAACAAGCTTCGGGGCAGGAGGAGGGAAAACCCGCCCGTGACCTTCCAGCTCGATGCGGGCTGAGGACACCACCATGAGGGCGGTGAACTCAGAAAATGTCTTCTAGTCGCCGTCAGGACGTGATGGAGGACACGGACACGCTTCGAGTCGCCTCAGCTGCTCAAATAAAGAAGGAATGAATAAAGGAGGAATAAATAAAGGAGGAATAAAGCATAAACCGAGTCCACAGAAAGAGGAACTACAATAATCATCCTGTTCTCTGCTTCAACCAGCTGACGGCTCTCTAACTGACTCTCCCTCGGACCCGCCTCCTGCCTGCCTCTGATTGGCTCCGACTCCTCTTTCGCGCTCCCCATTGGCTGCTCACACTGCCACTCACCGCACCGATAGCTAGCTCATAGATAACACTTGGGGCGAATTCAGGGAAAAACGACGTTAAACCGTGACGTAGAAAATGTAAAAGTATCTGAAACAACGCTGAAAAAGTCACGCAGCTCACCTGCTAACGTCTTTTCCCGCTGTTCGTCAGGAAATCCGCCATAAACCGACACAAAGTGAAACTTTTACAAGTTGACCGGGAGACGCTCTGCCGCCGCACCTTCAACACGGACTTCAGGCAAAGATGGTGTATTCACGAGACGAGGAGTCACTCTGGATATGAAAAATGGTGCGAGGAACAGCTGGCAGGCGGCGCTAGCACAACCGTTACTAGTGATTCCCTGAAAAATAGCCACAAAGAACACATAGAAAAATACACAAACGAATTATAATATATGATTTATATTCACACTTAAATCAAATGCTGATATATTTCTTAAAATAGTATTTTCAATACAGCTCACTGACCAATGAATCTGAGAAATAGGAACCGAGTGATACGTCTTACCTTTTCTCTCTTCTCAGATAACTTTAACAGGATGTGATATCACGAAATGCCTTGTAGTCCTAAACTGTATTTATGTAGTTTTGTATTATTGTAATTATTAAATTATCAATTTTGTTTACAGTTTTAGTTTTATTTTGATCCTATGATTTTGTATATTAATATCAATATAAAATATAATTTAATAATAATAAATAATATTTTTATTTCTAACAGTTTTGTTTTAAAATAAACATGACAAAAAACTTGATACATTAAACTACCCATTTATTCTTCTTTTAATAGTAAAATATATAGATAAAATAAAATTAAAATAAAATCTATTTATTCAATTCAGTATTATAATAATATAATATATAATATAATAATTTAAATTCCCATAAATTTAGAATATGCATTTGTCTCTCATTGCCGCTTTGTTTTATTTTAATCCCTTGTTTGTAAATATTGTTATACTTTTTTTGTAAAAAAAAAAAAAAAAAAACCCTGATACATTAAACAATCCAGTGTTATAAGTTGTAAATACTAACCCAGTTAATCGTAGTAAAAATAGAATTAAATAAAGTTTTTTTTGTCAGATAACATTAACAGGATGTTATGTCTCCACCTACCCTGTAGTCCTTAAAAGATATTTATTTATTTATAATTATTTCTATGCTTTTGTTATACTTTTTTGTGCCTGACATATGTACTTATTTTCTAAATACTTTTACATAAAAATAAATTAAATAAAACGAAAAAATATAAAATGACACCTTGATATATTAAACTATACAATAGTTTTTCCTTTCTTTTTTTTTAACAGTCTTAAAAAATAGACATGAACAAACAGTAATTTGTTTTATTTAGGGTTGTCATAAAATATATATACTGTTTAGTTATTTTCTCAGATAACATTAACAGAATGTAATGTTATGAAATTCTTTCTAGTCCTTAATATTTATTTACTATGATAATAATGTAATTTTCAATTCGTTTAGAAATATATTTGTATTTATTTTAATGATATTTTTTTAAATATTCGTATATTTTTGAACTTGTTTGAGGCTGAAGGTCTGTGTACTTTTTATGCTAATTGAAATTGTGTGAAAAAAATAATTTAAAAAATGAGAAAAAGATTTTAAACATTACACTACCAATTTTTATAGTAAATAAAATATAGTAAAACTTGTGCTTTATTTTATTGAAGGCTGTCACTCTTATTTTTTGTATTTTTTTTATTTTATATTTGTTTTGTGGGATTTTCTGCAGCAGTGTTTTCTACTTTTGTACTGGTAGTTTTGTACTTGTGGTACGTACTTTTTAAATGATGACACCTATTAATTTCTATTTCCAGGACTTTTATGCATGTTTTCACCTGTGACACTGAAACAATATAAATAGAATAATAGAATATATAACATTCTGTATAGTATAATGAAAATATCTGAGAGAGACGAGATGCAGCTGAAAGCTCTTCAGAAAGTCAGTAAGGGGATGTTGAGTTGAGATTATGTTGAATTATCTCATATAAAAGCAATCAGGAAAATTAAGAAAAATGTAAAGAAATGGTTGTACAAAAAGAGAAATATAAATAAAATAATAAGAAAATAATGAGGAATATAAGAAATATGTACAATCGTGCATCAAACACAAATTATTTTAATTTAATATTTCTGCCCATTTCAGTTAGTTTTGCTCCCATTTTGTCGAATATATTATATTTTAGACTGTTTCATGTATTTCATATGTTTTTGTGAATTTCCTTTGGGTGTAAACATGATCTGAAGCGTGTTATGAAAACAGTTGCAGCGTTTGGACCAAAGGTGGCGCTGTTTGATCGCAGATGGAGTCGAGTCTGCTCAGCTTTCAGTGGCTGTGCTGAAACTGTGAAGCAGCCAGAAACCATCATTTTACATGTTTGTTATGTTTGGAGACGTTCAGACTTCAGATTGAGAGGATTTAGAGCAAACAGCACGTGTGATGGAGCAGAGTGATTTTAATAAAAACAGGATCACATGAAGTTACTCCGCAGCTTGTTTTGGCCTCATGATCATCAGCGGCTGAGAGGTCAAAGGTCACCTCGGCTCCGCATGGACACGACTTTGGTTTCAGAGTTTTTACTGAAAAATGTTGCCGTCACCACACGTCAGCTGAAACCGAGCTCATTCACATCCAGTCTCAACGTCTCTCTGAGCTTCATAACCAGCTAAAACACTAATTATCAGTATTATTACTATTATTGATCTCCTGCAGTATTTACAGGCTTTTATGTTGGTATCTGATCCTTTTAATGGAAATGTGTCCTTAAATTCTGGGTAAAATGATGCTTTATGTATCTCCAACAATCACACACAGGCTTTGTCACCACTTTACACACAAATATCAGATTGAATCACATCACGTATCTGTGAAATCTGGTCGTTTCCTGCCTGGAATCAGGCTCGACACCAGTCACAGTCCACCAGAGTCCCATTAGAAATGAAGTGTTTTTACAAAAACACACTTAAATACAGCAGAATATTAAAGTGAAGCTTCAGTGAAGAGAAAATAAAGATATATAACACAGTGTTTTATCAGACTAAACCAAACTTCACTCAGTTTTCTGCTTGTTTTGTTCACTGTGACACTTTCAGCCACTGATTTTATACACAAGCAACAGAGGTGGAAAGTAACTAAGTACATTTACTCAAGTATTCTCTGCTACTATAGCTGTACTCCACTACATCATGCTATATAATCTGGTTGTTTTCTCACTTCAATCAGACACAACAAAGTCCCACTGAAAATTAACCATTTTTAAGGACGCTTGTTACAGAAAAAGGACATTTTCCTGATAGTGCGTTTGTAGTTTTACTTATATCAGATGTTGAGAGCAGGACTTTATCATTGCTGGAAAGTATCTGAATACTTGCAACAAGTAGTAGTAGTATTCTGAATAAAGTGCTGTACATAAAGTGTCCTCTCATGTTGATAAAAGCCTGTATTAATTGGGTTTTTGTGAGTGTAATATGAATCCCTTCAGGAGTAACTGGCTGATTTCTCCTCAGGGACTACTACTACTACTACTATTATTACTACTACTACCACTACTACTACTACTACTACTACTAACCCCGCCCCCCTCGCTAACCCCGCCCCGTTGTTTTGACCCTTGATATAAAACAGGTTTCGCTGTGTGGCGGGTCCAGACGGCAGAATGGAAACGCTGCTCGGTGCGCTCACTGGCTCACCTCCTCCTCCTCCTCCTCTTCCTCCTCATCACTACCATCACCATCATCTTCTTCATTGCGCAGCGGCACTCCGGCAGCACCTCGCTGGAACTAAAGGCATCTAGAGGACGCAGAGGATGATGACGAACTGAACTTTAAACATGTCCAGGTTGGATTCTTCTTCTTCCTCCTCTCTGTTTGTGGATTAATGAAACCATGACGCGTTTTCTGCTGTTGCTGCTGTTGGTGTGAAGCTGCTCTAACTGCGTTACATCAAGAGGAATAAAGAGGAAGGACCAGCGAAGTCCACGAAGTAACGATGTAATAAAGCGATTTCCTGCCTGCCGGACTGGATGGAAGTAAACTGACTGGCATCCCGGTGCGTTTTTACGCATGGAGGCAGCTCGGGACTGAGCTCGGATCGTGTTTAACTCTGACTAAAGAGACAAAAAAAGTGATTCTACTCCTCCTCAAACAGAAAATGAGTAGCTGTCTCCTCCGACTGGCACTCCTCGTGGCTTGCGTCCTCTCCATCTCCTCCACCGCTGCGCCCGGGACCGAGGCAGAGGCGCACACGGCGTCCCGGGATACCTGCGCGTCCTGCGGCGTGGCGCAGCCGGAGGACCCGGAGTCGGGCAGGCTGAACGTGGACTTTCTGGAGGCGGTGAAGAGGCACATCCTGAGCCGGCTGCAGATGCGGGAGAGGCCCAACATCACGCACCCGGTGTCCAAGGCGGCCATGGTGACGGCGCTGCGGAAGCTGCACGCCGGGAAGCTGCGGGAAGACGGCAGGGTGGAGATCCCCAACCTGGACGGACACCCGATGAGCAACGACGTGCTGGAGGAGAGCTCCGAGATCATCAGCTTCGCGGAGAAAGGTGCGTCACGGAGACACGCTTTCAGACGTGAATTCAGTTGTTTCTCACACAAATGTGACAATAACGAGAAAGTTTGACCGTTTTCTTTACACACAAACATGTCAACTTATTTCAGGGAAATTAAGAAGATTTAAATCGAGAAACCGCTGCTGTTTTTAGAGAAAGACTGTCTGCTGTAAAGCATCCTGAGGGAGAGCTGACAGTTCTGGACATCCTCTTATCCGTAAAACACAGCACACAGGAAAACTCACCTTAAACACGAGTCTAGTCTGGAGGTTGATGCGTCTTTATGAGACTCTGCAGCTCCATAGAAAGAGGCAGTTTCCTGCATCATAGACTAAGACCACTTAGTGTCGACCAAACTTCACTCATTTTTCTGCTTATTTTAGGAAACAGCTGATTTTAAGACTTTAACTCCACTTCATCGTGTATCTGAGTAATTTGGTTCTTTCCTCACTTGAATCAGGCACAAGAACATCATGTCCACCACAGGAACATCGGAAATGAACCGTTTTAACGACACATAAAGTTTAATAAATGGAACAAGTACTTCATCTGATCTCTATAGTTACTTTCCATATTTCTAGTTTACGTATAAAGTAAAAAATAGAAAAGGACTAAAGATCCTCAGGTGATGTGTTTTAAAAATGCAGGACGAGTCAGTCCAGAGGGGGTCTGACAGAGACCACCAGGTGACACTTCATTTCTGAAGGGTGGTAAATGCTCCTGATGCCTCCAAACATCCTCTTATCTCTAAAACACGCCGCATCCAGGCAGCAAAAGTGGCATTGATCGATTGATCAGCCTGAGCGCGCCTGCAGTCTGGAGCTGATGTGTCTTTATGAGACGCTGCAGCTCCATAAAAAGGAGGCAGGACACTTGTTGAAACTCTGTGGTTGTCTTTATATACCAGCTGAATGAGAAACAAGCCAGAGCATATGCTGATGTTGAACAGATGTTGACACAGGGGGCTTGAAAACCTGCCAAAATAAAAGCAGAGACTGCAGCTGCTACCTGCAGAAGGGATCAGCTCCCAAAGCTGCATTTCTATACATTCACTGACTGCGTTGTCTTCATTTACATGAGATCTATTCATTTAATCCTGCTCTCAAGTCAGGCACGAGTCAACACGTAGTATTTAGTCAGAGTCAACACGTAGTTTGGTGTGATTTAGTCCGAGTTAACATGTAGTTTGGTATTAGTCTGAGTTAACATGTAGTTTGGTATTTAGTCTGAGTTAACACGTAGTTTGGTGTGATTTAGTCCGAGTTAACACGTAGTTTGGTATTTAGTCTGAGTTAACACGTGTTAGTATTTAGTCCGAGTTAACACGTAGTTTGGTATGGTTGAGTCTGAGTCAACACATAGTATGGTGTGGTTGAGTCCGAGTTAACACGTAGTTTGGTATTTAGTCTGAGTCAACATGTAGTTTGGTTTAGTCCGAGTTAACACGTAGTTTGGTATTTAGTCTGAGTCAACGTGTAATTTGGTATTTAGTCCGAGTTAACACGTAGTTTGGTGTGGTTGAGTCCAAGTCAACACGTAGTTTGGTGTGATTGAGTCTAAATCAACACGTAGTTTGGTGTGGTTGAGTCCGAGTCAACACATAGTTTGGTATGGTTGAGTCCGAGTTAACACGTAGTTTGGTGTGGTTGAGTCCGAGATAACACGTAGTTTGGTATTTAGTCCGACTTAACACGTAGTTTGGTGTGGTTGAGTCCGAGTCAACACGTAGTTTGGTGTGGTTGAGTCCGAGTCAACACGTAGTTTGGTGTGGTTGAGTCCGAGTTAACACGTAGTTTGGTATTTAGTCCGACTTAACATGTAGTTTGGTGTGGTTGAGTCAGAGTCAACACGTAGTTTGGTGTGATTTAGTCCGAGTCAACACGTAGTTTGGTATTTAGTCTAAGTTAACACGTAGTTTGGTGTGGTTGAGTACGAGTTAACACGTAGTTTGGTGTGGTTGAGTCTGAGTCAACATGTAGTTTGGTATTAGTCCGAGTTAACACGTAGTTTGGTATTTAGTCTGAGTCAACGTGTAGTTTGGTATTGAGTCCAAGTTAACACGTAGTTTGGTGTGATTTTGTCCGAATCAACACGTAGTTTGGTATTTAGTCTGAGTTAACATGTAGTTTGGTATTTAGTCTGAGTTAACATGTAGTTTGGTATTTAGTCTGAGTCAACAGGTAGTTTGGTATTTAGTCTGAGTTAACATGTAGTTTGGTATTTAGTCTGAGTTAACATGTAGTTTGGTATTTAGTCTGAGTTAACATGTAGTTTGGTATTTAGTCTGAGTTAACATGTAGTTTGGTATTTAGTCTGAGTTAACATGTAGTTTGGTATTTAGTCTGAGTTAACGTGTAGTTTGGTATTTAGTCTGAGTTAACATGTAGTTTGGTATTTAGTCTGAGTTAACATGTAGTTTGGTATTTAGTCTGAGTTAACATGTAGTTTGGTATTTAGTCTGAGTTAACATGTAGTTTGGTATTTAGTCTGAGTCAACAGGTAGTTTGGTATTTAGTCTGAGTTAACATGTAGTTTGGTATTTAGTCTGAGTCAACACATAGTTTGGTATTTAGTCTGAGTTAACATGTAGTTTGGTATTTAGTCTGAGTCAACATGTAGTTTGGTATTTAGTCTGAGTCAACATGTAGTTTGGTATTTAGTCTGAGTCAACATGTAGTTTGGTATTTAGTCTGAGTTAACATGTAGTTTGGTATTTAGTCTGAGTTAACATGTAGTTTGGTATTTAGTCTGAGTCAACATGTAGTTTGGTATTTAGTCTGAGTCAACATGTAGTTTGGTATTTAGTCTGACTAAATACGTAGTTTGGTGTGATTTAGTCCGAATCAACACATAGTTTGGTATTGTCTTAACAGGTAGTTTGGGGTGGTTTAGTCTGAGTTAACAGGTAGTTTGGGGTGATTTAGTCTGAGTTAACAGGTAGTTTGGGGTGGTTTAGTCTGAGTTAACAGGTAGTTTGGGGTGATTTAGTCTGAGTTAACACGTAGTTTGGTGTGATTTAGTCTGAGTTAACACGTAGTTTGGTGTGATTTAGTGTGAGTTAACAGGTAGTTTGGGGTGGTTTAGTCTGAGTTAACACGTAGTTTGGTGTGATTTAGTCTGAGTTAACAGGTAGTTTGGGGTGATTTTGTCTGAGTTAACACGTAGTTTGGGGTGGTTTAGTCTGAGTTAACAGGTAGTTTGGGGTGGTTTAGTCCGAGTTAACAGGTAGTTTGGGGTGATTTAGTCTGAGTTAACACATAGTTTGGGGTGGTTTAGTCCGAGTTAACAGGTAGTTTGGTGTGATTTAGTCTGAGTTAACACATAGTTTGGGGTGGTTTAGTCCGAGTTAACAGGTAGTTTGGTGTGATTTAGTCTGAGTTAACACGTAGTTTGGGGTGGTTTAGTCCGAGTTAACAGGTAGTTTGGGGTGATTTAGTCCGAGTTAACAGGTAGTTTGGGGTGATTTAGTCCGAGTTAACAGGTAGTTTGGGGTGGTTTAGTCTGAGTTAACAGGTAGTTTGGGGTGGTTTAGTCTGAGTTAACACATAGTTTGGGGTGGTTTAGTCTGAGTTAACACATAGTTTGGGGTGGTTTAGTCTGAGTTAACAGGTAGTTTGGGGTGATTTAGTCTGAGTTAACAGGTAGTTTGGGGTGGTTTAGTCTGAGTTAACACATAGTTTGGGGTGGTTTAGTCTGAGTTAACAGGTAGTTTGGGGTGATTTAGTCTGAGTTAACAGGTAGTTTGGGGTGGTTTAGTCTGAGTTAACAGGTAGTTTGGGGTGGTTTAGTCTGAGTTAACAGGTAGTTTGGGGTGGTTTAGTCTGAGTTAACACGTAGTTTGGGGTGGTTTAGTCTGAGTTAACACATAGTTTGGGGTGGTTTAGTCTGAGTTAACAGGTAGTTTGGGGTGATTTAGTCTGAGTTAACAGGTAGTTTGGGGTGGTTTAGTCTGAGTTAACAGGTAGTTTGGGGTGGTTTAGTCTGAGTTAACAGGTAGTTTGGGGTGGTTTAGTCTGAGTTAACACATAGTTTGGGGTGGTTTAGTTTGAGTTAACAGGTAGTTTGGGGTGGTTTAGTCTGAGTTAACAGGTAGTTTGGGGTGGTTTAGTCTGAGTTAACAGGTAGTTTGGGGTGGTTTAGTCTGAGTTAACAGGTAGTTTGGGGTGGTTTAGTCTGAGTTAACACATAGTTTGGGGTGGTTTAGTTTGAGTTAACAGGTAGTTTGGGGTGGTTTAGTCTGAGTTAACAGGTAGTTTGGGGTGGTTTAGTCTGAGTTAACACGTAGTTTGGGGTGGTTTAGTCTGAGTTAACAGGTAGTTTGGGGTGGTTTAGTCTGAGTTAACAGGTAGTTTGGGGTGGTTTAGTCTGAGTTAACACGTAGTTTGGGGTGGTTTAGTCTGAGTTAACACGTAGTTTGGGGTGGTTTAGTCTGAGTTAACAGGTAGTTTGGGGTGGTTTAGTTTGAGTTAACAGGTAGTTTGGGGTGGTTTAGTCTGAGTTAACAGGTAGTTTGGGGTGG
>CAMQGK010000130.1:1345000-1350000 GCA_947000775.1 Pterois miles
CTGACGATTCTAATGACTCACAGGATTCACAGGTCTGATGATACTAACGACTCACAGGACTCACAGGACTCACAGGACTGATGATACTAACGACTCACAGGATTCACAGGTCTGATGATACTAACGACTCACAGGACTCACAGGTCTGATGATACTAACGACTCACATGATTCACAGGTCTGATGATACTAACGACTCACAGGATTCACAGGGCTGATGACACTAACGACTCACAGGACTCACAGGGCTGATGACACTAACGACTCACAGGACTCACAGGGTTGATGATACACACGACTCACAGGACCAACAATAATAATGACTCACGTGACTCATAGGATTTACGATACAAATGACGATTTTAACGACTCATTGTGGGACTGACAGAACTATGATACTATCATACTATCATACTAACGATTCACTTGACAAAAGGCTGATGAAACAAATGACTCGTGACTTGCGACTCATGACTCACGGGACTGATGATACTAAAGGCTCACGGCACTAAAGACTCACATGTCTATAGCTACCCATGGGACTGACACTACTAACGACTCACCTGACTACAGCGACTCACGGGACTGAAGATACCGACGAGTCACGGGACTCAAGGAGCTGATGATACTGTTGACTCGTGACTAAAGACATGACAGAATAAGTCAACGTTAGTTTTAGTTTCACATGAACAGCGGTCTCCTGGTTGAAAGTCTTGTGTTTGTTTGACCCGTCTACCTCCCTATCCTCCCGTCCAGAACGGTCTCTCACACTATTAATACTACGTCACTTGGTCCGACCATCGAATAACGTCACGGGTGCATCAACATTGGAGTTAATTGAAAGCCTGATTCATCACATACTGCTAAAAGGCGGATCTGTGCGTCAGTTTCAGTGCCGAGGGGCGCCGACCAAACGGCAGTAACTGAGTTGTTGAGAATGTGTTGGTTCTGTTCAGCCATGAAATCTGAAGTCCATCCTCGCTTACGCTCAGACTTCCCAAAGCTGGAGCTACCACAAACAGCCACTGTAAGCATCTCAAGATAAAGCACCTAAAATGTAAAACACAGTAGATTAAGGAGCTTCTAGTCCCATTTCAGGACACCATCAATCTCCCAGGAGTGCTCTCGGGATATTTACATGTCTGCACTCCAGATCAAAACTTTATCCTTCCTTAATGGGAGCACTGGCTTCCACAAAGACACACCAATAAATGAAGAGATGAATAGCAAATACGGCCGGTTAAAAACCCTTTTTGCTTCAGTTCAAGCAGCAGTTGAGGGAAAGATGAATGTAATCTGTATAAATAACACTAAAAGATTGAATTTCAGATTTTTGTTTCCAAAGGCCTCAGTTGCCCTCCTTCCTCAAATGGTCCCTAAATAAAAAGCCTTGGACCATTTGCAGTCTGCTGGTACTTCTGTGAACCGGCTAATGTCATGTAAATGGCTTTTCCTGCGTCTTCATTCTTCCAGTTTGTTGCTGGTTCTGCGTCGCTCTCTCAGGCCTCATTGTGAAGACAGTTAGGCTCCATAAGATCTCATTTTCAGGCAGCATTCAACGCAAAGTCTTTGAACCTTTGTGTAGCGCTCTCTTAAGCTGACCCCCCCCCCCCCATATTTGGGCCAATTCAGAGGCCAAGTGGCCGAGTGCCCAAGGCCTTCCTGTCACAGTCTGCAGTCCCTCTGTGCTGCCACCCTGAACTGAGGGGAGGCCATTCCCAAGTTCACCCAAACACCCCCCTCCAGTGCTCAATCCGCTTTGCTGGTCTACAGTGATCCACATCTTGTTGTGTTTATTAATCATGAATTCCTCTGTTTGTTCCCCAGATGACATGGTGACGTCCAAGTCCAGCCTGTTCTTCCTGATCTCCAGCGAGGGCAACCAGAACCTCTACGTGACGCAGGCCACCCTGTGGCTCTACTTCAAGCTGGCGCCGTCTCCACTGGAGGTGCGCCCGAGGCGGAAAGTGACGGTGAAGGTGTACTACCAGGAGCCAGGTCTCAGCAGCAAGTGGAACCTGGTGGAAAAACGCGTGGAGCTGAAGCGCAGCGGCTGGCACACCTTCATGCTCACCGACGCTGTGCGGTTGGTGTTTGAGAAGGGCGACCGACGCCAGAACCTGGACGTGCGCTGTGAGGGCTGCGACGCAGAAGGCGTCGCGCCCGTCCTGCTCAACCGCAATGACGAGTCCCACCGGCCCTTCCTGGTGGTGCAGGCGCGGCAGTCCGACAGCAAACACCGGATCCGTAAGAGGGGCCTGGAGTGTGACGGCAGCAGCAGCCTGTGCTGCCGCCAGCAGTTCTACATAGACTTCCGGCTCATCGGCTGGAACGACTGGATCATTGCGCCGTCGGGCTACTTTGGGAACTACTGCGAGGGAAACTGCCCAGCCTACATGGCGGGCGTCCCCGGCTCGGCCTCGTCCTTCCACACCGCGGTGGTGAACCAGTACCGCATGCGTGGGATGAGCCCGGGATCCATGAACTCCTGCTGCATCCCCACCAAGCTCAGCACCATGTCCATGCTCTACTTTGATGACGAGTACAACATCGTCAAGCGGGACGTTCCCAACATGATCGTGGAGGAGTGTGGCTGCGCTTGAGTACATTTATTTAAGGTGGAACTGATATTACAACAAAATATAGAAATATTTATGGACAACGGAGAAAACATGTGCACACACAACCTCATCCACACATATCTACACACCCTCATGTATGCCTGCACAAAAACTTGTATATATATTTATGTTTGCTGATATATTTCGTTATATTCCTTCAAAGGGACGTGAAGCGTTCTCTTCCAAATCTTTAAATATCTTTGGAAAACAATCAATCTCTGACGTTCTTCATTAAATATCTTTAAGATAGTGAGGATCTGGTTTGCTAAACCTACTAGCCTTTACATCATTTGATGTAATTTCCTGCTATTGCTAGAGTAGGTACCACTTGTTTAGAAGTTTTGGGATTAAACTCTTCATGTGTAGAACATAAAGCCAACGTTAAACGTGAAAATAATGTCTCCAGAGGAGCCTTTCATGTTGGCGGTTCAACTACGCCTCTTTCTGAGCAAACGTGGGACAAGCACTGAAAACGTTAATACATCAGTCACCAACAAACAGCACTTCTGGTCAGGATTCACATTTACATTACGTCTACGGTAAAACCGGCTTCAAGCTGAACATTCGGATGCATCTGTAGACACGCTGACCTCTAAACACAAAGGTAGACAATGTGAGGTGAAACACCTGAAATTTAGTGGAGGGTCTGATGGTTCACAGCTCTGGATTCTTGTCTTTCTATTAAATTCATTGAGGACCACTGTTGCAGCCATCTTGGTAGACATTTCTCTCAGATTATTAACTCCTGATCTCAAATTACGAATCCATGTCTCAAATAGATCCAATAGATAGACAGCTAGTAACAGTGTTAGCTGGAGGCTAACCAAAGGAAAGACTGCAGGATAACCAACATCTGAGATGACAAACTGTGATCGGAGGATCTAGAGAGCTGCAATATCAGAGAAACCTTCCAGAGATGGAGAGGAGATGATGCTAATGTTTAGCCTTCTGCTAGCAACAGCTGTGAGCCATTAGCTGCTGTTAGCAGAAGGCTAAACTATTAGCATCCCTTTCTCTCCGTCTCTTCTCTGATATCGTCCGACTCTCTTTTTGACTGACTTTACTGAAGGATAGTTAACTATAGACATCCAAAGATTTATACGCCCTCAGTTTATCTTTACAGCGCCGCCGTTGGCCTCCAGCCTGCTGGTCAGACGGCTGCTACTTAGCTAGCTTAGCTTGCTAATTCCTCCATGCTGTCATTAAACACAGAAAATGAGCTGAACAAACTCATCTGGTGAAGCGCTGTGCTTTCCTACGCTGTGACCAGAGTGTGGATGAAGCATTAAGTTGTTAAATTTGGGTGAATTTTTGGATGAACACTCTTTATGTGACCGGCACATGAAGACGGAGGAATCCTGGACACCAGGACCGACATCACATCACATTCGACTCCTTCCAGCTGATCAACACTCATTTCAGTCGTGAAAAGTTGCCATATTGCTCAGTTTAGTGACGCGCACCTCGATAGCACTTACAGATTGAAATGCCTTTAATGAGCCCACCAGTCCACAGTCCCTCTCAAAGAAATAAGTGCCGTATGAGCTATGCAATGTATAGTATTTACCCATGACAGGCTGAACTGAAGCTCCTCTGACCAACTATCACCTATACTTGAAATGTGCAGGTGTGGCGAGCGGTTGGGCTTCGGCCGCGAGGCGGGAGAATCCCAGATAACCCAAACCCTGAAGTTATGTTCATACTCCACGGCCAAATATATGCTGAAGGAAAATTAATTGCTGACTTCAAAGTTCATCATCTCTGTGGCGTTAAATTCCCTCCTAAAAGTATTTTAGTTTAAGATATGTTTTACGAGACAAGGCTGGAGAAATATTGCACCTGCTGCAAAATAAAGTTTATTTTTATGCATCATGAAACAAAGATGGCAGCTGGAAGCGACACATCTCTGTGCTGATAGAATACGGTACGGAAGCCCCGAAAGGCCAGTGAGATTTTTTTTTTCCTCTGGTGAGGCTGATCTTCATTATTTTCTTGCCTGTTTATGACGTAAGAACTGGATTTTTATTTGTTTTATTTGTTCTTAAAACAAACCTGAGGCTAATTTTTCTTTTTTTTTTTTTTTTGCCTCTTTGAGAAAACAAGTTAAAAACATTATTTGTTTATTTTTTCACAGAAGAATTAAAAAATAGAAAAATCAGGCTAAAATGATTTTAAGCCATTTAACAGACAGCCCCTCAGATTCCAGCTATTCATAAATCATAAACAGAGGAGAGAAAATAATTATATGTATGACTTAAGAACAGGTCAATTTTTAATTTTCTGGTATTTTTAATTTTTTTTTGCCAAGATAATTTCTAATATTTTCTAAGTTCCTGTTTTGTCTCTTACAGTGAAAACAATTTTATTTTTTTTCCCCTAC
>CAMQGK010000130.1:1355000-1362500 GCA_947000775.1 Pterois miles
GAACCTCCTGACTGAACCTCCTGACTGCCTCGACTGGACCTCCTGGGAGGACCGGGTTTAGTCCCCCTGAGGACTCCTGGGAGGACCTCCGACTGGCCTCCGACTGCTCCTGACTGAACCGCCTGACTGGACCTCCTGGGAGGACCGGGTTTAGCTCAGAGAAGAGGTCCCCCCGCCGACACTGCGGCGAGGTCAGGTGACACACCAGAGCTGTTTGATCATGTTGCTCGGCAGCAGCAGGTTCACCACAAACCCAGGAATGTTAATGGAGGGAGGCCCGAGGCCGCGCCGCCGTGCTGCCGCCGCGCCGCCGCCGTGCCACCGTGACGCTCTCTCACCTGCAGCCAACACGCCGTCGCCTGCTGTGGCGAGCTGTCAGACACCGCCGGGACTCGCTGTGCTTTCCGCCTGATTTATGGGGAAGGAGCTGCAGATGTAATTTGTTTGAGTGGGTGAGGTTAGTGACCATAAATCAGCGCTGTCGGTGGGCTGCCGTGGAACGGTACCTGTCGCCTGCAGGGAAACAGCAGCTCTGCTGGCTCCGCCTCCGAGGTGATTCCCCTCCAATCAGCTCCTCCTGCAGACAGGGCCAGGTGAAAACACATCAGACAGAAGGATCAGACCTCGTTCTGGGATCTGACGAGCCGACGACGTGACCTTATTTCTTCCACACAGCGCCCTGACACGGCAAACACAAGCTGACATCAGAAATACAGAAAGAGATGTTACATGTTCTCACTGAGCCACGACAAGAACCGAACATTCAAGACGAGTCCATGACGTTACAGGTACTGGAGCAGTACTGGAGAATCTAGTCCATCTAGTCAGAGAGTTCAACTCGGAGGCAGGTTTAATATGAGCTCAGGTAGTTACGCTTGTTTCCTACTTGGTTTAAGTCACATACTTGGTTTAAGTCACATACTTGGTTTAAGTTATGTACTTGGTTTCAGTTACGTACTTGGTTTAAGTCACATACTTGGTTTAAATTATGTACTTGGTTTCAGTTACGTACTTGATTTAAGTCAAGTACTTGGTTTCAGTTATGTACTTGGTTTCAGTTACGTACTTGGTTTAAGTCACATACTTGGTTTAAGTCACATACTTGGTTTAAGTTATGTACTTGGTTTCAGTTATGTACTTGGTTTAAGTCAAATTCTTGGTTTCAGTTATGTACTTGGTTTAAGTTACGTACTTGGTTTAAGTCAAATACTTGGTTTCAGTTACATACTTGGTTTAAGTTACGTACTTGGTTTAAGTTGTGTACTTAGTTTAAGTTACATACTTGCTTTAAGTTACGTACTTGGTTTAAGTTACATCTTTGGTTTCAGTCAGGTACTTGGTTTAAGTTACGTACTTGGTTTAAGTTATGTTCTTGGTTTAAGTTTCATCTTTGGTTTCAGTTAGGTACTTGGTTTAAGTTATGTACTTGGTTTAAGGTATGTACTTGGTTTAAGTTACATCTTTGGTTGAAGTTACGTACTTGGTTTAAGTTACATCTTTGGTTTAAGTCACATACTTGGTTTAAGTTATGTACTTGGTTTAAGTTACATCTTTGGTTTAAGTCACATACTTGGTTTAAGTTACATCTTTGTTTTAAGTTACGTACTTGGTTTAAGTTACATACTTAGTTTAAGTTATGTACTTGGTTTAAGTTACATCTTTGGTTTAAGTCACATACTTGGTTTAAGTTACATCTTAGTTTTAAGTTACGTACTTGGTTTAAGTCATATACTTGGTTTAAGTTACATACTTGGTTTAAGTTACATCTTTGTTTTAAGTTACGTACTTGTTTAAGTCATGTACTTGGTTTAAGTTACATACTTGGTTTAAGTTACATCTTTGGTTTCAGTTAGGTACTTGGTTTAAGTTACATACTTGGTTTAAGTTACATACTTGGTTTAAGTTACATCTTTGGTTTCAGTTAGGTACTTGGTTTAAGTTACGTACTTGGTTTAAGTTATGTACTTGGTTTAAGTTACATCTTTGGTTTAAGTTACGTACTTGGTTTAAGTTACATACTTGGTTTAAGTTACATCTTTGGTTTAAGTCACATACTTGGTTTAAGTTACATCTTTGTTTTAAGTTATGTACTTGGTTTAAGTTACATACTTGATTTAAGTTATGTACTTGGTTTAAGTTACATCTTTGGTGTCAGTTACATCTTTGGTTTAAGTTACATCTTTGGTTTAAGTCACATACTTGGTTTAAGTTACATACTTGGTTTAAGTCACATACTTGGTTTAAGTTACATACTTGGTTTAAGTTACATCTTTGGTTTAAGTCACATGCTTGGTTTAAGTTACATACATCTTTGTTTTAAGTTACATACTTGGTTTAAGTCATGTACTTGGTTTAAGTTACATACTTGGTTTAAGTTACATCTTTGTTTTAAGTTACGTACTTGGTTTAAGTTATGTACTTGGTTTAAGTTACATACTTGGTTTAAGTTACATACGTGGTTTAAGTTACGTAGTTGGTTTAAGTTACATCTTTGGTTTCAGTTACGTACTTGGTTTCAGTTACATACTTGGTTGAAGTTACATACTTGTTTTAAGTTACGTACTTGGTTTAAGTTACGCACTTGGTTGAAGTTCATACTTGGTTTAAGTTACGTATTTGGTTTAAGTTACGTACTTGGTTTAAGTTACATACTTGGTTGAAGTTCATACTTGGTTTAAGTTACGTATTTGGTTTAAGTTACGTACTTGGTTTAAGTTACATCTTTAGTTTAAGTTACATACTTGGTTTAAGTTACATACGTGGTTTAAGTTACGTAGTTGGTTTAAGTTACATCTTTGTTTTCAGTTACGTACTTGGTTTCAGTTACATACTTGGTTTAAGTTACGTACTTGGTTTAAGTTATGTACTTGTTTTAAGTCACGTACTTGGTTTAAGTTACATACGTGGTTTAAGTTACGTAGTTGGTTTAAGTTACATCTTTGTTTTCAGTTATGTACTTGGTTTCAGTTACATACTTGGTTTAAGTTACGTATTTGGTTTAAGTTACGTACTTGTTTTAAGTCACGTACTTGGTTTAAGTTACATACGTGGTTTAAGTTACGTAGTTGGTTTAAGTTACATCTTTGTTTTCAGTTACGTACTTGTTTCAGTTACATACTTGGTTTAAGTTACGTACTTGGTTTAAGTTACGTACTTGTTTTAAGTCACGTACTTGGTTTAAGTTACATACTTGGTTTAAGTTACATACTTGGTTTAAGTTACATACGTGGTTTAAGTTACGTACTTGGTTTAAGTTACATCTTTGGTTTAAGTTACATACTTGGTTTAAGTTACATACGTGTTTAAAGTTACATACTTGGTTTAAGTTACATCTTTGGTTTAAGTTACATACTTGGTTCAGTTACATCCTTGTTTTTGCACAAAGAGCCATTTAAGATTGAACTTGGTATTATGTTTGGTTCAGATTATTATTTTAGATTTAGTGTGAGGTTTAGTGTTCTCCTGATTACTGACGCTGCTTTGTTGGTCAACGGAACAAAGTTTGGTCTCGTCAGCTTCCGTATGGAAAAGCTTCGGCTGGGACACGCCAGCCAGCACTCACACTCCTGTCAAGTCAAGAGGGAATACCGGGAATGTCGATGGGATTTTCTCTGCTGGAGTAGAATCCAAGATGTGGAGAGGTTTCATTCCCCGAACGCTGACTGACCTCTGGGGATTCAACGTTCCCACGCCCAGGTTCCCTCCTCAACAGGAACATATGTCATGGAACGTACCGGAGGGAGCAGAGATCATAGAGATAACACATCACCTCATGAAGAGATATTATCATTAGTACTGAACGAGGAGCGAGCAGAAACCTTCAGTCCCACACTGTGGCAGGTCTTTACAGGTCCTGGTCTAAACCTCAGCTTTGGATGGGACGGTTCCAGGTCTGTCGGGGATCACGCTTCTTTTTATTTTCAGCACATGCATGTTAGGGAGGTTCTCCACGGATCTGTTTTGGTTTGGGTCAGCGATTCTTGTGGAAATCAAATAGTTGCTGTACTGAAATATGGTAATTATGCATATATTTAAAGGAGTGGGACTTTAATTTGATTGGTGGTTTGGTCGTTGGGTCACCGCTGTGGTCTAGACTGAAATAACGCCACAAACATTTTATGGGTTGACGCTCACGATGCCCAGAAGAGGAATCCTAATGAACTTCCTGTGACTCTTCCTTTAGCGCCATCATGAGGCTCACTGTGGTTCCTGCTGAAATATCTCAGGAACCGTTGGATGGGTTCTGGTGAAATGTGGCTGTAATACCTGGAGATCCGCTGACGTTCCCTCTACTGTCGCCATTAAATGAGTTAAGGACGTATCCTGTCGCCATCTTGGTTCATGGCCATCGCCATCTTGTTTTTTGTCCGTCTCCATCTTGTTTGTTTGTCCGTCGCCATCTTGTTTTTTGTCCGTCGCCATCTTGTTTGTATGTCCGTCTCCATCTTGTTTGTTTGTCCGTCTCCATCTTGTTTGTTTGTCCGTCGCCATCTTGTTTTTTGTCCGTCTCCATCTTGTTTTTTGTCCGTCTCCATCTTGTTTTTTGTCTGTCTCCATCTTGTTTGTTTGTCCGTCTCCATCTTGTTTTTTGTCCGTCTCCATCTTGTTTGTTTGTCCGTCTCCATCTTGTCTTTTGTCCGTCTCCATCTTGTTTTTTGTCCGTCTCCATCTTGTTTGTTTGTCCGTCTCCATCTTGTTTTTTGTCCGTCTCCATCTTGTTTGTTTGTCCGTCTCCATCTTGTTTGTTTGTCCATCTCCATCTTGTTTTTTTGTCCGTCTCCATCTTGTTTTTTGTCCATCTCCATCTTGTTTTTTTGTCCGTCTCCATCTTGTTTTTTGTCCGTCTCCATCTTGTTTGTTTGTCCGTCGCCATCTTGTTTTTTGTCCGTCTCCATCTTGTTTTTTGTCCGTCTCCATCTTGTTTGTTTGTCCGTCTCCATCTTGTTTTTTTGTCCGTCTCCATCTTGTTTTTTTGTCCGTCGCCATCTTGTTTGTTTGTCCGTCTCCATCTTGTTTGTTTGTCCGTCTCCATCTTGTTTTTTGTCCGTCTCCATCTTGTTTGTTTGTCCGTCTCCATCTTGTTTTTTGTCCGTCTCCATCTTGTTTTTTGTCCGTCTCCATCTTGTTTGTTTGTCCGTCTCCATCTTGTTTGTTTGTCCGTCGCCATCTTGTTTGTTTGTCCGTCTCCATCTTGTTTGTTTGTCCATCTCCATCTTGTTTTTTTGTCCGTCTCCATCTTGTTTGTTTGTCCGTCTCCATCTTGTTTGTTTGTCCGTCTCCATCTTGTTTGTTTGTCCATCTCCATCTTGTTTGTTTGTCCGTCTCCATCTTGTTTGTTTGTCCGTCTCCATCTTGTTTGTTTGTCCGTCTCCATCTTGTTTGTTTGTCCGTCTCCATCTTGTTTTTTGTCTGTCGCCATCTTGTTTTTTTGTCCGTCTCCATCTTGTTTTTTGTCCGTCTCCATCTTGTTTGTTTGTCCGTCTCCATCTTGTTTGTTTGTCCGTCTCCATCTTGTTTTTTGTCCGTCTCCATCTTGTTTGTTTGTCCGTCTCCATCTTGTTTGTTTGCTGTTGTTTTTCTGTTTTCCTCTTCCTTGATTTCCTCCATTCTTTACTTCAGTTCTTGCTCTCCAGAGGCTGTCGATGTTTGACCCACATGCTTCAGTATCATGGCTGCTGCGTGTTGATTTGATCCAGTTTCAGGACTGCGATCGAGTATTTCTCCACAGCGGTGAGGCTACATTAGTATTAGTACTAGTACTAGTATTAGTATTAGTATTAGTGTTTGGGAGACTGCTGCTTACTTGTGAAGTTCTCACTAAAACAGGAACACAAAGACGAGTGATTCCTGGTTTCAGACGAGTGGAAACTTGGTGAAGCAGGCTGTGATGAAGAAGAAGTGAGTCTGAGGGGCGTCGGCGCTCGCCGTTGCTGGAGAGAATGACTGGAATGTTCTGCACTTATCTAAATATGCGGGTTACTTTTCCCGAGGCGTCAGCCGCCGCGGCGAGATGCTCCGCGGCGAGATGCTCCGCGGCGAGATGCTCCGCTTCGTCCTCGACTCGTCGGCCACGCGGTGCGGCGTCACATCCCCTCGTCTTCGTCACTGCAGGCTGAACTCACGAATCCGCGGATGGACGTCAGGCCCAGAATTCCTGCTCGTTGTCATGATTATGACTTTCTGTCACACGTCTGACACCGTAAATCATATTTTTCACATGACGAGAACTTTTACTTCATATTGCATACTTTCAGATTAATATCTCATTATTGTGACTTCTAGCTCATACTTTTAACTTACTATCTTATAATGTTTATTAATAATCTCATACATTTTGACTATTTCATACTTTTCACAGTTTAATATCTCATAGCTTTTGATTTATTCCTCATACTTTTGTTTTTGTAATTCATAATTAGGACTTAAAATCTGAGTTTTAACTCACTCGTGAATTTGAGTTGTGTCACAGATTTGATTTATATTTCATATGCTTTGACTAAGTAGATCAGAACTTTGACAGTTTTCATTTTCATCTCATAATTTTGCATAAAACCATCATTTTTACTAATACTGCAGAATTTTGATTGATGACATCCTAATTTCGACTTGCTATCTCGTAGTTTTGAGTCTTTATGTGATGCATTTTCACTTGTATTTCATACTTTTGACTAAGTAAATTAATTAAAGTACTTCTGATTTAAAATCTTAGTTTTAACTTACTCTCATATATTTGTTAATATGTCACAAATCTGGTTTATACTTCATACGTTTTGACCAAGTAAATCCTGACTGTGGCTTAATATCTCATCGATTATTACTCATCATTTTAAATTCCATCTCACTTCCTCACCGTTCCCACCTCTCACTAACTTATGATTCTGACTTAAGATCTCATACATTTGGACTTACTTATTGATATGAATTTAAGTAAATGCTAATTTTGACATATCATAATCTTGATCTGTCATATTGTTAAATAGTATGTCAGAGTCTTGGCTCTCCAGAAGTACGTGATTGTTGGTGTGCAGCGTTTAATCTGTTCTGGACTAGTTCTGGCGGAGCCACAAACCAGGACTGTCGTGCAGCGGAAACACCACCACAACAGAGCTGCCCTCATCAGATCTGGAGAGCAGGAATGTTTTTAAGGAATGTTAATGCTGCTGAAATATTCGGGTATAAAACCACAGAGTGTAGTAAAAGATGAAGCGTCTGAAAGCAGAAAAACGTGTCGTTGGTGCGACGCTGCAGCTCCTCAGGTCATCTGGTTCATCTTCTCTAAAGGGACTCAGGTGTTCTACAGGTGGATCAGAGTCTGCTTCGTGGTTCCTCCTCGGCTTCTTGTTCTTCTTCAGAAGCCTCCTGACTCTCGTTTCAGGCATTCCTCTCCGCCGCCGTGTCTCAGGTCTTCGGCCGCTGCACCGCAGCCCAGAGTATGAGGATGAAGTCGGATATTAAGTTAAGTTAAGTTATATGGTCGACTATATAACAGGTAACCAGACA
>CAMQGK010000130.1:1367500-1395000 GCA_947000775.1 Pterois miles
GAGACGTGTCCATATAATACATATAGGAGAGGTTAAAGGTTAGGGGTCCATATAATACTCTAGACTCAGGAGACGTGTCTATATGATAGAGTCTAGACTCAGGAGACGTGTCCATATGATAGAGTCTAGACTCAGGAGACGTGTCCATATAATACAGTCTAGACTCAGGAGACGTGTCCATATAATACAGTCTAGACTCAGGAGACGTGTCTATATGATAGAGTCTAGACTCAGGAGACGTGTCTATATGATAGAGTCTAGACTCAGGAGACGTGTCCATATGATAGAGTCTAGACTCAGGAGACGTGTCCATATAATACAGTCTGGACTCAGGAGACGTGTCTATATAATACAGTCTAGACTCAGGAGACGTGTCTATATGATAGAGTCTAGACTCAGGAGACGTGTCTATATGATAGAGTCCAGACTCAGGAGACGTGTCCATATGATAGAGTCTAGACTCAGGAGACGTGTCTATATAATAGAGTCTAGACTCAGGAGACGTGTCCATATAATAGAGTCTAGACTCAGGAGACGTGTCCATATAATAGAGTCTAGACTCAGGAGACGTGGCCATATGATAGAGTCTAGACTCAGGAGACGTGTCTATATAATAGAGTCTAGACTCAGGAGACGTGTCTATATGATAGAGTCGAGACTCAGGAGACGTGTCTATATAATAGAGTCTAGACTCAGGAGACGTGTCTATATAATAGAGTCTAGACTCAGGAGACGTGTCTATATAATAGAGTCTAGACTCAGGAGACGTGTCCTATATAATAGAGTCAAGAGGGCATGTAGAGAGACTCAGGAGACGTGTCCATATAATAGGAAAAGAGTCGAGACTCAGGAGACGTGTCCATATAATAGAGTCTAGACTCAGGAGACGTGTCTATATGATAGAGTCTAGACTCAGGAGACGTGTCCATATAATAGAGTCGAGACTCAGGAGACGTGTCTATATAATAGAGTCTAGACTCAGGAGACGTGTCCATATAATAGAGTCTAGACTCAGGAGACGTGTCTATATAATAGAGTCTAGACTCAGGAGACATGTCCATATAATACAGTCTAGACTCAGGAGACGTGTCTATATAATAGAGTCTAGACTCAGGAGACGTGTCTATATAATAGAGTCTAGACTCAGGAGACGTGTCTATATGATAGAGTCTAGACTCAGGAGACGTGTCTATATAATAGAGTCTAGACTCAGGAGACGTGTCCATATAATAGAGTCTAGACTCAGGAGACGTGGCCATATAATAGAGTCTAGACTCAGGAGACGTGTCTATATAATAGAGTCTAGACTCAGGAGACGTGGCCATATGATAGAGTCTAGACTCAGGAGACGTTCTATAAAAAATGTCTATATAATAGAGTCTAGACTCAGGAGACGTGTCCATATAATAGAGTCTAGACTCAGGAGACGTGTCCATATAATAGAGTCTAGACTCAGGAGACGTGTCTATATAATAGAGTCTAGACTCAGGAGACGTGTCCATATAATAGAGTCCAGACTCAGGAGACGTGTCCATATAATAGAGTCGAGACTCAGGAGACGTGTCTATATGATAGAGTCTAGACTCAGGAGACGTGTCCATATATGATAGAGTCGAGACTTGTAGAATAATGTCATTGAATGAATATTTGTTAAAGTGTTTTTCAAACAGAAAACATATTTAAAGAAAATATTAGGGATGTCTGAATTTACGTTGTACATTTTTCTTTAAATGCTTTTATCATTATTATTATTTAATATTTTAATTTTATTATAGTTTTCATTTTATTTAATTATATATTTTATTTCATTGATTTATGTAAAATGACTTTTGTCTTTCTGCTAATAAATATGTGTTTCAATAAATAAAAATTGGACCTTGTTAACGCTTGTTCATCTTTATCTTTGTCATTATTTTTCATCAATTCATTTTTAAAAGATGTATTTTCATTATTTGTGTGTTTCTTTATTCTTATTATTATTGTTTAAAATCAATTTTATTATATTTTTATTTATTTGTCCTGCAACATGTAATTATTTCTGTTTTAGAAAGAAAACTTTCAGATGATTGTTGTGATGAAGCTTTAATCTCTGTGCTTCTTTTTTACTTTTAGGACAGGTTTATCAGTTTATTTATTTGGATTTCTTCCTTATCATTACATTTTTTCTTTCTTTATTTATTTTTTATAGTATTTTTTTGTGAAGGAAACAATAAAAACCATGAAAAAAATCTTAAATATGTGATTGTATTTTATTAATTAAGTTGTTTTTGTTTATTTATCATTATCTATTTATTTATGTATTCATTTTTTGTTTATTTATTTATCTATTTATTTTACTTTTAGAGTATTTTTTCTTAAGGAAACAATAAAAAGCTTAAGGATATGAATTTACTTAATCAATTAATTAATAACAATTAATTAATTATTAATCATTATTTATTTATTCATTCACTCATTTATTCATTTATGTATTTATTTATTTGTTGTAAGTATTTTTTGTTGGAAACTAAAAGCAAAATAAAAAAATTAAGGTCATGATTTTGTTTATTAACTTATTTATTTATCATTATACTTATTTTTATTTAATTTATTAGGTGTTGTACTTATTATTATTATCATTATATTTGCTGATTTAATTATGTATTTATTTATTGCAACATGAAGTTGTTTCTGTTTAGCTGTGACGAAGCTCAGCTTTAATCCCTCTGTCTTTGTGTTGTTGTTGTTGTTGACGTCTTCATCGCTGCAGCCGGTGGCTGAGGAAAGTAGGACAGAGCAGGTTGAAGCAACACAATAGAGACAGTTTGCTGTTCCTGGTAACTCCCAATTAGGCATTGTTCTCACTTGAAACGATTCTTTTGAGTAATTGGCAGTAATTTAAAGGAGAAAAAAGGCCATCCATTAGATGAACCAGGCCACGTGTCTCCTCAGGCTGACACCAGCGTTATTTAAGAGCTCTCATTGGACAGCAGGAACCTCCTCCAGCATCCACCGGTTGAGTCCGGGCAGGTCAGGTCTTGTTTCAGGACTAAGCTGTGTGAATAAAGGGTTAAAGCTTCATTACAGGAGGGTGCTGGGTCCCTGTGCTGCTGCTGCTGGGGCTCTCTAGGGCTCATACTTGTGGGACACATATATTCTCTCTCATTAGTTCTGCAGATTTGGGGCCCTCGGGGTACTCCTGTGCACATGTGTTGGGATTGTGGTCCCCACTGTGCTCTGCAGCGCTGATTGAGTCCCTGATTGCCTTGACATTAAGGGGGCTGCAGTTCTTGTGTCACGGTGATGAATTGGCATTGCAAGAAGGGGGACTGTGTGTGTGTGTGTGTGTGTGTGTGTGTGTGTGTGTGTGTGTGTGTGTGTGTGTGTGGGGGGGAGCTCACCCACACTGAGCTCTTGTTGTGGCCATGAGGTTCACGGCTCAGGACTAGAGCTTGCCAGTGAGATCCTGATCAGGGGTCAGACCAGGGTCTGACCAGGGTCAGTAAATCACCTGGCTTCATTAACTTTAATAAACCTCTTTTAATAAAATCACTCAGGTAGAAATCTGAGTAAATCTGAGAAAATGAAGGTGTTTTCAGAAGTGAATGAAGGATCTGGAGGTTTCATCAAAAAGCTCTTCAGTCACAGCTGGTGTCACCTCATTAAAGATGCAGACTTGGGACTTGGACTTGAGTGAGACTCAAATCATGACACTGAGGACTTGAGACTTGGACTAAAGATGAGGACTTTGACCAAATCACATGGTCTTGATCTGCAGACTGAGTTCTAGATGTTCTTCTCATCCAGGTTGAGATCATCACGAACGGAGGTCGGTTTAATGTCGACGGGAGCAGCTGTCAGATGAAGCTAGTAGACGTATATTCAGCTGCGTCGTGTTGCCGTAGAGCTGAAAACATGATGTTATACCAGGAACCAGAAACATACGTGATGACTGGATGCCTCACGGTGACAAAGCCAAACCACCGCCGACCCTCATCATTAGCATAAGGAACCGGGGCCAAGAGAGGGACGAGCCAACGAGCAGTGACCCGGTTTAACCTCTTGTTTAACCTCCGTTGTTTCGGGGGGGTTGATGCCGGGGCGACCTGGTAATAGCACGTGCTAACATGTGAGGAAATAAAGAAAGCCTCACACATCCTCCAGAGATGGCAGCCATTCAAGAAGGCTTACTGCTTTCTACTGCAGCTCAATGGGTGACTTCACTGTCAGCCCCTCTGGACCACCGACCCCCGTCTCTGGACCACCGACCCCCGCCTCTGGACCACCGACCCCGCCTCTGGACCACCGACCCCCGTCTCTGGACCACCGACCCCCGCCTCTGGACCACCGACCCCCGCCTCTGGACCACCGACCCCAGCCTCTGGACCACCGACCCCCGTCTCTGGACCACCGACCCCAGCCTCTGGACCACCGACCCCCGCCTCTGGACCCCCGACCCCCGTCTCTGGACCACCGACCCCCGTCTCTGGACCACCGCCCCCGTCTCTTACCACCGACCCCCGTCTCTGGACCACTGACCCCCGCCTTTGCACCCCCGACCCCCGTCTCTGGACCCCCGACCTCCGCCTCTGGACCACTGACCCCCGCCTCTGGACCACCGACCCCCGTCTCTGGACCCCCGACCCCCGTCTCTGGCCCCCCGACCTCCGTCTCTGGACCACCGACCCCCGCTCCACATACAGAGACACTCATGGTGATGTACAGATATTTACCTCATCATTCACATTCATCTGCTGGTTGTCAGCGTACAGCTACTGCCTGATAGCATATATACATATTACTGTATCTGCTATGGTTCTGACTACAAAGAGAATAAAAAAGAAAAAGGACTACAAACGAGACACGTAAATGACTACAAAGAGACAGTAAATGACGACAAAGAGACACTAAATGACTACAAAGAGACAGTAAATGACTACAAAGAGACACTAAATGACTACAAAGAGACAGTAAATGACTACAAAGAGACAGTAAACGACTACAAAGAGACACTAAATGACTACAAAGAGACAGTAAATGACTACAAAGAGACAGTAAATGACTACAAAGAGACAGTAAACGACTACAAAGAGACACTAAATGACTACAAAGAGACAGTAAATGACTACAAAGAGAAACAAAAGACTACAAAGAGACACTAAATGACTACAAAGAGACAGTAAACGACTGCAAAGAGACAGTAAATGACTACAAAGAGACAGTAAACGACTACAAAGAGACAGTAAATGACTACAAAGAGACAGTAAACAACTGCAAAGAGACACTAAATGACTACAAAGAGACAGTAAACAACTGCAAAGAGACATTAAATGACTACAAAGAGACAGTAAACAACTGCAAAGAGACACTAAATGACTACAAAGAGACAGTAAATACTACAAAGAGACAGTAAATACAAAAAAGAAAAAAAAAAAAAAAAAAAAAAAAAAAAAAAAAAAAAAAAGACTACAAAGAGACAGTAAATGACTACAAAGAGACAGTAAACAACTGCAAAGAGACACTAAATGACTACAAAGAGACAGTAAATGACTACAAAGAGACAGTAAACAACTACAAAGAGACAGTAAACGACTACAAAGAGACAGTAAATGACTACAAAGAGAAAATAAAAGAATAAAAAGAGACAATAAAAGACTACAAAGAGACAGTAAATGACTACAAAGAGACAGTAAACGACTACAAAGAGACAGTAAATGACTACAAAGAGACAGTAAACAACTGCAAAGAGACACTAAATGACTACAAAGAGACAGTAAACAACTGCAAAGAGACATAAAAAAAAAAAAAAAAAATAAATGACTACAAAGAGACAGTAAACAACTGCAAAGAGACACTAAATGACTACAAAGAGACAGTAAATAACTACAAAGAGACAGTAAATGACTACAAAGAGACAGTAAATAACTAAAAAAAGAAAGAAAATGAATAAAAAAAGAAAGAAAAAAAAAAGAAAAAAAAAAAGAAAAAAAAAAAAAAAAAAAAAAGAACTAAATGACTACAAAGAGACAGTAAATGACTACAAAGAGACAGTAAACAACTGCAAAGAGACACTAAATGACTACAAAGAGACAGTAAATGACTACAAAGAGACAGTAAACGACTACAAAGAGACAGTAAATGACTAGATGTGAGATCTCTTTCCAGGCAACTTAAAGAAATGTCTGCAGCAGCTCCACATACAGCATCAGTCCCCATCAGGGCTTCATCTGCTGACATAATTCACGTTGATATGCGGTGGTAGGATATTTACCCTAAAGGCAGCCTGATGGGGATCATGTGCTGGGTTTCTGGGGAGCACAATTGGGAGATTTGTTGCAGGGCTCTGGGGGCCCCGATGGCCCCCCGCGGGGCCTGAACACACTGAGGCAGTGTCTCCGCCTCGGGCTCCGTCCATCCACTCCATCAGGGTGAAGGACCACCGGATAGGACAAGGAGGAGGATTCATTCCCAAACATGACTCAGCAGATTTACCTCCACACTGCTGGAATCAGTGAGACCCAGAAGGATCTGGGGGTCGGGGTGTTATTTATAGAAATATGATTATAAGTCGGGTAAACTAGGCAGACAGAGTTCACATGAACCACATTTATATTGTCCAAACGATCAGTGATCTCTGGTCTGTTATGTAGAGAGAAATAAAACCAATCTGTGGCTCCATATTCTTCTGATTTACGACACCACCCGTCCCACAACCACATACTTACTGTTGCCCTCCAAACAGACCATAAATATGACAATATAGTCACATTTATAGTCGCCAGGGGAGCAGAGCGCCTTTTTAAGACTATGCATGGTTTATAAAACACAGCAGAAACACACAAGGATGAAGTTCAGCTTGTTTAAATCTCCAGAGACTAAAAGAGAGCAGCCTCGTCCATTTCACTGAATAAATCCAGACTGGATCCCCGGACCCCGGACATGACGAGTCCCTGTTGGACCGGAGCTGTCAGCGTCTCAGGGAGAGACTGAACGTCTTCATGTACGTCTTCATGTACGTCTTCATGTACGTCTTTACGTGCTTGGTGGAAACTCAACACTCAGCAGCTATAAGCTAACTATCACAGCTACTCACTCGCTTCATTATTAAGAATTTATTTATCTTAAATCAGATGGTGAGAAGATCTTAACAATAAGGCGTTTTAGACGCCTGCAGTCTGACACTAAACAACTATTAAGACACAAAAACGACTTTGGTAAAATTCAAATGATGAATCCATTATCAGTGTTCATCATCAGATGTTGTAAACTGAGAAAAATAAGTACATAAACAGTAAAATCAGTATGTAAACTAAGTACAATAAGTATGTTAACTACGTAACTTATCTACGTAAATTACTGTAAGTAAAATATCTTCATAAATTAAGTAAAATAAGCATGTAAACTAAGAAAAATATCTTCAGAAACTAAGTAAAATATGTAAGTAAACTAAGTAAAATATGCACATAAACTAAGTAAAATAAAAAAGCTTGTCAACAAAATAGGATATGCACATAAACTAAATAAAATAAGTATATAAACTAAGGGAAATACTTGTGTCTGAAGTGTTGATGTATCTGTTCCTTTAAGTACCTGACCTTTAAGACCTTTAAGTAACGCTGCAGGACATCCAGCTGAGGTCAACGGTGTCTTTTGGGTTTTAAAGACAACCAGCGATAAGCGGCATACACCGTCCTCCGCTAGCATGAGGCCGGCGTCTCTAACGCTGTGACGCCGTGGGAATAAATCACCATCAGAGGTGAGTCCCTGTAATCAGCCCAGAGCGGCGACACCAACCAGCTGCACGGCTGAAATGAAAGACAGCCGGTGAGACGGCGCTCTGCCGTCTGCGGCGGCCGCGAGGAGCCGACCAGAAAGACGAATCTTCGCCCGATGTCGGCTCCAGATGAGACGCCTCCAGCTGGCCAGTAGCAGCTCCCGTATCTGAGAATCACGAGAACAAGATGTCCTCCGGGTTGATAGCCAGTAAAACGGCGAGTTTTCGGGGAGGAGGGGCGGGCGGCGAGGGCACGGTGTGAGATTGAGTTGGAAAGGCGAGGGAGAGAATCGGGATGGCAGTGGGCTGGCTTCCTAATGCACACAGCCAAGGCCAAAGTTTAGAGGCGCTCTGTGCCGGGAATACCAAGCGCCCGGCTCCCTGCGCGGCGGACAATGGGCCGCCGGGCGTGCTACGGCAGCTTAATTTTCAAAGAGCGAGAGGCGAGCGCTGCCCATCTCTTTCAGCGCTGAGCAACAGGCCCAAACGGCATAAAGACACATTGTGAACGTGGCAGAAACTGAGCCATCCCTGTATTCACACAGCGCTCCTCCACTCCTGGAAGTCCCACCGACGGGAGGACGACATTTTCTACATTACACTTTATGACCACCGAGAGGATGCTGGGAAATCAGCAGCAGTCCTCAGCTGAGTGCCGGGTCCTCGACGAGCCACACTGGATCAGGTTTCTGCTCGAAACATGTGGATCTCTGACATAAAGGCATCTGGAAACAGGCTGAAACATTCTGCCTTGAAAGAGATTTAGTACGAAACATTTAAAACCCATATCCTGACCTGTAGCTCTAAAATCACTGGATACTACAGTTCCCACGATGCAACAGGATAGCTTCTAGTCCTCGTCCTAAACCTAACTCGGTACTGATGCTGTCTAAACCTCATTAAGTCAGTCTTATGGATCCAGTGACGATACCGGTCGGTCTTATGGATCCAGTGACGATACCGGTCGGTCTTATGGATCCAGTGACGATACCGGTCGGTCTTATGGATCCAGTGACGATACCGGTCGGTGTTATGGATCCAGTGACGATACCGGTCGGTCTTATGGATCCAGTGACGATACCGGTCGGTGTTATGGATCCAGTGACGATACCGGTCGGTGTTATGGATCCAGTGACGATACCGGTCGGTCTTATGGTTCCAGTGACGATACCGGTCAGTGTTATGGATCCAGTGACGATACCGGTCGGTGTTATGGATCCAGTGACGATACCGGTCGGTGTTATGGATCCAGTGAGATGTCGGTCTTATGGATCCAGTGACGATACCGGTCGGTGTTATGGATCCAGTGACGATACCGGTCGGTGTTATGGATCCAGTGATCCACCACAGCGTCCCTCCTTTTGGTCTCTTGAATATAAAGGTGCTGTTTTTGGGTCATTTTGCTGAAACGTCTTCCGGTCATCCGGTCTTGGCCTCGACCATGTAGGGAGGACAAGCGCTCCAGGTTTTGAGAGTTTGATCCAACAGCAGCAGGATGCTGAGATATCCAAAGAAAATCAGGTCGTTAGGACAGAACAGAGGTGATGAGATGACGGACGGAGCTGATATCTAGATGGATGGAACCTGCTGCATTACTTCATCCTGGGACGTTAACCATCCGTTACCTGCTGTTTTCAGAGTTTTTCCACTTTTAAAAGGTGGATGTAATCTGGAGAGCTGGGCTTCTATTTATCAAACATTTCCAAGTTGGAAATCTGTCCAGACGACTTTCAGCCTGATGCATATTCATATTCATTCAAAGATCACTTTATCAGCTTCGCTGAGCTGAGACCAGTCGTACCGAGGTTAAGCTTTACAGGCGTTCTGCAGGACATGAAACTAAAACAACCAATGTGACCAGCTTTAGGGCCCTTAATGAGACAAAAAATACTTCATCCACAAATACTGAAACCTATATGAGAAACACCTTAAAATATTTGATTAAATGAGTTGGTAGAGGGAGAGCAGTGAACATGTAGTTTTTGAAAGGCTAAACACCAACAAATTAAAGCAGAGTATTTCACCCTAATCACCCTCATCACCTTTAAAAAAATAATAATCCTCAAACAAAATCTTCAACAAGAATAAAGTGATTAAGTTTATTCTCTTTATCTTTTATTATTACCATTACAAGGAGATTTCACTTGTTATTTTCACTCCACACAACAAATCTATGGAGATGTTTGCAAGCTGGCAAGAAATAACATTTAATAAAATAAGTATGTAAACTAAGTAAAAGAAGTTCGTAAGCAAAGAAAAAAGTACATAAAATTAGTACATACACAAAGTAAAAAATGTACATAAACTAAGTATAATAAATATGGAAACTCAGTGAAAGAAGTATGTAAAATACATAAACTAAATAAAATGTATTCATAAACTAAAATATGTACATAAACTAAGTATAATAAGTATAAACTAAGTAAAATGTGTATGAAACTTTTAATATAAATCTGGAAACTAAGTTAAATAAGTAAAATATCTAAATAAACTAAGTAAAATATGTACAGTATATAAACTAAGTAAACTATGTACATGAACTATGTACGTAAACTAAGTAAAATAAGTATTTAAAGTAAGTAAAATATGTGCATAAATGAAGTAAAATATGTACGTAAACACGGGCATCAAAACAGCGACACCATTGTCAACGACAGCGTCCTGCTGCTCGTACTCGCACGACGTAGCCGCGACCGAACGCCGTCAGCGGCTTCACCAGGTAGGACTGTTTGTGCGTCCGTTGACTTTGCGTCGACTTTGCGTTGACTTTGCATTGACTTTAGGTCGACTTTGCGTTGACTTTGGTGACTTTAGGTCGACTTTGCGTTGACTTTGCGTGGACTTTAGGTCGACTTTGCGTTGACTTTGCGTCGACTTTAGGTTGACTTTGCGTGGACTTTAGGTCGACTTTGCGTTGACTTTGCGTGGACTTTGCGTGGATTTTGCGTGGACTTTGCGTTGACTTTGCGTGGACTTTAGGTCGACTTTGCGTGGACTTTGCGTTTTTTTGACTTTAGGTCGACTTTGCGTGGACTTTAGGTCGACTTTGCGTGGACTTTGCGTGGACTTTGCGTGGACTTTAGGTCGACTTTGCGTGGACTTTGCGTTGACCTTGCGTGGACTTTGCGTGGACTTTGCGTTGACTTTGCGTGGACTTTGCGTGGACTTTAGGTCGACTTTGCGTGGACTTTGGGTTGACCTTGCGTGGACTTTGCGTGGACTTTGGGTCGACTTTGCGTTGACTTTGCGTGGACTTTAGGTCGACTTTGCGTTGACTTTGCATGGACTTTAGGTCGACTTTGCGTTGACTTTGCGTTGACTTTGCGTTGACTTTGCGCTGACTTTGCGTTGACTTTGCGTTGACTTTGCGTTGACTTTGCGTTGACTTTGCGTGGACTTTAGGTTGACTTTGCGTGGACTTTGCGTGGACTTTGCGTTGGACTCTGAGCTGCGCTGGCGGCTGGTTGTTCGTTGGCGTTAGCGCACCGATACAGGACGCTAACGCCGCTGGATTTTCCCTGAAAGCAGCTGACAGAGGAAACACAGAAAGAGGTGGAAGTGGAGGAAGGTCTAATTTCTTCTTTCTTTTTTCTCTTCTTACATCTTCTGTTCATCCTCCATTTTTCTGTTTCCGTCAACTGATCTGAGAGCATTAAAATCCCCAAAAACTGGTTGAGGATCACTTGAGTAAAAGGTCTGAGTCGTCCTTCCAGCACCACTCTGTGGTTTGAGACGGCGAGGATCAGCGAGGACTCGTAGCGGCGAGGCCGGGGGGGGGGGTCGCTGTTAGCGGCTCTTCATTCATCTGGCTTGAGGCCGGCCTTTGTCTCCATGGCAGGTGCTTCTAATCCTGCTGTCAGAATAGAGCTGGACAAGATGTTTGGACAAGCCTGAGCTCAGAAGCCCTGTTTGACGTGAAGCAGCCCCCCCCCACCCTGAAACATGCCATACGATCCACAGCGCTTGGCAGAGTCATGCCTGATTATCCTGTGTGAATGAATCTACGTCACGTCGGCGGTGGAGCTTTATTCAAATGAGCTCCATGTTAGTAAATGTTTCTGTTTCAGGCTGCAGCTGTAATTTCGGGGCTTTCCCTGCTCTCAACACATTTTGTCCTCGATAAATGATCCCACCTGAGTCTGTTTATGGCCAAAAGAAACATGAAATGAGCGAGGAGGAGACGTAACCTTCCTCTCATTAATACATGAAACTAACAGAAATGCCATATTTCCATCACATTCTCCATGTTTTCCATCGTTTGAGCTCTGACTGGAGCTTTTTAATCACCTCTTTGTGTCTCTTTGTGTAATAACTGATCTGATCTGCTGACTTTCCATCTCCTTCCCTACAATCAGCACTAATCAGTCCTGAGCGTTTTCGGCTGCAGAGCCTAAAATTACCGTCTGAATAGTAATGAAATGCAACATGAACACGCAGACCTGGAAAACTGCTGGAAAGCTGGCTGCAAATCTGAAGAGTTTAAGACTTGTTTAAGACTCGTCATCAGATTTAAAGTCATGATGCTGCCTCACGTCTCTCCAGCGTTTGTTTGGAGGGTTGGTAGTGCACGTAGTCAGAAAAAAAGTAAGTACATTTACAAATAAATGTTTGACCACTCAGCGCCGCCGTCTGCGCCATCAGGGCGTCCATCAGGACTAGCGCGATCCACTTACGTTATTTTGTCTTTTGTGAATTAGCACGACTAGTAGAACAATAACACACAAGAGACTCAATGTGGTTTCGGTGCCAAATGTTTCAGATGACGGATTTAAAAAATGGAAAACAACAACTAGGTGTGGACCGACCTTTAAGACCCTGGAAACTTCAAATCTGAAGTGTGTCTCTGCAACATTAAATATGTTAAAAACTCTCAGACTTGGATCAGTTTCTCTTCACAAAAATCTGGCTTGTGAAATAACCAAAAATGTCCCAATGTTTGATGTTACACTTGTTCCCCGTCTTATTTTTGGAGTCACATTGAATGCCTGATCTAGTTTTACGCTAGGACCAGGAGTCGCGGTAGGACTGAAACGATCGCTGACCTTCCCTCAGGAGTCGCCCCGTCCAATAAGACTCCTCATCGGGTACTTTCACCTCCTCTCCAACCTCCGCCTGGTTGAGTGTAATCTTCTTGTTCCCGCTCATATTAATGCCATTGATTTTGGCCTCAGGGGTCAAGCGATGACCTCTAAACCACCCCCCTTTTTCTCTGAAGCCCCCGCTAATCTGCCGGACTGAGGCGATCCTGGATCCCGGAGGTCCGGAGGAGACGTGGAGGATGCGAGTTCACTGAGAATCCTTGGGAAGTTTTTTCCCTCAGCGTTAACCTGGTTTCTGGCTGCCGACGGTGGTCTATTTTTGGGGGGAGAAGGGGCCGCTGCTTTATTTTGGATTCCTGGTGGCCCGGCTGCTCAGCCCGAGGTCTCCGATAACCCAATTTGAGTTGACTTTGCCCGTTCAGGGAGAGCCGTGGCCCGGGGCTATGAGCTGTTATAATTCAAGTAATACAATGAAGTCAAACATGAAACTGTCACGCACACCCACGCACGTATGCACACTCATTACACACATGATCACTCCCTGCTAATTCAGTTCACGGCGCCGCCGCTGAGCCAGAAACACTAAACACACATGTTGTGGTTCCTCGTCACATGAACACGCATACGAGCTTTTTATTCGCTCAGCTCATGAAAAGACTGATGAAAAGACTGATGCCAGCACAAAACCTTCAAACCAGCTAAGGCCTCTCAGCTGGAAGAAGGTTTAGGACGACAAAATGTTCCTACAACAAATAACCTACACGATTAGATATGAAATAACTGGAAAGAAGAACGAATCATACTTTGTGCTACTGTCACGTTTCCAGATCTAAAAACCCAAATAAATTCAAATAAAAATGATGTTTCAGCCTCAAGACGTCTTTAAGTAGCCACCAAAAGAGTCATAAATATAGCAAGTAATATTAACTGTGCAAAACAGAGTAGCGTAAGATTAAGATACACTTAACCAAGACATGAAAAGTCACTTTGAACACGATACTGAAACTTTCCTTTTCACCACTGAACCACAAATCCAAAGATATCAGCAGGAAATCCTCACAGTCCACAAATGTGCCTGAAATATTATTCAAACAATCAAAATAGTCCATTGATCCTGTCGCTGCTTCCAGGTGATAAACTAAGAGCACAAAGTAATTATAGTAGTAATTATAGTATTGTGTAACATCGTACTGTTTGCTGAGTCTGACCCCAATTATCTGAGGCAGAAAACAGGGTGACCTACATCTGAAGAGAAGCAATCAGGTCCTGTAGCTGAAAATCAAATGGATTTACAATATTTTCCAAATAGAAATCAATGTGTAGAACGGCATTTACAGCACCAAACATAGCTACGATATATGAAAAGAGGCCACTTCAAAAATAAGTACAATGAATACGAGGTGTTTTCAAGATTACTTGAAGTCAGATCAAGGAAAAAGAGATTTTGAAATTAGCTGGTAAACGTTAGCATTTAAAATGATACTCAACACGTACTGTCTAAAAACAAGTGACGACGTCTCACGGAAAAACCAAGATGGAGACGACCAGAAACCAAGATGGAGACGGATAAAAACCAAGATGGAGACGACCAGAAACCAAGATGGAGACGGATAAAAACCAAGATGGAGACGACCAAGAAACCAAGATGGAGACGGATAAAAACCAAGATGGAGACGGATAAAAACAAGAGGAGAGGATAAAAAAAGGGAAAAAAAAGGGGGGAAAAAAACCAAGATGGAGACGGATAAAAACCAAGATGGAGACGGATAAAAACCAAGATGGAGACGACCAGAAACCAAGATGGAGACGGATAAAAACCAAGATGGAGACGACCAGAAACCAAGATGGAGACGGATAAAAACCAAGATGGAGACGAGCAAAAACCAAGATGGAGACGGATAAAAACCAAGATGGAGATGAGCAGAAACCAAGATGGAGACGGATAAAAACCAAGATGGAGACGACCAGAAGCCAAGATGGAGACGGATAAAAACCAAGATGGAGACGACCAGAAACCAAGATGGAGACGACCAGAAACCAAGATGGAGACGAGCAAAAACCAAGATGGAGACGGATAGAAACCAAGATGGAGGCGAGCAAAAACCAAGATGGAGATGGATAGAAACCAAGATGGAGACGGATAAAAACCAAGATGGAGACGAGCAAAAACAAAAGGGGGAGGGAAAGAAACAAAGAGGGGGGAACCTGAATGCTGAACTCTAGGCTTCAGAGCGGCGGTCCCCACACAGTGGGTGATGGTGTCACTATGACGGCATCCACCTCTAATATACAGTTTGTAATTAGCTCCAGTCGTTCCTTCGTCTGCGCATTAAAGGATTCTGTATCTTGTTGAAAGCTCGGCAATAAGTCACTAAGAGGTTGTTGAGTTTCCGACATCGGGAATGAACTGTGAATCAGTACATATATGATTTCTTTATCAGCTTGGACATGAAACACTGCAGTTCATCCCGTCACAGCTGACGTCCCAGCCCATACTGATGACTGTGCTGGTCAGGGGACCAGGTCCGGTGGGTCTGGAGGAGGTAGGTGTGTTGGGGGTTCAGGGTCCTCTCGGCTGCAGTGTGCTGGGAACCCGACGCTGCATTGAGGGCTGAGATGTGCTCGCTCAGAGCAATAAGCCATTGTTTGACTTGGCACGACTCGGGGCACCCCAGGGTCTGTGCCATGAAAGGCTTTCTGTTGATGCCCGAGTGCTTATTGTTGGAAAAATTGTCCCCCAAAAAATTAGCATAGAAGAATCCAAAATGCATAATGTTCTGCAAATGACAGCTGCTTAGCTGAAACAAAGGAAGCAAAATGGCTTTTGGTTGCGCTGCACTTGTTATGGTAATGAACCCCCCTGCCTGCCGTCATGGGCAGCGCCATACAAATCATGGATGCTTTTTTTATTTGCCATTGTTGTCCTCCACGTTCTTTATCAGGGACCTGAGACGGGCTCCAGCTCCGGCTCGAGTGATTCATCTTAGTTCACACTTTCATTGGTGAGCCATGAATCTTCAACTTTACAGGAGAATAACAAAGAAAATGTGAAAATAAATCATTTCGGAGCTCACATACGCCGAACAAACAGGCCGTCTTTGACTCAGAGAGCAGCACAGTGTCAAATGTAAAGTTGACTTCCTGAGAAAAGCTCCCAGCTCGCCTCTCACCAGCGCTGCCGCTGGTATTTAGTATGCTAATGTATTCCCTCTGCTAATTCAGCGCCGGGGCCGAGAAACAAAAAAAGTGAGCAGTGAAAAGGATTGGGTTTCAGCGGCGCTGCGCCGAGCCTAATGACCAGCAGATTAATCATGGGACACGTGGAGCGGAGCCGGCGTCGGCGCCGCCGCCAGCGCCGCCGTCAGGACGGAAACTTTCTGCAGCACGCCGCCTCGAAGGGCTGACCGAGCAGAAACGGTTTAAATGTGCGGAAGGGAAACTCAAACAAAGCAGCAATAATTAGTAAAGATTTACAGCAACATCTGGAAGACGGAGCTCCGACTGAACAGATGTTGACTCCAGTAGAGGGACGCTCTGGAGACGGTGATACTGCCGACATGATTCAGGGCTGGAAGGCAGGGATTTATTCCAGGGTTTCTTTCTGCTAGTGTATATATACAAATAACTTCAAAAATATGACGAACAGATTCAGTCAGCGGGTCCTGAAGCTGGAGTCCGGCTCCCCTAAACCAGGATTTGTCTCTGATGTTGTCAAAACAATATTAATTCATTTGACTGGGACAATACATGTAGGACTTCTATCCATAGTTAATTTGCACATGTATAACTAAAATCATCGAAATAACACACTTACTGGATAATTTATACAAAAGTTTGGATATAAAGCTGTGAAAGTAATAATAATCTCTCTGCTACTAACGAGGCCACTTTCTGTTTAAAGCCAGTATTTGTGCACAGCTGTGGATAAAGGTCGGGCTACGCTAATATTATTAGTATTTGTCGAACAGAGAGCTGCAGGACTGAGTCCTAAAGCCCAGAATGAGTCAGCACTTTATCGCTTCCTGTTCCCTCGTCTGGAGGTCAATGGGCGACGATGACGGCCAAAAACCAAGATGGAGACGGATAGAAATGTTGTGTTTATTTTCTGCTATAAGACCGGTGATTAAATAATGTGTGTATATACTACATAGTAATAATAATAATAATAGTGAGCAGCCACACCCAGCAGAGCAGCATGTTAATGTGTTCATGGTCCCTCTATGAACCTCACAGCAGGCTCAATGTCCTGCATGTGAAATAACCACTCCAATAAAAGAGATTTTCATACATTATGGTAAAGATGCAGGGTGGAGGGGTGGAGGGGTGGAGGGGTGTGGGGGTGTGGAGGGGTGTAAGGGTGGAGGGGTGGAGGGGTGTAAGGGTGTGGAGGGGTGTAAGGGTGGAGGGGTGGAGGGGTGTGAGGGTGTAAGGGTGTAGGGGTGGAGGGGTGGAGGGGTGTAAGGGTGTGGAGGGGTGTAAGGGTGGAGGGGTGGAGGGGTGGAGGGGTGTAGGGGTGTGGGGGTGGAGGGGTGGAGGGGTGGAGGGGTGTAGGGGTGTGGGGGTGGAGGGGTGTAAGGGTGGAGGGGTGTAGGGGTGTAAGGGTGGAGGGGTGTAGGGGTGTGGAGGGGTGTAAGGGTGGAGGGGTGGAGGGGTGTGGGGGTGGAGGGGTGTAAGGGTGGAGGGGTGTAGGGGTGTAAGGGTGGAGGGGTGTAGGGGTGTGGAGGGGTGTAAGGGTGGAGGGGTGGAGGGGTGTAAGGGTGGAGGGGTGTGGGGGTGGAGGGGTGGAGGGGTGTGGGGGTGGAGGGGTGTAAGGGTGTGGAGGGGTGTAAGGGTGGAGGGGTGGAGGGGTGTAAGGGTGTGGAGGGGTGGAGGGGTGGAGGGGTGGAGGGGTGTAGGGGTGTAAGGGTGGAGGGGTGTAGGGGTGGAGGGGTGTAGGGGTGGAGGGGTGGAGGGGTGTGGGGGTGGAGGGGTGGAGGGGTGTGGGGGTGGAGGGGTGTAGGGGTGTAGGGGTGTGGGGGTGTAAGGGTGGAGGGGTGTGGGGGTGGAGGGGGTGTAAGGGTGGAGGGGTGGAGGGGTGTAAGGGTGTGGAGGGGTGGAGGGGTGTAGGGGTGTAAGGGTGGAGGGGTGTAGGGGTGGAGGGGTGTAGGGGTGGAGGGGTGGAGGGGTGTGGGGGTGGAGGGGTGTAAGGGTGGAGGGGTGGAGGGGTGTGGGGGTGGAGGGGTGTAGGGGTGTAGGGGTGTGGGGGTGTAAGGGTGGAGGGGTGTGGGGGTGTAGGGGTGGGGGGGTGTGGGGGTGGGGGGGTGTAAGGGTGGAGGGGTGGGGGGGTGTGGGGGTGGGGGGGGTGTGGGGGTGTAGGGGTGTGGGGGTGTAAGGGTGGGGGGGTGTGGGGGTGGGGGGGGTGTAAGGGTGGAGGGGTGGGGGGGTGTGGGGGGTGGGGGGGTGTAAGGGTGGGGGGGGTGTAAGGGTGGGGGGGTGTAGGGGTGTGGGGGTGTAAGGGTGGAGGGGTGTGGGGGTGGGGGGGTGTAAGGGTGGAGGGGTGGAGGGGTGTGGGGGTGGAGGGGGTGTAAGGGTGGGGGGGTGTGGGGGTGGAGGGGTGTGGGGGTGGAGGGGTGTGGGGGTGTAGGGTGGAGGGGTGTGGGGGTGGAGGGGTGTAAGGGTGGAGGGGTGGAGGGGTGTGGGGGTGGAGGGGTGTAGGGGTGGAGGGGTGTAAGGGTGGAGGGGTGTAGGGGTGTAGGGGTGTGGGGGTGTAGGGGTGGAGGGGTGTGGGGGTGGAGGGGTGTAAGGGTGGAGGGGTGGAGGGGTGTGGGGGTGGAGGGGTATAAGGGTGTAAGGGTGGAGGGGTGTGGGGGTGGAGGGGTGTAGGGGTGGAGGGGTGTGGGGGTGGAGGGGTGGAGGGGTGTAGGGGTGTGGGGGTGGAGGGGGTGTGGGGGTGGAGGGGTGTAAGGGTGTGGGGGTGGAGGGGTGGAGGGGTGTGGGGGTGGAGGGGTGTAGGGGTGTGGGGGTGGAGGGGTGGGGGGGTGTGAGGGTGGAGGGGTGTGAGGGTGTAAGGGTGTAGGGGTGTGAGGGTGTAAGGGTGTAAGGGTGTAGGGGTGGAGGGGTGTGAGGGTGTAGGGGTGTACGGGTGGAGGGGTGTAAGGGTGTGGGGGTGTGGGGGTGGAGGGGTGGTTGTTGTTGTTGGTGGAGGGGGGTGGGGGTGTGGGGGTGTGGGGGTGGAGGGGTGTAAGGGTGTGGGGGTGTGGGGGTGGAGGGGTGTAGGGGTGTGAGGGTGGAGGGGTGTGAGGGTGTGGGGGTGTGGGGGTGGAGGGGTGGTTGTTGTTGTTGGTGGAGGGGGGTGGGGGTGGAGGGGTGTAAGGGTGTGGGGGTGGAGGGGTGTGGGGGTGTAGGGGTGGAGGGGTGTGGGGGTGGAGGGGTGGTTGTTGTTGTTGGTGGAGGGGGGTGGGGGGTGTAGGGGGTGGAGGGGTGTAAGGGTGTAGGGGTGGAGGGGTGGTTGTTGTTGTTGGTGGAGGGGGGTGGAGAGGTGGAGGGGTGTGGGGGTGAAGGGGTGTAGGGTTGTGGGGGTGTAGGGGTGGAGGGGTGTGGGGGTGGAGGGGTGTAAGGGTGTAGGGGTGGAGGGGGTGGTTGTTGTTGTTGGTGGAGGGGGGTGGGGGTGGAGAGGTGGAGGGGTGTGGGGGTGGAGGGGTGTAGGGGTGTAAGGGTGTAGGGGTGGAGGGGTGGTTGTTGTTGTTGGTGGAGGGGGGTGGAGAGGTGGAGGGGTGTGGGGGTGGAGGGGTGTAGGGGTGTGGGGGTGTAGGGGTGGAGGGGTGTAGGGGTGGAGGGGTGTGGGGGTGTAGGGGTGGAGGGGTGGTTGTTGTTGTTGGTGGAGGGGGGTGGGGGGATTACTGGGTGACAGCGCCCTCGGGGATCTTTCTCCCGGGCCCAGCATGGGGCTCGTCCCCCGCTTTGTCCCTGATTGAGGCAGCGACCCGGGAGCTGGCAGGCCGGCGAGCTCGCCACAGGCTCCGGCCACATCAAGTCAGTCTGCATCAGACCGAGAGAGACGGGACGGACGCTGGACGGACGCTGGACGGACGCCATCAGGTGCAATGTGACATGGATACCAACCAGAAATTATCCATCTGTTTATGTTCACGTTCAAAATGAAGAACTGAATCAGAACCTGGTAACAACAGCTGTCAGTGTGTCAGAGTGCTGACTTGACTAGGACTTGATCCAGACTGACTGGGACTATCAGAAAGTGGGCATGTCTGTAAAGGGGGGACTGGTGGAGACCCAGAGAACCCATTTACATCCACACATCTGGAGGTCAGAGGTCAAGTCTGGAGCCTCATTTAACCTCCTTCACTACCAGCTAGTCTGACCTGGTTGGTACTGATGGATCCATCAGGTTCTCTAGTTTCAGATGAGACCAGGATGTAGTAGTAGTAGTAGTAGTAGTAGTAGTAGTAGTATTAGTAGTAGTAGTAGTAGTAGTAACCGTATCCCTGCAGCCTTCAACAAGCTGACATTGTGCGTTGCATTAATGTTATCATCTTCATGTTATCATCTTCATGTTATCATCTTCATGTTATCATCTTCATGTTGTCATCGTCATGTTATCATCTTCATGTTATCATCTTCATGTTATCATCTTCATGTTATCATCTTCATGTTATCATCTTCATGTTGTCATCGTCATGTTATCATCTTCATGTTATCATCTTAATGTTATCATCTTCATGTTATCATCTTCATGTTGTCATCTTCATGTTATCATCTTCATGTTGTCATCTTCATGTTATCATCTCGGTACACTAGGTGTCATATTTCCTCATGAAGCAGATTTTTGCGGATATGACTGAGACTGACGAGTCGACTTGTGGTGGGTTGGTGGTGTTGCAGTGACGGTTCGATCAGACCTTGCTGGGATCTATTTCCACCGATTACGTCGGGAATTTCTGGTTTCAGTGTCAACTTTTCAGGAAAATGTGTGATTTTCAAACTTGTCTCGCTCAGGTCTTATCGGACAGATAATCTCCAAGTCAACACCTCTAAAGGCGGCTGTCCAGCCCACTTTGTGTCTCCATACACGAATCAATCATTTTGGTGTCTATGTCACAGCCTGCCTGACCAGCTCATGAAGCCTCCATCTTTCTACGTCGGCATCACCCGTCGGGTTGAACTGGAAACTTGACTCGACTTCGCAGCGATGAGAAATGGCAGTTTGATCGTGGATGTCTCTGAAAAGCCAAGCAGATGATGAACCAGCTGCCCGATGTGTCCCCATGGAGGCGGAGGGGATCCCGGTCCTCAGAGGGTGGCGGTCTTGACGGGTGCGGCGTGGCGTGCCAGGGCTTCTAACTGAAAGCGCCCCTGCTGGAGGTAGACGGAGGTCTGCTGGAGTTAGACGCTCCCCACCGTGATGGATTTGGAACAGCCCTTTTAGTTTCAACCCTCCCCCCGTCCCTGTGTTCTGCCTTTCTGGTCCACTTCCCATTTCTAAGCCCTGGGGTGCTGACAGCAGCATCCTCCATGGTCGGGGTCCAGACGCTTTCTTTCTCTTGGGCGCTGCTGTTGTTCGCCGTACAGGTGAAGGAGCGTTTACCGAGGGGCATCCAGCGTTCGATTGGTCAACGGCAGAGCACGTCTTTCGTCCTGAGCGTCGGGGTTGACGGGGTTAATCTCTCTGTAAAGGATCTGCTTCATACGATGTGGGCTGTTTGATCCAGACCTCCTGCAGAATCCAGTCTGGGAAGTGGTTCGACTTTCCAGCGGCGGCGACGCGTCCTCTCCCATCGTACGCCCTGATTCTGACACGGCGTGTGTCAGACGGTCGACGGTAACAGTTACCGTGTTGTTGTTGAGTTTTCAGACAATTTTCAGACGTTTGTCAGACATTCAATTTTTTTTTTGCATTTTTTCTGACAATTTTTCTGACAATTTTTTGGACAATTGTCAGACTTTTTTTGGACATTTTTTAGACATTTTCAGATGTTTGTCAGACATACTTTGAATATTTTTGGCCTTTTTTCTGAATTTTTTTAACACTTTTTTTTCAGGATATTTTTCAGACAATTTTCAGGCATTTTTGGACAATCTGCAGATTTCTTTTGAACATTTTCAGACTTTTTATTTATGAAAAAACCCCTCACACATTCACATATATTGAGGTCAAAGGTCAAAGGAAAATAGCCATGACACCAAAATTTTGTTCAGAGCCTCATTTAACCTCCTTCACTACCAGCTAGTCTGACCTGTAGTAGTAGTAGTAGTAGTAGTAGTAGTAGTAGTAGTAGACGACCTTTCCAGGTGTGTATTAGTAGGAAACTGTACTCGATATAATGAAAGTCTCAGCTCAGAGCATCAGGACTAGATTAGACGTCGGAGGACTAGATTAGACGTCAGAGGACTAGATAAGACTCCGGAGGACTAGATAAGACGCCGGAGGACTAGATAAGACTCCGGAGGACTAGATAAGACGCCGGAGGACTAGATAAGACTCCGGAGGACTAGATAAGACGCCGGAGGACTAGATAAGACTCCGGAGGACTAGATAAGACGCCGGAGGACTAGATAAGACTCTGGAGGACTAGATAAGACTCCAGAGGACTAGCTGGCTCCGTGGTTCAGGTCCAGTACTGAAACAGGCTGCTGGTGTTGAAGGTGTCCACATCTTTTACTGTTTTCCCTCAGATATCGTGACCCTGGTATGAAACTGGACTACGCGTGACAAATGGACTGTTGGGGTAGTTGTGGTGGTCTCGCCGTAAAGGAGGCTCCGAAAACACGAGTGTGAAACGAAAGCCCTTCTCTAAACGAAACCTGGGCGGCGGTGAAGTCAGGGAGATAATCCTCCGGCTTAACGTGTCCGAGTCGCTGCGCTGTTGACGCTTTCCACGGTTGAAGACTTCAGGTTCAAACCGGAGCCGGACAGCTTTTATTTCAGCCACCTGCAGCAGCGACGCTGAAACTCACCAGCTGCTTCCAGGATTCCAGCAGAAACCTGCCGGTCAGCATGAAAATCCCTCCAGGAGACAAAGCACCTGTGTTTCATTATTAACAGTGTCCTGAAGTACACGCTGTAGTACAGGACCGAGTACCTGGATTATACTTCATCTATCTGACGGCTGCTGAGAGGAAGAGGAAGAAATCCCAGTAATATTATTCTAGTCAGTTATCACTATGATCAATAATAGAAAAAATCAAACAAAACAAACACTTCTGAGGATCTCTGCCTAGTTTACTTTCTAGTTTATGTAGTTTTATTTTACTTCATTTACATAATAATGTCACCTAGTTTACATACTTATTTTACTTAGTTTAGATACTTGTTTTACTGTGTTTACGTCCATATTTTAATTACTTTACATATCCACTTAATTCTTGTAGTTTATGTACTTGTTTTACTTGGTTTACGTACATATTGTACTTTGTTTACATACTTAGTTACATTATAATTGTACTTAGTTTCCGTACTATATAAAGAACTCAAGCTGGTCCCTTTAAAAGGTTTCTGCTCTACTGTGACGATCGTTTTGTTTCCTTTAATAACATCGTTTTGTCATAAATTTGAGTGTTGCTGGATTATTTAGGTTGTAGATGTCTGTTGGTTTGTGACCAAACTGAAACTTGTTGTTTGCTCTGCCTTCAGAAAAACATCTTTCAAACAAGGCGGTTAAACTGATCTGTGGTCTGCGATGTGTGCAGAGGACTAAAAGTGGCGAGGCGTCTTGTAAAGGTGGGCGTTTGTTTTGTTGCGTGGGTGCTGATTGAAAGCAGAGGTCAACGCTGTGCTGCTCAGCCTTTCACATGGAAACAGCCTCTGAGCGGCGCTGGGTCTGATCCCAGAGCTGCTCGGTGGGTCCACCGGCCCACCGTGGACCGGCCCACCGGCCCACCGTGGACCGGTCCACCGTGGGCCGGTCCACGGTGGGCCCACCGTGGACCGGCCCACCGTGGGCTGCAGTCGCTTTGTCGGCACCAAGGCCTTGAACTTGACGTAAAACGCTGCCAAAACCCAGAGAAGAAGACGGTGTTAGCATGGAAAGGTTAGCATAGCTTGAGAATACTAAATACATGCAGAAGTGTCACTTAGTTGTTGTTTTTCTATCAGAGACTCTGACTGAAGACAAAAACACCGTCGTCAGATACACCGTGATTTCGATTATTTACATTTAGGATTATTGGCTTCGTGAACATCCATCCGCTCCATACTCCTCCCCTGGACTTAAAGTATGTATGAGTAAAGTATGCAAGTATGTTAAAGCATGTAAACTAAGTAAATTATGTTTGTAAACAAAGTTAAATATGTATGAAAACAAAATAACAAAAGCATGTAAACTAAGTAAATTATGTTTGTTTATGTAAAGACGCCATCACGGACACGTTGACACTGCCATCAGATCACACGGCGTCCACAGTAAAAACGAGCGACGTTGTTATTGAATGTTGTCATTCAGAAACATTTTTGTGCTGCCAAGCTGCCATATTAACGCTACTCTACTTCCTTTACTTCATCCGTCTTCATTCACACGACCACCAGACGTCGTAGCCCGATGAACACGTGAATAATGATAGTTTTTATTATTCTGGGCTGCCGGATGTCCAGGAAGGAGACCTGAACTCTCCAGAATGCCACATTGTTAAAACGCCGTCTTATTCCTAAAATCAATCAGTGTTGTCACTTTTAAATGAGGATTTCCTGAGCGGCGCACACTGGAGCTATAAATCAAAGAGACTATATGATTTCTTTTGGTGAATTTGTCCATAAAAAGCGGAGCTGAAGCAGCTTAAAAAGCTCAGTGTTTGTTCCTGGCCAGCCTCGGAGCAGTGGGTGTACATAATTTATGTATAATTCAAGCTGTTAAATGTCCCTCTAAGCATGCAAAGGGACCCGACTGCCCCCCTTTAGAGCGTCCGTCACAAACGTTATTAATCAGCGAGCCATTCTCAGGCCTCTGCTCCGGCTGGAGACAATGGGCTAAATGAATCCCAGCACACACAGCTTGGGAATGGCTGCGCTGCACATACAGTAATCATCAATCACCGTGTGGACCTGTTGTCAGGACGCAGAGAGCGCCGACACGACCGCCCCCCCCCCCCCCCCCCCCCGCCGATGCCGATGCCGCCGCGGCCACGCCGACACCGCCACGGCGACACCACCACCGACACGCCGACACCGACACGCCGACACCGACACGCCGACACCGACACGCCGACCCCCCCCACCGACACGCCGACACCGACACACCGACACCGCCGCCCTCTGAGCTCCGACCTGGGAACGTGAGCCGGTAACGTCGGCTCCGTGACCACGACGGTGACCACGACGGTACGAGTAAAACTGATGGTTTAAAAAAGAAAGAAAAAAAAAAAAAAAATCTTTTATCCCAGGGGGAAATTTTTAAATGGGGGGGGGGGGGGGCCCGGGGGCGCCCCCGGCTGGATCCGCCTGCTGCTACAAAGTACTTCCAACCAGTTTGGATGAGCCTGACCAAAAACTAGGATACTCAAGTTCAAGTATACTTTATGTAGAAAGTATACTAATATCCATGTCTTGTACATTGATATTATATTATATATATATATTGTATATTATATATATATATATTATATTAATACACTTGAAAGTGTACTACTTCAGTACTTCTTGGTACTAAAATAGGCCACTTTTTAGTTTATAAACGTACACTTTTAAGTGTACTTAAGTATAAGAATATTAATCTTTGTTGTATTTTAGAAAGCTACTACACTATGAAGTGAACTCTACCACAGGTTTACTGTTAGTGTCATAGTTATATACTTGTAGCCTACTTTTTGGTTTATAAAAGTACACTTTAAAGTATACTCTCAGGTATGCATGATATACATTAAATACTTGCTCCTTTTGTATACCTGTCAGTATGAGCCAAGTATACTTGGACTTTTCTGTATATTTGTCAGTATAAGACAAGTTGACATACTTAGACTAGTAGTACTAGCAGTACTTTCTGTATGAGTAGGATATAATGTAAAGGAAACCTCAGTGCTGGCGTAGCCCGGAGGATCAACCCTCCGCTGGTCTGGTCTGCTGCTCTGCTGAGCCGACGTAACGAGGCCGGGTGCGGCGGAGGACAGATTTAGACTCGTCCTCGGAGGTCAGTCGCCGGGGACGGGTGGAGCGACAGGTAACTCAGTCAAGCTGGTGATGAAATGAAGCTCGCCTCTGGGCCGGAAGGGACGGAGAGCGCTGGGCGATGGCGGCGATGGCGGCGATGGCGGCGCTCTCCGTCCACCTGACATCAGTACGTCATACTGAACCGAGGTCCGAGCAGGACGGGGACGAAGACAGCTCAGATTCAGGACCCTGGTCTCAGCTTCCTGAGGTGAACGTGGAGCTTTACGTCATCGCTTCAACCCAAAAACATGCAGTGACAAATTTGGTGCAATTTGGCCACAAACCATGTTCAATATGACTCAAACTTGAATACACAAGCACACAGGGCTGAAAGTGGAGGAGAAATATGGGTCTACTTTCACATCTGGTGCTCTAGTGGTGATCTGGTGCAGGATGCTGAGTCTGATGTCGAGTCTTTGCTTCAACTCGATGTGTTAAACAGATGGGAAACATCGGCGCTGAGGACGGGGTTTCCTCCTCATCAAGCGGGACACCTGTGGCGTCCCGAGGCAGCCGAAACCTCATGTGCTCCCAGATCTGCAGCCAGCGCCGTCTTTGATGGTGACGTGGCCTTTTCTTGGCCGTGGGACACCTGGGAAACCTCTAAAGACAGAGGGACGAGTCGCCGGAGCCTCTGCGGATCAAACTCTCCGGTATTATCTGGAGTCAGAACCTGGAGCTGTTGTTGAGAGAAGAGGATTATTGATGCGTACGCTTTGAAATATCAAAGCGTTTGATCTCCAAATAAAGTGATGCCTCCGTTCTTTTATGCCATCACTCATTAGGGAACTCGCGCTCAAAAGGCAGCTTTTGTACGGGGAGTCGTTTTAAGTTGGAGATGGCTTTACAATAGATTAGTGAGATTTCAGGCTGAGAAAGTGAATGAAAGGCTATGCAAATTGCAGCATGTACATCTGTGGATGAAAGAGAAGCATCAGGACTTCCTGAACTTGAATAACCCCCCGTTCCCTCCATCTCGTCCCGCTGCAGCGCCGAGCCCAGCGCCGAGCCCAGCGCCGAGCCCAGCGCCGAGCCCAGCGTGCTCGGCTTTGACAGGTGAAATATTTATCCAGGGAGAGACGGGAAGCAGTCAAAGGCGGCCTATCTTGTTTGAGTCCCCGCGCAGACAAAAGCTATTGAAGAGCTGACAAGCTTGTGCATGGAAGGGCCCAGCATGGCTCGGAAAAGTGGTTGTAAGCGATTGAAAGTGAGACAAACGGAAGAAAAGAAGGGTGTATCTGCGGGCGACTATGGGCTTTAAGCGCTGTAATCTGGCGTCTTTTTAAAAGCCATCTCTGCCGTCAGGACGCGGGGTTTCTCTCAGGCTGAGGCCGAGAGCGAGGAGACCGAGCCTTTCACTACCGCTTGACTTCTGCCACGGTGGCTGGCCTCAACTATCTGATAGCCTTTCTCCTTTTACACGGCGGCCTTTATCGGCCCGGTGAACTGAGACAAAGTGCCCTTACCTGACCCGACCTGGAGCATGTGGTCTGTACAGACAGTTAGTGACGTCAGCGAATCAGCGACCTGGACACAGCGGTTCAGTCTGTCCACGGAGACACAGCGAGGATTGTTT
>CAMQGK010000130.1:1400000-1427500 GCA_947000775.1 Pterois miles
AAAACAAAAGGCGGCATTCACGCCTGTTATCTGCTGATTCATCAGAGACGTGGAGGAAGAGACGGTTCGGTGAGGACATGCACTTAAAAATCACTTCTTCCACCGTTACTCCTTCGGCCCTCGACGGTCCAACAAAAGGATGAAAAAGTCCCGACAGCGAGCGCCGCTTTCACTCGACGCCGCTCGGCATTGTGTCGGAAAAATGAGCCAATTTCCATAAGCGATTGGGAGGACAATGAATTAAACAGGCGTGCAGAGGGACAATGAGCGAAGACAAATACAGTCCTGGACGTCTCGGTGTGGGCCAGCCTTATGTTACGGTTATGGTACGGCAGCCCCTCGTCCACCGGGACAGGAACCAGGACAGGAACCAGGACAGGAAGCAGCACAGAAACCGGGACAGAAACCAGGACAGGAACCAGGACAGGAAGCAGCACAGAAACCAGGACAGAAACCAGGACAGGAACCAGGACAGGAACCAGCACAGAAACCAGGACAGGAACCAGGACAGGAAGCAGCACAGAAACCAGGACAGAAACCAGGACAGGAACCAGGACAGGAACCAGGACAGAAACCAGGACAGGAAGCAGCACAGAAACCAGGACAGGAACCAGGACAGAAACCAGGACAGGAACCAGGACAGGAAGCAGCACAGAAACCAGGACAGAAACCAGGACAGGAACCAGGACAGGAACCAGGACAGAAACCAGGACAGAAACCAGGACAGGAACCAGGACAGGAACCAGGACAGGAACCGGGACAGGAACCGGGACACGAACCGGGACAGGAACCAGGACAGAAACCAGGACAGGAACCAGGACAGAAACCAGGACAGAAACCAGGACAGGAACCAGGACAGAAACCAGGACAGGAACCAGGACAGAAACCAGGACAGAAACCAGGACAGGAACCAGGACAGGAACCAGGACATAAACCAGGACAGGAACCGGGACAGGAACCGGGACAGGAACTGGGACACGAACCAGGACAGGAACCAGGACAGAAACCAGGACAGGAAGCAGCACAGAAACCAGGACAGAAACCAGGACAGGAACCAGGACAGGAACCAGGACAGGAAGCAGCACAGAAACCAGGACAGAAACCAGGACAGGAACCAGGACAGGAAGCAGGACAGGAACCAGGACAGGAACCAGGACAGGAACCAGGACAGGAAGCAGCACAGAAACCAGGACAGAAACCAGGACAGGAACCAGGACAGGAAGCAGCACAGAAACCAGGACAGAAACCAGGACAGGAACCAGGACAGGAACCAGGACAGAAACCAGGACAGAAACCAGGACAGGAACCAGGACAGAAACCAGGACAGGAACCAGGACAGGAACCAGGACAGAAACCAGGACAGGAACCAGGACAGAAACCAGGACAGGAACCAGGACAGGAACCAGGACAGGAACCAGGACAGAAACCAGGACAGAAACCAGGACAGGAAGCAGCAAAGAAACCAGGACAGAAACCAGGACAGGAACCAGGACAGGAACCAGGACAGGAACCAGGACAGAAACCAGGACAGGAACCAGGACAGGAACCAGGACAGAAACCAGGACAGGAACCAGGACAGAAACCAGGACAGGAACCAGGACAGAAACCAGGACAGGAACCAGGACAGGAACCAGCACAGAAACCAGGACAGGAACCAGGACAGGAACCAGGACAGAAACCAGGACAGGAACCAGGACAGAAACCAGGACAGAAACCAGGACAGGAACCAGGACAGAAACCAGGACAGGAAGCAGCACAGAAACCAGGACAGAAACCAGGACAGGAACCAGGACAGGAACCAGGACAGGTCTCACATTTTGAAGGATGGTCTCATTCGTCACCTTGATTCCATCACATGGTAGGAAGCCAATTTCTCCACTGTGGGACTAATAAAGGAATATCTTATCTTATCTTAAACTGGGCTGAAGGATGTTTCCGTCATACGCAGTAAAACTTTCATCACTTTCAGCTTCAGCTTTCAGTTTCTGTACAACGTTTATCATGAAATAAAAACATAAACAGGTTATGGATTATATCTGTTATTCCAAAGCTAATTATCACGTTATTATATTTGAACTGGTTGAAAGCCTGTTATTGATCTTCACAATGTGATATTGTTTCATGCAGATTTTATATCATCCATAAATTTATTAATATCATGGGATTTTACATTTCAAATTTATGACTATAATCTCAGAGAATATTCGTTTTTTTCTCATAAATATGTGAAATATGTCATTTAAATTTAGTACTTCATTATCAACAGATTTTTCATTTTTTTCCCTGTAAATTTAACATTTTAATAAAATGGATCATTCAAGTTTCTTTTTCATGTGTTTGTCATATCCAACCTGTATCTGCCAACCAAAGCAAACTTAGCTTAACTTCTAATAAATGCCAAAATACGTCTGAAAATACGTCTGAAAATACGTCTGAAAATACGTCCGGACAAAGGCTGAAAAACGTCTGGAAAAACAGTACGTCTATTTTTTTTAAGGCAGAAATGTGGCAGAAAAAGGCCAAAATGTCTGAATGAAAGAAAATGGTCTGAAATATTTCTTAATAAAAACATTCTGGAAAAAAAGGCTGAAATATGTCTAAAGAAAAGGCCAAGAAAGGCAGAAATATATATATATATATATATATATATATATATATATATATATATATATATATATATATATATCTAAAAAGACCAACACAGGTTCAATAAAACAATAAATCAAAATAAATAAATAAATAAAACAGGTTGAAACAAAAGTCCAAAATATGTCTGAAACAGGCTAATGAGTAAAAGTCAGAAAAATGTCTGAAATATTTCTGAAAAACAAAGTCTGAAAACGTTAGCAGGAAACGTCATCGTACGGCGGTAACGTGCGGTCCGGCCGGCCGTCGCTCTCGTCTCCGTGGTCCGACGGGCCGACGCTACGACTGTAGAGCTCCATATACTGACATTTATGTTAAATGCATTCAGACGGCCCCGATGGAGCTGACCATGGATGGATAAAGAGAACGGAGCTGACGGAGAGCTAGAGACCACCTTGGAGGAGTTAGAGGAAGTAGACACCTGGGACTACGGCCGCTTTTCAAAATAAGGTGTTAACAAAGGGAACTGGATCTACAGAATCCATCTATGGAAATCAGACTGATGGATTATATTCAGCAGAGGATAAAACATTACATGTCCCTGATAAATTAAAACTAGTCTTTGATTTCTGGGCTGCTGAAGGAAGCTTCGCCCTCGGCCCTCGAGTCGGCGTCAGAGCGGCGTCACCGAACAACGTGGTTTCGGTGAATGGACGGTTCTTGGTGTGATTCTCCGTCTGTGTTGTCTTGGCCTCCAAGCTGAAGCTGTGAACGGCTGCTGGCGACCACTTCCAGCTGCCGCCAGCCGGCGAGCCGCAGCACACGACGGGAACGCTTCCCAGACTCCCTCCCAGAGGAGAGCGCCGGCAGCCGAACGAGCGCCGCCCCGCCGCCGCCGCCGCCGCCGCCGCCGCCGCCGCCGCCGCCGCCCACATCCTCCTCAAGGCCGTGATGTCGGAGAGGAGGAGAGCGAGGCCATGTGAGGACACTAACGAGCTCCACTAACGAGAGGACGACGTCCTCAGTGTATGTGTGCAGGTCACCGCCCCCCGCTGTGCTTCACACTGCAGCTCGGCGATGCTGCGAGATGGGACATCGCATGACTGCCAGCACAATGCAGTGTGTGTGTGTGTGTGTGTGTGTGTGTGTGTGTGTTTAATGTACTCTCCACACACACACTGGAGTGGCGTCCTGCTGGGCTCCTATCAGCGTCAGCAGTGAATCGGGGCGCTCAAGCAGCAGTAAAACCCCCCAAAATCTCCCTCCGCTGACCCTGAGCAGACAATAAACTGCATCTAATTACTGGCGCATGCACACGCAGCGCTCGCGGCCTCCCGGGCTCGCGGCCTCGCGGCGCTCCCTGGCACCGGCCACGGATATTCACAGGAAGCAAACTGCAGCCGGCCAACTCCTTCCTCCAGATGTAACGTCTTCTGACAGCTTAAGCCTTGTCGGGTGATGTGCAGCACGCCGCCTTTCACAAGGGCGAACGCTGCCAGTCGCCTGACGTCGGTCCGCGTGGACGTGAAGCAACACGTTGGCCGCTGAGGCCTGCTGGGACCGCTGTTATCTTTCAGAAGAGGTCACGAGGGAGATTACTTCATCTTAGTTTACATCCACGTCTGTCCAGTCACCTTACGTCACAGTGACCTTTGACCTTTGACCACCAACATCTGTAAGACCGACAACCAGAACATAAAACGCCTCCGTCCGCGGCCGTTACCGAGGCATAAAAAGTAATTACAGAGTCCAGGAAAATTTTATATTAAAGTAAAAAATGTAACAAATTTATGTAAAAAAATGTTATACAGTCACAACTTTACAGGAAAAAACATATAATATATATATATATATATATATATATATATATATATATATATATATAAATAATATTCCATGATATCAAAATGGTGAAAAATATGAAAAATGTTCAAAACCCTTTAAATTCCTTTAAAGGGTTAAATTTACAATAAAAAACACAAATTTTCATGAGAAAAACTTGAATCGACCATCTTGTTTAAGTCTTAAAGAGAAAAAAATTCAAAACTAAACAGAAACAAACTTTAAAATGTCCTGATATTGAAGTTGTAAATTTACAAGAAAAACTATAATTGAAAATCCCATGACGTTAAAGTATTAAATTTAAAAGCACATTTTTGTGAAAAAAATTGTTTGTGAAAATAATGTTAAATTAATGTCACAATCCCTTGATAATGAAGTTGTGACTTTACATTAAAACATTATCACAAATTTACAAGGAGAAATAACTTGAAAATGTGACATTAAAGTCGCAGATTCAGGAGACGTAATTCAGATTTGTTGTGAGCTGAAGAGGAAACGGGCTCCGAGCGCAGAGGAAGCAGCTGTCCAGGATGTCGTACCTGGACTTCCTGTGACGATGACGCTCAGTCAGAGCGCACGTCACCAGGACGAAGCTGAAACGGCCTGAACTCAGTGACTGTGTCCAACACGTCCTCCATGTGCAGCAGTCTGCGGCCCAGCGTGGCCCCGCCCTGCTGTCAGACCGCCGGCAGACCGCCGACAGACCACCGACAGACCGCCGACAGACCGCCTACAGACCACCGACAGACCGCCGACAGACCGCCTACAGACCGCCGACAGACCACCTACAGACCGCCGACAGACCACCGACAGACCGCCGACAGACCGCCTACAGACCACCGACAGACCGCCTACAGACCACCGACAGACCACCTACAGACCGCCTACAGACCGCCGACAGACCGCCGACAGACCACCAACAGACCGCCTACAGACTGCAGACAGACCGCCGGCAGACCACCGACAGACCACCGACAGACCACCGACAGACCACCAACAGACCGCCGACAGGTGCTGTCGGGGCAGCCTCGCAGGCGTGGAGACGTCAGGGATGACAGAACGCCTGCGACGGCCTTCCCTTCACGCTGACTTCGCTGTATCGCTTTTCATACGCCGCCATGCAGGCTGCAGGAGGACCTGGTTACAGGAGGACCTGGCTGCAGGAGGACCTGGTTGCAGGACGACCTGGCTGCAGGAGGACCTGGCTGCAGGAGGACCTGAGGACCTGGCTACAGGAGGACCTGGCTGCCAGTAAACACCACCCATCTGATGGACCAGTAAACACCACCCATCTGATGGAAGCATGAAGCAGCCTAATGCAGCATGGTGAGGGTGGTGCTCCTCAGGCTGATGATGAATTAATTGGCTGCAGAAGGTCGGTGGGATACGGGGGGAGTAATTACTGCACACCCAACACAATTAGTCTATTAAACCAGGATGACGAGCAGATAATGACGTGCTTTTGTTTCGTTAAACCTTTCCAGTAAATATGTATGAAGTGACCTGGAAAAATGCACAATGGCAACTTTTGCCTCTTAAGTGTCCAGCAGGAACAATGGAGCCATTCACTGATGGAGACGTCGTCACTGAGTTATCGTCATTAGAAAGGCCAGGCAGCATGTCGGATCCGAGGCCTGAGAACTCAGACGCTTCCTGGAGGAAGTCATTCTCACCTGTGAACTGGCTGTTTGTAATTCAGTCTAAACTGAAACAGCAACAAGCTTCCCAACACAGGAAGCTCGGGAGCGTTCCCATAATCAGCTCCTCTACCGGCGGCTTTAAACATGTTGTTAATGTTGAGAACTGGCTGCAGGTTGGTCAGGTTTAGACAACTACTCCGTTAGGTTTAGGAAAAGATTAAGGTTTGGGTTAAAACAAAAAAGTTTGTTTCATAACTTAAGTTGTATGTATGCGAGGTAAAATAACCACTAGAGGTCACCGCCTAAAAATAAATGTAAACGTGGAATCAGGATAAGCTGCCGGAATTGTAAAAGCAGGTTAAGATCAAATGGCTCCTCGTTGAGGGTTGCACTTTATGGATAAAGTTAATATTACAGCAAACAACCATATTTTAGACAGCACTTTGCTGTGGAACAGCGAAATGTAACATAATGTAACAGTGCAATGTAACAACATAGCGTAAGTGCAATGTAACAACATAGCGTAACAGTGTAATGTAACAACATAGTGTAACAGTGCAATGTCACAACATAGCGTAACAGTGCAATGTAACAACATAGCGTAACAGTGTAATGTAACAACATAGTGTAACAGTGTAATGTAACAACATAGCGTAACAGTGCAATGTAACAACATAGCGCAACAGTGCAATGTAACAACATAGCGTAACAGTGTAATGTAACAACATAGCGTAACAGTGTAATGTAACAACATAACTTAACAGTGCAATGTAACAACATAGCGTAACAGTGTAATGTAACAACATAACTTAACGGTGCAATGTAACAACATAGCGTAACGGTGTAATGTAACAACATAGCGTAACAGTGTAATGTAACAACATAGAGTAACAGTGCAATGTAACAACATAACTTAACAGTGTAATGTAACAACATAGCGTAACAGTGTAATGTAACAACATAACTTAACAGTGTAATGTAACAACATAGCGTAACAGTGTAATGTAACAACATAGCGTAACAGTGTAATGTAACAACATAGCGTAACAGTGTAATGTAACAACATAACTTAACAGTGTAATGTAACAACATAGCGTAACAGTGTAATGTAACAACATAACTTAACAGTGTAATGTAACAACATAGCGTAACAGTGTAATGTAACAACATAGCGTAACAGTGTAAATTAACAACATAGCGTAACAGTGTAATGTAACAACATAGCGTAACAGTGTAAATTAACAACATAGCGAAACAGTGTAATGTAACAACATATCATAACAGTGTAATGTAACAACATAGCGTAACAGTGTAATGTAACAACATAGCGAAACAGTGTAATGTAACAACATAGCGTAACAATGTAATGTAACAACATAACATAATGCAATACCCGTAACGCAACATAATAAAGTGACGTAATAATGCAACGTAATGTAATGCAACATAAAAATGTAATGTAACAACATAAGGTAACATGTAATTAAACAATGTAACCTAACAACGTAACATAATGCAATGCAATGCATCGACGTAACACAACTTAATGTAACAATGTAATGTAACACTGTAGAGTGACAATAGAACCTAACAATACAACATCACAATGTAACGTAACAATGCCAAGTAACAACATAACGTAACAATGCAACATATCAAGGTAATGCAACAACATAATGGAAGAATGTAATGCAACAATGTAACAAAGTAATGTAACATAAGAACATGATGCAACAATATAACACAACAACTTAATGGAACAATGTAATATCACAACATAACGTAACATGACAAAGTAACTTAACATAACATAGCATCATAGCCTGTAACAATGTTTGCAACAACGTAATGTAAAAATGCAATGTAACGTAATAACATAACCAAACAATGTAACATAACTGTAATAATGTAACTACCTTAAATAAAAAACAGAAGCTGTGCTGTCTCATTAAGTATTTGACGTCAGTGACACTGCAGCAGAAAAACAACAGCTGATGATTCAACCCCCAAAAATAGCTTCAGTCTCCACCAAAGTACAGATTCAGTTTCATTTTCATCGTTAAGTTGTTTTCATTGTGCGTTTCACTCCCAACAAACGGCCATTAGTGCCAACAGAATATCGTACGCGAGCTGAAACCAGCTGATGCTCCAGAACAACGGAAACTAACAAACACTACACCGAGTTAGCGTGTTGGCCACAGAGCAGGAGTGAATTGTGGGAAACTGGGCAGACAAAGTCAAATTCCACCAAGCCGGGAGTTTGAATTATCATAATTGGAGGCCACAGCAGTGGGGGGGGGGGGGGGGGGATTTGGCAGCCAGTTCAAAATGTGATATTATGAACCACAAACAATAGATGTATGATTATGCATGACTGTCCTCGGAGCTGACTGACAAGCCAGGAGGAGATGTGGAAGAGTCCAAATCTGGCATCAGTTTCCTTTTCTTTGTTGTCAATTTTCTTTTTGAAGAAATGAGAGAAGACAGGCGGGTTTCTGTGTCCCCCCTTCTTAAAGATGGAGGGTCTTTCCAAGTCGCTAACCATGAAACCGCTGCGTTTGATCCCGCCTCAAAGGTTACGGAGGATATACTGAAGAGCGACTGCAAATTTGTCCATTTTGGGACAACAGTTTTCAGCTCAGAGCCTGTCTGACTGCGACTGTCCTCGTCTCTGAAGGTCAGGAAGTTAACGGCGGGTCGCCGCCGACCAAAACACATCTCCTGTTCTGCTGGGTGTTTTGGGGCAGGATCACATGAACACATGTTCAAGCTGGGAGGAAACCAGGGGATTTGAGGAACCATCTGTTAACCAAAGCCTTCGGGAAGCACACTAAGATGATCTGAGGATATTGTTCTCCCCAGGTGGGAATGGTCGGGGCCCCGAGCAGAAAAGGGAGGGAAACTGGGAGCTTAAGGAGCGCCGTAATCTCATTTTCATTCATAACGCTCCGCCGTTTTCAGGTTAGAGAGGAAAGGAAAAATAACATCACGTGTCTCTGAGCAGGTCAGTCAGCTCGTTGATATCAACTCCAACTAAAAGGATTATCTCCATGTTTGAGCACCGAGCACGAGGCAACAACGTGGCGTACAAACAGGAACTAGTTAAAACTACAACGTGGCGTACAAACAGGAACTAGTTAAAACTACAACGTGGCGTACAAACAGGAACTAGTTAAAACTACAACGTGACGTACAAACAGGAACTAGTTAAAACTACAACGTGACGTACAAACAGGAACTAGTTAAAACTACAACGTGACGTACAAACAGGAACTAGTTAAAACTACAACGTGGCGTACAAACAGGAACTAGTTAAAACTACAACGTGGCGTACAAACAGGAACTAGTTAAAACTACAACGTGGCGTACAAACAGGAACTATTTAAAACTACAACGTGGCGTACAAACAGGAACTAGTTAAAACTAAAACAACAACGTGACGTACAAACAGGAACTAGTTAAAACTACAACGTGACGTACAAACAGGAACTAGTTAAAACTACAACGTGACGTACAAACAGGAACTATTTAAAACTACAACGTGACGTACAAACAGGAACTAGTTAAAACTACAACGTGACGTACAAACAGGAACTAGTTAAAACTACAACGTGACGTACAAACAGGAACTAGTTAAAACTACAACGTGGCGTACAAACAGGAACTAGTTAAAACTACAACGTGGCGTACAAACAGGAACTAGTTAAAACTACAACGTGACGTACAAACAGGAACTAGTTAAAACTACAACGTGGCGTACAAACAGGAACTAGTTAAAACTACAACTACAACGTGGCGTACAAAGAGGAACTACTTAAAACTACAACGTGACGTACAAACAGGAACTAGTTAAAACTACAACGTGGCGTACAAACAGGAACTAGTTAAAACTACAACAACAACGTGACATTCAAACAGGAACTAGTTAAAACTACAACGTGACGTACAAACAGGAACTAGTTAAAACTACAACAACAACGTGACGTACAAACAGGAACTAGTTAAAACTACAACGTGACATACAAACAGGAACTAGTTAAAACTACAACGTGGCGTACAAACAGGAACTAGTTAAAACTACAACAACAACGTGACATTCAAACAGGAACTAGTTAAAACTACAACGTGACGTACAAACAGGAACTAGTTAAAACTACAACAACAACGTGACGTACAAACAGGAACTAGTTAAAACTACAACGTGACGTACAAACAGGAACTAGTTAAAACTACAACAACAACGTGACGTACAAACAGGAACTAGTTAAAACTACAACGTGGCGTACAAACAGGAACTAGTTAAAACTACAACAACAACGTGACATACAAACAGGAACTATTTAAAACTACAACGTGACGTACAAACAGGAACTAGTTAAAACTACAACGTGACGTACAAACAGGAACAAGTTAAAACTACAACGTGACATACAAACAGGAACTAGTTAAAACTACAACAACAACGTGACGTACAAACAGGAACTAGTTAAAACTACAACGTGACGTACAAACAGGAACTAGTTAAAACTACAACGTGACGTACAAACAGGAACTAGTTAAAACTACAACGTGACGTACAAACAGGAACTATTTAAAACTACAACGTGACGTACAAACAGGAACTAGTTAAAACTACAACGTGACATACAAACAGGAACTAGTTAAAACTACAACAACAACGTGACGTACAAACAGGAACTAGTTAAAACTACAACGTGACGTACAAACAGGAACTAGTTAAAACTACAACGTGACGTACAAACAGGAACTATTTAAAACTACAACGTGACGTACAAACAGGAACTAGTTAAAACTACAACGTGACGTACAAACAGGAACTAGTTAAAACTACAACAACAACGTGACGTACAAACAGGAACTAGTTAAAACTACAACGTGACGTACAAACAGGAACTATTTAAAACTACAACGTGGTGTACAAACAGGAACTAGTTAAAACTACAACGTGGTGTACAAACAGGAACTAGTTAGCAGACTTTCAAAATAAGATAAATGTCTGATGGATGAATCTCAGTCTGCAAAATTAGCAGCACACAGAGAGAGGAGGAGGTGAAGAGGAGGTAATCCACCTCCTCCTACTCCTCCAGCTGCTTTTGCTCCTCCACCTCATCTCCTCCTCCATTCCCTCTTCCTCTCTCTCCTCCTCCTCCTCCTCTCAGAGTATATATATATATATATATATATATATATATATATATGTGTTACACTGGGTTTCCTCACAGCTGATCTCAGTCCAGTTTGCTGCTGAATTCACAGCCGTTAATTAAACGTTAACGAGGAGGTTAATTGGATGATCTGGTTCAGGATGCTCCAACTTTTGAGAGGAAAGTTTATTCTCCCTTTAATCTGACTTTAATGACTTTAATCTTATTAATTATAGTCCATACTTAGACTTTGGACCCAAATGATCAATTAAATCTTAACCTGTAACTTTAATCTTGTGATTTGAGCCCCAAATTATGATTTTAATGCAACGTTATCAGTGCAGTCTTATCGTTTATCACCAAATTGTGAAATTTCTGGTTTTAAACCCCAAATTATTACTTTAACTTTTAAAATCCAAAGTAGGTCTTTACATTGTGAGTGTAATTTTATGCTTTCTATCCAATAGTATGACTTTAAACCAAAATAGTGACTTTAATGTCATGATTTAGACCCCAAATTATTACTTTAACCCAACATTATGACTACAGTGAAAACCAAAGTTGTGAATTTAATCTTGAACTTGAAGCCAATATTATGAGTTTGAATTGACATTCTGACTGTTATCTTATGGTTTATAGCTATTATCATCACTTTAAAGCAAAATGTGACTTTAATTTCATTTAAACCCCAGATTGTGATTCAAACATGACTGTTGTATGATTTGAGTCCCAACCGGAGAGACTTTGGGAAAACTTTGCCATCCACTGTTCATCGTCAGTGACTGAAACACATGATATATAATCTATAAGCTGAGAACTGCTCCTACATGCTAATCACAGGCCTAACTAATCCCCCGGATGGCTCGGTGTCCTCCAGTCTCGAGGAATAAGAGGCTGGATGTTAAACACAGACGAGGATTTACTGCTGTCTGCATGCACTGTTTGTTTGTTTGTTTGCATGTGCCGCTTGTTGTCATATGTGAAAGCATGAGAGTCGGCGAATACAGATAATCCTTCCTGCGGTTAATGCGCTGGCCCAGATTGCTGCACAGTCCACCATCGATTAGATCAGGACAGCTTTCCACACCGGACGGCCCAGAGACGAGTGGTTGAAACCAGAGTGGAGCTTAGAGACATTAATACGTTAATTAGCTGCTGTCAGAAACAACGTTTTTCTTTGCATGAATAATCTACTGATGATGTGTTTGAACCTGACGGCTGCAGTGTTTGGACTGATGATTATACAGATTACTGCAGTCATTACACGTAGCATCGCTCATTTAATAAAAATACACCTGCGGTACGGCTGAATGGAAACAATCACATGGGATCATAATGTATAACACTTCACTATTATTATATACTGTAGTAGGGCTGCTGCTGCGTTCACACCCAGATCACAGGTAATCGTGGTCAGAAACACCAGTGAAATACACTTTAAAACACATATAAACACCACTGAAACACACTCTGGGTCAAAGGAAAAAAAACAATACACACAGTCAGAAACAAAGGTGAAATACACTTTGGTTCATGGTGAAAAACACACCTGGTTTGTGGCTAATCATGGTCAGAAGCATGGTGAAATACGCTTAAACACATCGCTGAAATACACCAAGAAACACTGATGAAATACACTTAGCGACATCAGTGAAATACAATTACAAACGCCAGTGAAACACACTTCAAAATATTGGTGAAATAAACTTAAAAACACTGAAATACACTTAGAAATATTAGTGAAACACACTTAGAAACACTGGTGAGAAACATGTGGAAACATCAGTGAAATACACTAAAAACATCCGTGAAGTACAATTACAAACGCCAGTGAAACACACTTCAAAATATTGGTGAAATAAACTTAAAAACACTGAAATACACTTAGAAATATTTGTGAAACACACTTAGAAACACTGGTGAGAAACATGTAGAAACATCAGTGAAAAACACTTAGAAACATCAGTGAAATACACTTCAAAACACTGGTGAAATACACTTAAACACATCGCTGAAATACACCAAGAAACATTGATGAAATACACTTTGAGACATCAGTGAAACACACTTTGAAACATCTGTGAAATACAATTACAAACGCCAGTGAAACACACTTCACAATATTGGTGAAATAAACTTAAAAACACTGAAATACACTTAGAAATATTAGTGAAACACACTTACAGACACTGGTGAGAAACATGTAGAAACATCAGTGAAATACACTTAAAAACACTGTTGAAATACACTTTGAAACGTTGGTGAAATGCGCTTAGAAATACCAGTGAAATTCAAATAGAAACATCTGTAAAATACCCTGAAAAACATTGGTGAAATACACTTCACGGAAGCTGTGTCAGTATTGCTTTGACATAACCACTGCAGCTATAAAGCAGAGAATGGATTTAACTAGAGGAGGTATTTGGTGGTGGTAACGTGTCAGTATAAGTAGTAGTATAAATACAGTTTTTCTCACAGGGGAAATACACACCTAAGTCACAGCTTACTCTCAATCGCACCGCAAAGTTAGATCTAACAGTACTTCTACTACCACCACCACCACCACCATAGGCCTAGTATTTCTACCACTAAAATGATTATTTGTACTGTGACTAATCATACTGATTGATTACATACATATCTATCTCCTGTACAAATACACCTTCTTCCTCTGGTGTATTTCGGGACAGAGTCGACTATACTGAAGGGGTGGGGCGGCTGTGGGACACCACCCACCCGGGGATTAATTAAACTGAGGCGGTCCTGCTGATGAAATCAGACGCTTCTTACCAGATTAATAGCCACAACGTGAAGCCATTAACATCTGAGCACAGAGTAATCATCTATCAAGGAATTCAGTCATCACCAAGACCTGCTAAGTCCTGATTAGCATCAGCAGCCAGTCCCGATGACAGTCTGCCCAGACCAAACCACGTGGGAAAAACAACCAAGATTAAATGGATTTTAATATTCTAAACTCTGTTTATTCTGTTTAGATCTTATCTTAAACTTAATCTATGCATGTCAACTTGTTGAGACATTCTTTGCAAAGCTACACTAAGAAAAAAGCATTTTCCAGTGTATTGTATCTTCACTTTAGCTTAGTTTGGGTCTGTAGTCAGTACAAGGTGTGCTGCCTTAAACTAACTCAGTGGTTTTGTTTTCTAAACTTAAGTAAGTATTTTTGGGGCCTAAACCCAACACAGTAGTTTTGTTGACTAAACCTAGCGAAGTCAATCTTTTCTTAAACCTAAGTAGTTTTTTTTTTTTTTTTACTAAACCTAACTAAGAATTTTTTGTTTTACTAAACCTAGCAGTTTCATCTTTTAAAGCGTGGAGCAGAGATGGAGAAATGGCTGACGTGCTGCTGGACATTCGTAGGAAAAGGCTTCGTGCTGAAGTTAAGGGGAATTCGTGTCCGTCCACGCTGACCGTCCACGCTGACCGTCCACGCTGACCTGCCCCGTCCACGCTGACCTGCCACCGCTCACGCTGCCCCGTCCACGCTGACCTGCCCCGTCCACGCTGACCTGCCACCGCTGACGCTGCACCGTCCACGCTGACCTGCCACCGTCCACGCTGACCTGCCCCGTCCACGCTGACCTGCCACCGTCCACGCTGACTTGCCACCGTCCACGCTGACCTGCCCCGTCCACGCTGACCGTCCACGCTGACCTGCCACCGTCCACGCTGACCTGCCACCGTCCACGCTGACCTGCCACCGTCCACGCTGACCTGCCACCGTCCACGCTGACCCGTCCACGCTGACCTGCCCCGTCCACACTGACCTGCCACCGTCCACGCTGACCTGCCACCGTCCACGTTGACCGTCCACGCTGACCTGCCACCGTCCACACTGACCTGCCACCGTCCACGCTGACCCGTCCACGCTGACCTGCCACCGTCCACGCTGACCGTCCACGCTGACCGTCCACGCTGACCTGCCACCGTCCACGCTGACTCACCGTCCACGCTGACCGTCCACGCTGACCTGCCTGACCGTCCACGCTGACCATCCACGCTGACCTGCCACCGTCCACGCTGACCGTCCACGCTGACCGTCCACGCTGACCATCCACCGCTGACGCTGCCACCGTCCACGCTGACCGTCCACGCTGACCTGCCACACGTCTCACGCTGCCACCGTCCACGCTGACCGTCCACGCTGACCTGCCACCGTCCACGCTGACCGTCCACGCTGACCGTCCACGCTGACCTGCCACCGTCCACGCTGACCGTCCACGCTGACTGTCCACGCTGACCGTCCAGGCTGACCGTCCACGCCTCCCTCTCACTTTTGTGTGTCTTTGATGTGAGATTACTTTCATAGAGCTGAAGGAAAATATCTCACTGTACATCTCTTCCGCTCTCTTCTTAACCTACAGTTCAACTGTAGCCGGCTTTGTTCGGCCTGAACACCGACGCGAAACACAATTGAAAAGTTGGCAGCGGCGTGGCAGATACATGGAAACTCGATCTGGACTGGCTGCTTTAAACTCTATCTTAGGCTACGTGGCTTTTGTAAACCGTCACACAATGGGCAGCTCTGTTGAAGGCACAGAGGTTGATTTTCACCTTTTAAGTGAAGACACCAGATACCGGCCTTTTCACTCTGTTTAGTTTGAGGACAAACTTTCTTCCTCAAGGCCTTTTTGAACATGAGCAGAGGACGAAACATGACACAGGTCAGCCGGCGCGCTCCGCTCATAGCTGAGGAAATATATAGATTTGAATCGCTCAAGGATTTCTCAGGGAATATTCCTCCTCTGTGTGAAAAGCCGATTAGGACTTTGTGGATGTCAAACACGTCCAGCCCTGTAATTTGATCAGTGTGAAAACACGCTGAGCTGTCCGCAGGACGGTTCAGATGTGGCTGAGACACAACCGCAACGCCATGGGATTAAAAACCACTGGTGCACTTCAAAAAGCGTCTGTCTTCAATAATTTCAGCTTTTATTTGGTCTTTCCTGACAGAGAGAGAACCCTTAATGTTCGTCCCCCTGAGCGAAACAAGACCTCAGACCACAGGAAGATGTTTTCTAAACACTAGAAATATTAAACGTGACACTCACAAAGTACTTTGAGTCACATAACTTCCATACTTAAGATAAGACACTTTGGCTGTTATTCAAACCCAAAGCTCAACCTTAACCTTAACCCCAACCTAGTTTTCTTACCTTAAGGTAATTAAGTAGCTTTGTTCCCTAAACCTAACTAAGTAGTGTTGTTGTACTTTTGTTTTCTAAACGTAACTAATTAGGGTTGTTACCTAAACCTAACTAAGTAGTTTTATTTTGAAAAGCCTGGAGCAGACGTTGACGTGTGTCACATGTCCCTGGACATTCATAGGAAAACACAATAAAAAGACGTTGCTGAAAGTCGGGCTGAGCGTCTTCGTGTTTCTGTCCACGAATCAAATAGATTAAATGCTGAGTGTTGAATGAATGATCATCAATAATCAATGAATATTTGATGGTGGTAGTTCATTTCTTTTTGTGCGTTAGAGGAGCTCTTTGTGATTTCAGCTTTTATTTGCTGCGTCCTGACAGACGTCCCTTAATGTTGGTCCCCGGAGCGAAGACGACCTCAGACCACAGGAAGACGTTACTGAACCCTGGAAACGTGAACCGTGACTTTTCCTCATCAAACGCCTAAATTAAAAGCTCTTTTGAACGTGAAACATTTCAGCAGCATGACCTCGGAGTGCGTCGTCTCCTGGGACCTCAGAGACATAAGTGATGCGTTCATAAACCTCAGCAGATTTCAGACGACGGCGTCTTCAAAGACCTCCTTAACTCTTCATCAAGCCTTCCCTCTTCCTCCAAATCCTTTACAATAACACACCCGGCGCACGGCGCATCAGTCAAACAGGGATTTTGTGTCCGAGCAGACGCTCGACGGGAGAGTCGCAGTGAAGCAGCTCTCTGAAGTGTATTTCCTCAGGCCAGCATGGCGCTGAAGGTGCTGAGACACCTGGGGACGGCTAGAGGACCCACATTCACCTCAGAGTCCCTTTATGCTGCAGGTGTGATTGGATCCCATTAATATCCAGTAAACTGCTGATGTAATTGTTCGCCCACTGACATGGTGGCCTGCAGCTCATTGGTTAGGAGAACTGGGAAAACAGCCACTTCCTGTCACCTGATGCATCTCAAAAGGGACACTCTAAACCTAACTAAGTGGTTTTATTGTCTAAACCTAACTAAGTGGTTTTATTGTCTAAACCTAACTAAGTAGTTTTATTGTCTAAACCTACCTAAGTAGTTTTATTGTTTAAACCTAACTAAGTAGTTTTGTTGTCTAAACCTAACTAAGTAGTTTTTTGTCTCTCTAAGTAGTTTTTTCCTCTAAGTGGTTTTATTGTCTAAACCTAACTAAGTGGTTTTATTTTCTAAACCTAACTAAGTGGTTTTATTGTCTAAACCTAACTAAGTAGTTTTGTTTTCTAAACCTAACTAAGTAGTTTTATTGTTTAAACCTAACTAAGTAGTTTTATTGTCTAAACCTAAGTGGTTTTGTTTTCTAAACCTAAGTAGTTTTATTGTTTAAACCTAACTAAGTGGTTTTATTGTCTAAACCTAACTAAGTGGTTTTATTGTCTAAACCTAACTAAGTAGTTTTGTTTTCTAAACCTAACTAAGTAGTTTTATTGTCTAAACCTAACTAAGTGGTTTTATTGTCTAAACCTAACTAAGTAGTTTTATTGTCTAAACCTAACTAAGTGGTTTTGTTTTCTAAACCTAACTAAGTAGTTTTATTGTTTAAACCTAACTAAGTGGTTTTATTGTCTAAACCTAACTAAGTGGTTTTATTGTCTAAACCTAACTAAGTGGTTTTATTGTCTAAATCTAACTAAGTGGTTTTATTGTCTAAACCTAACTAAGTGGTTTTATTGTCTAAACCTAACTAAGTAGTTTTATTGTCTAAACCTAACTAAGTAGTTTTGTTTTCTAAACCTAACTAAGTAGTTTCATTGTCTAAACCTAACTAAGTAGTTTTATTGTCTAAACCTAACTAAGTAGTTTTATTGTCTAAACCTAACTAAGTAGTTTTATTGTCTAAACCTACTAGTGTTTTTTGTCTAAACCTAACTAAGTGTTTTTTGTCTAAACCTCGTAGTGTTTTTTGTCTAAACCTAACTAAGTGTTTTGTTTTCTAAACCTAACTAAGTAGTTTTGTTTTCTAAACCTAACTAAGTAGTTTTATTGTCTAAACCTAACTAAGTAGTTTTATTGTCTAAACCTAACTAAGTAGTTTTATTGTCTAACCTAATAAGTAGTTTTATTGTCTAAACCTAACTAAGTAGTTTTATTCTTTAAACCTAAGTAATTATTTTTTTTAAATAAACCTAAGGGTTTTTTAAACTTAGTTTTATTCTTTAAACCTAACTAAGTGGTTTTGATTGTCTAAACCTAACTAAGTGGTTTGATTGTCTAAACCTAACTAAGTGGTTTAATTGTCTAAACCTAACTAAGTAGTTTTATTGTCTAAACCTAACTAAGTAGTTTTATTGTCTAAACCTAACTAAGTGGTTTTGTTTTCTAAACCTAACTAAGTAGTTTTATTGTTTAAACCTAACTAAGTGGTTTTACTGTCTAAACCTAACTAAGTAGTTTTGTTTTCTAAACCTAACTAAGTGGTTGTATTGTCTAAACCTAACTAAGTGGTTTTATTGTCTAAATCTAACTAAGTGGTTTTATTGTCTAAACCTAACTAAGTGGTTTTATTGTCTAAACCTAACTAAGTAGTTTTGTTTTCTAAACCTAACTAAGTGGTTTGATTGTCTAAACCTAACTAAGTGCTTTTATTGTCTAAACCTAACTAAGTGTTTTTATTGTCTAAACCTACCTAAGTGTTTTTATTGTCTAAACCTAACTAAGTGGTTTGATTGTCTAAACCTAACTAAGTGGTTTGATTGTCTAAACCTAACTAAGTGGTTTTATTGTCTAAACCTAACTAAGTAGTTTTATTGTTTAAACCTAACTAAGTGGTTTTATTGTCTAAACCTAACTAAGTGGTTTTGTTTTCTAAACCTAACTAAGTAGTTTTATTGTTTAAACCTAACTAAGTGGTTTTATTGTCTAAACCTAACTAAGTGGTTTTATTGTTTAAACCTAACTAAGTGGTTTATTGTCTAAACCTAACTAAGTGGTTTTATTGTCTAAACCTAACTAAGTGGTTTGATTGTCTAAACCTAACTAAGTGGTTTTATTGTCTAAACCTAACTAAGTGGTTTGATTGTCTAAACCTAACTAAGTGGTTTTATTGTTTAAACCTAACTAAGTGGTTTTATTGTTTAAACCTAACTAAGTGGTTTTATTGTCTAAACCTAACTAAGTGGTTTTATTGTCTAAACCTAACTAAGTGGTTTTATTGTCTAAACCTAACTAAGTGGTTTGATTGTCTAAACCTAACTAAGTGGTTTTATTGTCTAAACCTAACTAAGTGGTTTTATTGTCTAAACCTAACTAAGTGGTTTGATTGTCTAAACCTAACTAAGTGGTTTTATTGTCTAAACCTAACTAAGTGGTTTTATTGTTTAAACCTAACTAAGTGGTTTTATTGTTTAAACCTAACTAAGTGGTTTTATTGTCTAAACCTAACTAAGTGGTTTGATTGTCTAAACCTAACTAAGTGGTTTGATTGTTACCTCTAGTGTTTCTCATGATTGCTAAACAACTAAGTGGTTTGATTGTCTAAACCTAACTAAGTGGTTTGATTGTCTAAACCTAACTAAGTGGTTTTTTGATTGTCTAAACCTAACTAAGTGGTTTTATTGTCTAAACCTAACTAAGTGGTTTGATTGTCTAAACCTAACTAAGTGGTTTGATTGTCTAAACCTAACTAAGTGGTTTGATTGTCTAAACCTAACTAAGTGGTTTGATTGTCTAAACCTAACTAAGTGGTTTGATTGTCTAAACCTAACTAAGTGGTTTGATTGTCTAAACCTAACTAAGTGGTTTTATTGTCTAAACCTAACTAAGTGGTTTGATTGTCTAAACCTAACTAAGTGGTTTGATTGTCTAAACCTAACTAAGTGGTTTGATTGTCTAAACCTAACTAAGTGGTTTGATTGTCTAAACCTAACTAAGTGGTTTGATTGTCTAAACCTAACTAAGTGGTTTGATTGTCTAAACCTAACTAAGTGGTTTTATTGTCTAAACCTAACTAAGTGGTTTTATTGTCTAAACCTAACTAAGTGGTTTTATTGTCTAAATCTAACTAAGTGGTTTGATTGTCTAAACCTAACTAAGTGGTTTTATTGTCTAAACCTAACTAAGTAGGTTTGATTGTCTAAACCTAACTAAGTGGTTTGTTGTCTAACCTCTGTGGTTTGTTGTCTCTCTAGTGGTTTGTTTTTGTGGTTTGATTGTCTAAACCTAACTAAGTGGTTGATTGTCTAAACCTAACTAAGTGGTTTTATTGTCAAAACCAAAAAAAGGGAAACAAGTTTATTGTCTAAACCTAACTAAGTGGTTTTATTGTCTAAACCTAACTAAGTGTTTTTATTGTCTAAACCTAACTAAGTGTTTTTATTGTCTAAACCTAACTAAGTAGTTTTATTGTCTAAACCTAACTAAGTGGTTTGATTGTCTAAACCTAACTAAGTGGTTTGATTGTCTAAACCTAACTAAGTGGTTTGATTGTCTAAACCTAACTAAGTGGTTTGATTGTCTAAACCTAACTAAGTAGCCCTGTTAGCTACAGAAGAACGCCACATGTTGAATCACAGTGTTTTCCATCAGAACAGTAATGGCTGTAGTAAATCTGCTGGGCTGAACCACAGGAAGTGGACCCGACAGAACCCGGAGAAGTTCTGTTGCCTTTTTGACGTAGGAACTTCAGATCTGGTCTGACGGCTGACAGTGTGGTGGTAGCGACTCTCTTCTGCCTTGGATCAGCCAGCAGCTCTTTAAACTGGATATTTTCTGGATATCAGTGTTTGAGGCGTTTTTGGGCGACAAACTAATCATGAAATAATCCCAGAATATGGAGAGACCGGATTAGGAGGAGAAATAATGCTCAGAGATAAGGCTGAAAAGCTGCAGAGCTCCAGAGCAGCTGTTGAACGGAGCTTCAACAACCAGGACTGATGTGTAAAAGCCACCGTCAACGAGAAGTCTTAGAGGGTTTGGGTCTCTGTAGCCCCAGTCGGCCCTCCTGCCTGGTACAGTAGAGCTCTTCAGGTCCAGCCAGCCTGTTGAAAGCCTTTATGAATAAATGGACCTTACTGTAATTTCACTGGAGAGTTGTGGAGAAACGAGGCCACGACTCCTCCTGAGCTTTAAACCGTATTTACATCCAGCTAATCCTGTAATTCAGAGAGGTGTGGAGCTCATTATGGGCTGGATGTTTTTCATGTGATGAGTCCCGCGGCTAGCAGGACTAGCACCGCGCTGCTAATCAGCTTTATTTGTGCCACTAAAACCAATCTGAGGGGATCAGACGTGCCAGCTGTCTGCACTACGAGACCTTGATTAGTTTCATATCAGGAGGTGTGTTGACTTGTCCCTAACCGGCGCCGCAGGGATCTCCGGCCGCCGTTTGTTGCCGTGGAATCACCCGCCGACGCTGCAGGTGTGAAAACCAGGTGATTGATCAGATCACAGTAAAGTGAGACTCTGATGGAGCCTCCTGTAATCTGTTGGCGGATTACACCATTCATTAGCTGATTAGCGTAAATCGATTAACGGCGTGAATGAAAACAAAAGGGCGGCGTTTGGGGGACGAACACAAATAAGTTGATCCTGCTTCGTCAGGGGTCGCTGGACAGGGAAGGTTGAGTTGGTTGGTTCATGTCAACCTTGTTGTGTCTTCTTATTGACAGAATTAGAAACCAACAAGATGACTTCATGTGGTCTTTCTATCTACTTAAAGGATGCTCTCAGTCCACACTCAATCCCTTAAATACACACTTTCTGTTAAGTTATCCTTCGCTGAAAGAACTTTATTCAAGTGTGCTATCGGTATACTTCTTTTGAACTTACAATAAGAAAGTGTACACACAGTTATGTACTCTTCAGAGATATAGTTAACAAAAGTATACTTGGCTTTTACCAACAAGTATACAGAAAAGACTAAAGTATGCTTGGCTTATACTGATAAGTACACAGAAAAGTCTAAGTATGCTTGGCTCATACTGATAAATATACAGAAAAGTCTTATAATTGTCTTCTACTGAGAAGTATGCAGAAATCTTAGTATACTTGGCTTTCACCAACAAGTATACAGAAAAGACTAAAGTATGCTTGTCCTATACTGACAAGTATACAGAAAAGTCTAAGTATGCTTGGCTCATACTGATAAATATACAGAAAAGTCTTATAATTGTCTTCTACTGAGAAGTATGCGGAAATCTTAGTATACTTCGCTTTCACCAACAAGTATAGAGACAAGTATGCTTGTCCTATACTGACAAGTATACAGAAAAGTCAGTGTACTTGGTTCATACTGACAAGTATATGAAAAACTCTAAGTATGTTTGGCTCACACTGACAAATATGTAACAAAAATCTAAGTATACTTGGTTTATACCAACAAGTATGCAGAAAAGTATAAGCATACTTGGCAAGTATATAGAAATGATTAATGTTCGTGTTAACAAGGCGTCTGTTGTTCACCTGAAAGTTGAAACTGAGCCTATGATGGAAGGTGCTGGACTAAAGATGTTCTCTATGATCTCTAAGTCACGTCTATCTATCTATAACTGGAATCTATAACTCACTCCGCCAGATGAAACCAAGTCTGACAGATCAAGAGCTCTGCTGCCCACAGAGGAAACCCTGGAAATGAGACCCAAGCCTTAAAACGGTGGCATTCCCCTTCAGCTCCGTGAAATAAACGTCTTTTCAAACTGGTTGTTTGCAGCTGTTGCTATGGTGGCCGCAGGGCGCAGCCATCCGCCTCCAAACGGCGGGAAAACAACATCTAAATACCTCCAGTGGTCTTTGATGTCGCCCACAGCCTCATGTTCTCTCCATGTCCAGACATGGCTTCACTCAGCACGGCGGCGTACGACTGCACGCCAGCGACGTAAACACCCTCCCTGAGCGTTCGCTAATGACTCCCATGCAGAGCCGCGATGGCGAGGGGGGTTCAGGCAGAGTTCAAGCTCCACGCTCGCCACATGTTCACCCCACCTCCATTAAAACCGCCATCTAGAGTCCTGTTTGAGAGCTCAGTCAGCGTGGTGGAGACCCTCAAATCAGGGACCACATGTGTCCTGGATCACCTCTGGGCCGTCGTCCTCTCTCCAGTCACACTAAGTAAAGAGTCTGTCTCCCTTTCAACCCTCAACTTATCCTAGGTCTAAAAAGGAAATTTCCTAAACCTAAGTAGTTTTGTTGTCTAATCCAGACTGAGTAGTTTTATTCACTATGTAGTTTCATTACCGAAACCTAACTAAGGAACTGTGTTTGACCTCAACAATGTTGACTTGGTTTGCTTTGACCTGGTTTCACACACGGCTAACGGCGGGTGAAAATGTGGCGCTATCGGACCCACCGATCCACGCCAGCATTAGTCACTCAGTCCTGGTTCGAGACCAGACCGGTGTTGTGGACCGGTCTTTTATTCTATGCCACCAGCTCACCTGCTCTACATGGATGTTTCAACATTTCAGTCGGCACAGACCACATGGCGAAGAACGGCGTTCATCACATGAATGCCTTGAACGCTATCGTGTCATTCCTTGGCCTCTTTCATTGGACTGGGCTGAAATGTGCGACACCGTGAAGTGTTGCTGTGGCTTCATCAGTCGTTCAGCCCAAACTGAGCTTGTTGCTGAAAGGCTGCTGGAGAACACGTTGGTGCCCAGATGGTTCGGACAAGATGCATTTAATCAGTGTTTGCTTTGATTCCTCTGCTCGGTTAAATGTGTATTATCACTGATGCACGGTATTTTTCTGTTTGCTCTCTGCCGTCTCCATTCTGGATCTGGGTCATATTAATGCGGAGGACCTCGTAAGTCCTCGTTGGACCAAACTCAAACAGATCTGTGATATGATAATGATCTCTGCAGAGATTTCGCTCCAGGTTCTTGGATTTATTGTCATGACGTGATGAGGAAACGGTCATAAAATGTTGTAATGTAAAGTCCTGAATCCTGTTTGTTGGATTTCCTGTTGCATCTTGAAGACATCATCTGATTATCATCAATGAATCCTGTCAGGTCCTGTCAGGTCCTGTCAGGTCCTCTCAGGTCCTGTCAGGTCCTGTCAGGTCCTCTCAGGTCCTGTCAGGTCCTCTCAGCTCTTGTCAGATCCTGTCAGGTCCTCTCAGGTCCTGTCAGGGCCTGTCAGGTCCTCTCAGGTCCTGTCAGGTCCTGTCAGGTCCTCTCAGGTCCTCTCAGGTCCTCTCAGGTCCTGTCAGGTCCTCTCAGCTCTTGTCAGATCCTGTCAGGTCCTCTCAGGTCCTGTCAGGTCCTCTCAGGTCCTGACAGGTCCACTTCCTGCGGTTCAACCCAACTGCTTTACTACAGTGATTACTGTTGTGATGGAAAACGCTGTCATTCACGATGTGGCGTTCTTCTGGAGCTAACACAACTACTTAGTTAACAAAAATACTTAGTTCGGATCGGTTCGGAGATCGGGTTGTCTGGTTTCCGTCTGGATCCACAGAACGTCCAACAGCTGAATCGTAGGACTCGTCCCGTCACTCAGCGCGATCCGTTACGACCGGATTTCCTGCGCCGGCGGACCGCCGTGCCAGACGCAGACGAGGCGATGTATGACATCCATTTGTCTGCAGCTGGACTGTGTTAACCAGCGCTGTGGTTTCTCACCATCTCTCACACTGACGCCATCGTGTGTTTCCTCGCCCTCGCCGCTCAGATCTGTTTGAAACGCCATCGCCACCGCCGCTGCTCTCAGAAAACAATAAACAGCTTCCCGAGCCAAGAGGACTGGAGCTGGTTTCTATGACGCCTCTGAGGGGGTTCTGTTGGACAGATGTTTCCCAGTACTGGGATGAACCCAGTTCACCCAGTTTCACCCATCACACTGACACTGCTGGTTAGATCTTTATCAGGGCTTCTCCTGATTAAACAGGACCGGACTGGACCAGACCGGACTGGACCGGACTGGACTGGACTGGACTGGCCCGGACCGGACTGGACCGGACTTGACCAGACCGGACTGGACCGGACTGGACTGGACTGGACCGGACTGGACCAGACCGGACTGGACCGGACTGGACTGGACTGGACTGGACTGGCCCGGACCGGACTGGACCGGACTTGACCAGAGGCCATACTATACTGGCTGAGAGCTGACTGGGACCAGTGCCTCTCACCACTGGGGTCATCATACTGACCAGACCTGAGCCTGATCCAAAGCCCGGTACTTTGACGAGACCTGTCGGGTTCTGATCCGGTACTGGAGCGTCTGACTAGATGACTAGATGTAGAGTGAGGTGATACAGAGGAGAAATGACTGCAAAGTTACTCCAGATGGTGACTATCTATAAACACTGAATGATAATCATTCAATCAATAAAGTCAGTCAAACCTTCCCTTTGTCATTTCTTTGATTAGTTTAGCTACTTAAATTTCTTTATTCTGATTTAAATATTATATATTTTAAATGTGTTGGAATGTTTATTTTATTTGAACTTTATAAATATGATTCATTTATGTTTGGTTGCATTATTATTATTATTATTATTATTATTATTATTATTATTATTATTATTATTGCCATTTTCTGCTCCTTTATTTTTTACTCCTTTTATATTAAATATATTTATATTTATATTATATTTCTATATTGTTTAATCAGCTGTGTAGTCCCTTTTCTCAAGGAGACAATGAAAAGCGTGATTAAAGTAAGAATAAAAACCCTTACCTTTATGTCCATCGTTAAGATCTTTCCAGGGTTCATCTGCAGAAATCAAACAGAAAAAAAGAAAACTGTAACTTCAGTTATGACCCCAAATATTTTCATTTAAATATAATAAAATGAATTCCAGCAAAGCCAAGATGTAAATAATAAACACAGGAGTAATAAATATGAGGCGCTGTGCTGAGGTGGGCGGCTGGTCACCAATCAGGGTTAGGGTTAGGGTTAGGGTTAGGGTTAGGGTTAGGGTTAGGGTTAGGGTTTCTGCTGATCATCTAACGACTGAAACTCGATGAGCGTCTTTCTGAAGGCTCCAGTCGGTCAACAGGACACGCCGCTGCCAACCAGACGGACCGGAGCTGGTTCAGGTCGCCGAGCTGCAGACCAACGGTGTTACCACACGACGCTGACGCACCGAGAGCACAGCAGCCAGTTGAGCAACGCGTTGACGGTAAGACGCTACGAGACGCCGTGACTCACCGTAACAGGAAGTATCGACCTGTTAGCTCATTCTGAAAATTCTACCATGATGACGCACGGCGGGAAAACAAACAAACTGCCTTTCAGTCTTCACTTCCTGTTTTACACCACATGAATTCATCATTATGATCATCATTTATAATGTGAGCCAGTACGTACAGGCCAGGTGCATTGTGGATCTACATGACCTCCGTTTGACCTTTCACCCCTCGCTGCTCGCTCGTTAAGAGACACGACGGAGTAGAAACTTCTCTGTTGTGTCTATGTGAGAGTCAGGTTTTACAGGGAGGGCCATTATTTTATTTTATTTTATTTTAAGCCCTTGTTGTTTTATTTATTTATGTATTTTAATTTAATTTATTTTGTTCTTTTTAAATTTTACGTATTCATTTATGTTTTTATTTCCCTTCACATAAAGATATTGCTCCTGGATTTACATGTGATGATTGTGCTACAGCAGTCTTATTGATCGATATTTTCTGATGCCATGGTTTAATATCTTCATATAAATTACACGTATGATGTACAGCAGCCACCAGACTCCATTCAGAAAAACACTAATTTTACCTCTCAGTAGACAGTGTTGCTGGTGTACAGCTTTAACCAGGACCTCCTTCCTCCTCCTCCTCCTCCTCCTCCTCCTCCTCCTCCTCCCCCCCCCCCCGGTACCAGATGGACACAGTCCCCCCCCCCCCTCCATCTATCTGCATTGTCTCAGTGGACTCTTTAGAGATAAGCCTCACGGATTTCTGCTCACGCCAACCTCGTGAACTTGACCTCTGGATGAATTCATCAGAGGAAAAGCCTGGCGACCCCCCCCCCCCCCCCCCCCCCTTTAATTACTGTCTGATTATAGTGAGCTGCTAAAACTGGGTTTACTTCCTCTTAATTGAACTTATTTTGTTCTTCTCTTCTTTCATTTATTTTACCAGAATAGTCAGGAGAGAGTC
>CAMQGK010000130.1:1430000-1567500 GCA_947000775.1 Pterois miles
CCGACATTTGTCCGCTCAGCATCAACATCCTGACAGGCCGCTCTGTGAATCCCCGCCAGCCCTCCCGGGAGGCAGAGGGCCGGTGGAGAGGCGGCGGAGGGCCGGTGGAGGGCCGGTGGAGGGCCGGCGGAGGGCCGGTGGAGAGGCGGTGGAGAGGCGGTGGAGGGCCGGTGGAGGGCCGGCGGAGAGGCGGCAGAGGGCCGGTGGAGGGCCGGCGGAGAGGCAGCGGAGGGCCGGTGGAGGGCCGGCGGAGAGGCGGCAGAGGGCCGGTGGAGGGCCGGCGGAGAGGCAGCGGAGGGCCGGTGGAGGGCCGGCGGAGAGGCGGCGGAGGGCCGGTGGAGAGGCGGTGGAGGGCCGGCGGAGAGGCAGTGGAGGGCCGGCGGAGGGCCGGCGGAGAGCCGCCCGAGGGAACTCCCGCTCCACGAGGAGAGGTCACGGAAGGTCGTGGGTAAAATAAGCAGAGGAAGAGGAAATAATCATAAAGAGCCATCATAAAACATCCAGAGCACCTCTTAACTCTAAAAGCCTTCACATCCACCTGCAGCACAGCCTGGTACGGAGGCTCGGGAGGGCAAGGACCATTTCTTTTTTCTCAGTCTGAGCCGAAGTATTTTATTTATTTTATCTGTATGACTTCAGGACCAGATAATCTAAAATTACCTTTATAGTGAAAACTACATAGACAGATTAACCTTTCTGGTGTTTTGGTTTTTACCAGGATAATCTTTCCTTTTTTCTCTGTGAAAACAAGTGAAAAAATAATCTGGCGGATTTTTCTGAGTCACTTTTTTTGCTTCTGTGTGAAAACGTTTTTCGTTTATTTATATATATTATATCATATATTATATTACTAAGTGTGAAAACTAGTTTACATACTAACTTTCTGGGCTGTTTTTTTTCTAAGTTTTCTTTTTTTATTTTTGCCTTTTCAGTAAACTATGGAAGCCCTGAAGGGCCAGAGAGAATTTTTTTTTTCTGATGATTCATTTTCTTTTTTTTTTTTTTCTTTTTTTTTTTTTTTGCTTACATGAAACGAATTTCTAATATATATTATATATATTTATAATAACAGAGATTTTTTGTCTATGTTACTTTTTTCTTCTTTAAAATGAAGTGAAAACTTTTATTGTGAAAACTATCGATTTTCTTTCTCGGCTGATTTTACTTTTTAGATTTTTTACTTTTCTGTGTGAAGAATTTTTTTATGATGCTTTTTGCCTCTCAAAGTTATTTTTTCACATATATTGATTCGTATATCACATCTATTGATTCGTATATCACATCTATTGATACATATATCACATCTATTGATCGGTATATCACATCTATTGATTCGTATATCACATCTATTGATCGGTATATCACATCTATTGATCGGTATATCAAATCTATTGATCGGTATATCACATCTATTGATCGGCATATCACATCTATTGATCGGTATATCACATCTATTGATCGGTATAGCACGTCTATTGATCAGTATATCACATCTATTGATCGGTATATCACATCTATTGATCGGTATATCACATCTATTGATCGGTATATCACGTCTATTGATCGGTATGTCACGTCTATTGATCGGTATATCACATCTATTGATCGGTATATCACATCTATTGATCGGCATATCACGTCTATTGATCGGTATATCACGTCTATTGATCGGTATATCACGTCTATTGATCGGTATATCACGTCTATTGATCGGTGTGGGTGGTTAACAGGTTAAAACCATCACAAACATCTGCACCGACACTCACACACACTGTGGACGCTGTTATCTCATCGATGAGAGGCAGAGGTCAGAGGTCGAGACCGGGAGGCCAGGTCAAGCCGAGGTCCAGAGATCAGGGCCGGTATGGACTGATCCCCCCTTCGACACGGCCCAGTCCTCAGGTCAGACTTCTCAGGTTACCCCCCCCCCCCCCCCAGCCTTGGACGTGGACTTGAGTTGTCCAGACCTGAAGGACGGAGCTGCTGACATCTGATACTCTCTAGAAAACTTCAAAACGTAGGATTACCAGCTTCCCTCAGAGTAGTTTACTGTTTACTGGCCCTTGACCTCACAAACCTTTTAACTGAACCAGAAGAGACCACCAGTGTGTCTGATACTGGTCCAGAAAAGGTGCTGCCGTGAACATGAGCCAAACTTTATTCATATGATCAAAATAAAATGCGACAGTGACGATGAACATTTAACCTGATTTAATCTGATTTAACCTGATTTAACTTGATTTTACCTGATCTAATCTGATTTAATCTACTATAACCTGATTTAATCTCATTTAACCAGATTTAATCTACTATAACCTGATTTAATCTGATTTAATCTCATTTAACCAGATTTAATCTACTATAACCTGATCTAATCTGATTTAATCTACTATAACCTGATTTAATCTCATTTAATCTCATTTAACCAGATTTAATCTACTATAACCTGATTTAATCTGATTTAATCTGATTTAATCTGATTTAATCTACTATAACCTGATTTCATCCGATTTAATCTGATTTAATCTACTATAACCTGATTTAATTCGATTTAATCTGATTTAATCTACTATAACCTGATTTAATCCCATTTAATCTCATTTAATCTCATTTAACCAGATTTAATCTACTATAACCTGATTTAATCCGATTTAATCTGATTTAATCTACTATAACTTGATTTAATCCCATTTAATCTGATTTAATATGATTTAATCTGATATAATTATAGTTGATAGACTGGGACCTGTCCAGGGTGAACCCCCCTTCCCTATAGGGGGGGTCTCTCCCCCCCCTAAGGGGAAAGGGGAGAGGGATAATCTACTATGGCGAGCGTCCCACGGCGGCGAGCGTCCCGTGTCCCATGGCCAGGCCGGCTTCCCTCCGTCCTCTGGCTCCGTCCTCTGGTTCCGTCCTCTGGTTCCGTCCTCTGGCTCCGTCCTCTGGTTCCGTCCTCTGGCTCCGTCCTCTGGTTCCGTCCTCTGGCTCCATCCTCTGGCTCCGTCCTCTGGGGGTCCGTCCTCTGGTTCCGTCCTCTGGTTCCGTCCTCTGGCTCCATCCTCTGGCTCCGTCCTCTGGGGGTCCGTCCTCTGGTTCCGTCCTCTGGTTCCGTCCTCTGGGGGTCGTCCTCTGGTTCCGTCCTCTGGTTCCGTCCTCTGGGGCTCCGTCCTCTGGCTCCGTCCTCTGGTTCCGTCCTCTGGTTCCGTCCTCTGGTCCGTCCTCTGGGGGTCCGTCCTCTGGCTCCGTCCTCTGGTTCCGTCCTCTGGTTCCGTCCTCTGGTTCCGTCCTCTGGGGATCGTCCTCTGGTTCCGTCCTCTGGTTCCGTCCTCTGGGTCCGTCCTCTGGCTCCGTCCTCTGGTTATGTCCTCTGGCTCCGTCCTCTGGGGGTCCGTCCTCTGGTTCCGTCCTCTGGTTCCGTCCTCCGGGGGTCCGTCCTCTGGGGGTCGTCCTCTGGTTCTGTCCTCTGGTTCCGTCCTCTGGTTCCGTCCTCTGGCTCCGTCCTCTGGTTCCGTCCTCTGGGGGTCGTCCTCTGGGGGTCGTCCTCTGGTTCCGTCCTCTGGCTCCGTCCTCTGGTTCTGTCCTCTGGCTCCGTCCTCTGGGGGTCCGTTCTCTGGCTCCGTCCTCTGGGGGTCCGTCCTCTGGTTCCGTCCTCTGGGTCCGTCCTCTGGCTCCGTCTCTTTGTCCTCTGGTTCTGTCCTCTGGCTCCGTCCTCTGGGGGTCCGTCCTCTGGTTCCGTCCTCTGGTTCCGTCCTCTGGGGGTCCGTCCTCTGGGGGTCGTCCTCTGGTTCTGTCCTCTGGTTCCGTCCTCTGGTTCCGTCCTCTGGGGGTCCGTCCTCTGGGGGTCCGTCCTCTGGTTCCGTCCTCTGGCTCCGTCCTCTGGGGGTCCGTCCTCTGGTTCCGTCCTCTGGGGGTCCGTCCTCTGGTTCCGTCCTCTGGTTCCGTCCTCTGGCTCCGTCCTCTGGCTCCGTCCTCTGGTTCCGTCCTCTGGCTCCGTCCTCTGGGGGTCCGTCCTCTGGTTCCGTCCTCTGGGGGTCCGTCCTCTGGTTCCGTCCTCTGGTTCCGTCCTCTGAGTCGGTCCTCTGGTTCCGTCCTCTGGCTCCGTCCTCTGGTTCCGTCCTCTGGCTCCGTCCTCTGGGGGTCCGTCCTCTGGCTCCGTCCTCTGGCTCCGTCCTCTGGGGGTCCGTCCTCTGGTTCCGTCCTCTGGTTCCGTCCTCTGAGTCGGTCCTCTGGTTCCGTCCTCTGGCTCCGTCCTCTGGGGGGCCGTCCTCTGGTTCCGTCCTCTGGGGGTCGTCCCTGGTTCCGCCTCTGGTTCCGTCCCTGGTTCCGTCCTCTGGTTCCGTCCTCTGGTTCCGTCCTCTGGCTCTGTTCTCTGGTTCCGTCCTCTGGTTCCGTCCTCTGGTTCCGTCCCTGGCTCCATCCTCTGGTTCCGTCCTCTGGTTCCGTCCTCTGGTTCCGTCCTCTGGGGGTCGTCCTCTGGTTCCGTCCTCTGGTTCCGTCCTCTTGTTCCGTCCTCTGGCTCCGTCCCTGGGGGTCCGTCCTCTGGGGGTCCGTCCCTGGTTCCGTCCTCTGGTTCCGTCCCTGGGGGTCGTCCTCTGGTTCCGCCCTGGTTCCGTCCCTGGGGCTCCGTCCCTGGCTCCGTCCTCTGGTTCCGTCCTCTGGTTCTGGGGCGCCCGGCTCCGTCTGGTTCCGTCTTGGTCCGCGGTCCGCCGGGGTGTGGTTCCGCCCGGTTCCGTCCCTGGGTCCGTCCCGGCCCCGGGCTCTGGCTCCGCCCGGGTCCGGGCCGGGGTCCGTCCTCTGGGGGTCCGTCCTCTGGCTCCGTCCTCTGGGGGTCCGTCCTCTGGTTCCGTCCTCTGGGGGTCGTCCTCTGGTTCCGTCCTCTGGTTCCGTCCTCTGGGGGTCGTCCTCTGGTTCCGTCCTCTGGTTCCGTCCTCTGGTTCCGTCCTCTGGTTCCGTCCTCTGGCTCTGTTCTCTGGTTCCGTCCTCTGGTTCCGTCCTCTGGTTCCGTCCTCTGGCTCCATCCTCTGGTTCCGTCCTCTGGTTCCGTCCTCTGGTTCCGTCCTCTGGGGGTCGTCCTCTGGTTCCGTCCTCTGGTTCCGTCCTCTTGTTCCGTCCTCTGGCTCCGTCCTCTGGGGGTCCGTCCTCTGGGGTTGGGTCCGTCCTCTGGTTCCGTCCTCTGGTTCCGTCCTCTGGTTCTGTCCTCTGGCTCTGTTCTCTGGTTCCGTCCTCTGGTTCCGTCCTCTGGCTCTGTTCTCTGGTTCCGTCCTCTGGTTCCGTCCTCTGGGGGTCGTCCTCTGGCTCCGTCCTCTGGGGGTCCGTCCTCTGGTTCCGTCCTCTGGTTCCGTCCTCTGGCTCCGTCCTCTGGTTCCGTCCTCTGGCTCCGTCCTCTGGCTCCGTCCTCTGGTTCCGTCCTCTGGCTCCGTCCTCTGGTTCCGTCCTCTGGTTCCGTCCTCTGGTTCCGTCCTCTGGCTCCGTCCTCTGGTTCCGTCCTCTGGTTCTGTCCTCTGGTTCCGTCCTCTGGCTCCGTTCTCTGGTTCCGTCCTCTGGTTCCGTCCTCTGGTTCCGTCCTCTGGCTCCGTCCTCTGGTTCCGTCCTCTGGTTCCGTCCTCTGGCTCCGTCCTCTGGTTCCGTCCTCTGGTTCTGTCCTCTGGTTCCGTCCTCTGGCTCTGTTCTCTGGTTCCGTCCTCTGGTTCCGTCCTCTGGTTCCGTCCTCTGGCTCTGTCCTCTGGCTCCGTCCTCTGGCTCCGTTCTCTGGTTCCGTCCTCTGGTTCCGTCCTCTGGCTCCGTCCTCTGGTTCCGTCCTCTGGTTCCGTCCTCTGGCTCCGTCCTCTGGTTCCGTCCTCTGGTTCCGTCCTCTGGCTCCGTCCTCTGGCCCCGCGGTGCAGGTCCAGGCCTGCAGTGTTGCCTCAGCTGTTTCTGTATCTACTGTTTATCTCAAGGTCGTGGCGGGAGGCTTGTGATGGACGCCAAGGTGACGGCTTCAGCTGGTGCTTCTGCTGTCTGAGGAGTTTTATCCACACTCGGAGGGTTGAGTTGACCTTCTCAGCAACATTCACCCTGAAAAGCTCCACTGCTCGTCAGATCAGCCAGACGAGGTCACGTCGCCCTGCGGCCACGTCTGATGGCCGCCGCCGCTACAGAGCCTGCAACCGAATCTGACCTTTAGACGCCAGAGGGGGTGAAAGCAGCCAGTAACCATGAAATCACTCAAATCAATCAAATATTGGTTCTATCCTCTGATATTTCATACAGCCTGGGTTTAGTTCACAAAACACAGTTGTTTGAAAAAATGTCAGGATTTACCAAGATGGCGACGACCAAAAACCAAGTCTACGGTCACAGTCCATCCAACGGTTGTCGAGACGTTTTCACCAACACAGGAAGCGAGTTGTGGGAGTGAACAGAGGCGATGATGTCTAAACTGTGAGACGCCTCAGTAGCACTCGATGACTCGGGGCGTCCGGCGTTCTGGTCCTCAGCGTTTGAGGCGGTGAGAGTCTTTCATCCCTGCACCTTTCATATCATATGTCACAAAGCTCAGTCTAAGCCGGCGCACTGATAAGGTCAGACGGCAGCTTATCACGCTGTGACCTTTACCCCCCGCGCACAAGGCCATCAACGAGGAAGCTCCGCGCCCTCCCGTCTGCCGTCTTCAATGACGCGGCGAGGCGAGGCGGCGGCGAGGCGGCGACGACGCGTCGGAGCGGCGTGTTGCAGACGCTCTGGAGCACCAGCTGTCATCAGATGCATCTATCTGAGGGGAGCGCCGCTCGCCCAAGTTCAAAGTGATGGTGATTCATCGGCGGCGTGGCGTGGGAACACAAAGGAGACCTACTGACCTTTCAGTCCACTCCTACACCTTCCTAACACATCCAGAGACCCATTCAAAACAGCTACGTCAGCACCACCACCCGTCTCCAGCCCCAAGATAGAGCCCCGACAGGATAGCATGCTCATCACTCTCCAACGTACAAATACACCCGTAATGGCCGCCTCCGCCTCCGTCGGGGTTTCTTCCCATTTAACATGCTCACAGAGCGTTTGTGACGCTTAGAAAAATGTATTTATCATAAAAAGGTGAAATAAATCTGCCAGTGTAATAAGAGCGTTCAGGCTGCCACACAGAGCAGGAATAAAATATAACTCATATACCGCAGGGCGCATGAATTCAGTTCATATTGTCTATAATCCATGAGAAGCAGGAGCAGCGTGGGTGGGTCTCAAAACTCTGTTCATGTCAACTTCTCCTCTTCCTGTGTCACAGCGCTGCCTCAGTCCGGCCTACACTAGTAGTAAAGTTTCCATGTAACGAGCAGGAAACCGCACAGAAGACGGCAAAGGCCAAAAACCAAAACCAAGACTGGACGCCAACAACCAAGATGGAGACATAAATAATAATAATAATAATAATAATAATAATAATAATAATAATGAATTAAATAAACTATTTGCTTGTTTTTTGTAAAATGTGGCGTGGTCGGACCGCGGCGGCGGCGCCATGTGATCAGGTTTCCACCGAGGACACCGTCATCTGCGGCTCAGAGACGGAGACGCTCTGTCATCCAATATGTCCTCCCTGAAGTCAGGAATGTGCATCGCCTCGATACTTATTACAATCCCCTCTCAGCTCGCCGTCCCACCGCCTCATTTCCTCGCTCCCAGGTGGAGAGGAATTCCAGCCTCAAACTCACGCACATGTCGAACCACAAACGCCGCCGCCGCCGAGCGGCGCGACGCTCCGCCGTCGGCGCAGACGGCCGCCGAAGCTCTCGGCTGTATCGGGGTTTAATGAAAGTTGGGATGGATGTCAGAGGGGGTTCAGAGGAAATGCCTTGATCTGCGAGGCCTGCGCTGAATTATGGGTCATCTGGAGCCTGAAACAGACAAGTTCCCCCGGCCTGCACGCCGCCAACTCCTGCAGACGTCCAGATGGATGGACGATGGCGATACCGATTTCCTCTCGCCTTACACAAACATGTGCGCTCCGCTTTATTGGACGACATCTCTCAGATGCAGATTCCTCTCGCCGGCTGGAATGCAGCGGACGCCGGCGTGCTAACAGGACAGCTGCAGGTCACTGCTCGTCGCCGCCAGTCGGTTCGTGTAAGACGTCTTTATTTAGAGACGAGAGGCTGCTGTCAGTGGCTGAAACGCTCGCCGTGCTTCAGGATTCATACCAGAGACGGTGAAGTGTTTCCGAGTTATTTCCAGATTGATGTTCTCCTCTTTCTACCTCTCATCGTGTCTCCTTCCTCAGGGTCGTTTGTCTCCTGCTGTCGGGGTGCTGCGACCTTTGACCTCCACAAACTTCACTACAAATCCCCTGTAATGAGCTGGAGCGCTCACATTGAGCATCACCTCTGAGCTGAACTCCATCTGCTTTTATATCCACCACACAGGTCATTTCTGAGTAATCTGAAGCACGTGAGCTTGTTTCAGGTGATTTCTGAGCGCTGACCTTCTCTGGACTTTAATGAACTCGATTCAACAATCAGACAACAATCTCAGGACGTTTTTCAGGGCTGCCAACTTTAACGCAAATTCGTTTTAATGCCAGTAATTTCTTTAACGCGCTGATGCAGCTCAGTTTTAAAGCTGCAGCGTTAAAGTGAAGATCGATGACGAGAACCTGATGGATCCATCGATCCCGGCCAGCTCAGACGAGCTCCACCAGGTTGATGCTAAGTGACTTTTTCCTCATAAATTTGCCTCTTTAATCGCAGAGAATATCCACAATTTTTTCTCATAAATTTATGACTTTATAATCTCCTAAATTTGAGAGAATGCCCACGTTTTTTTTTCTGAGTTGTTTTTCCTGAATATTACAATTAACTTCATTATTATTATTATTATTATTATTATTATTATTATTATTTTACCTAACTACACCAGACTGAAGGAAAGATTGTGGTTACAGTGAAGTCAAAGATAAAAATGTGAGATTCACGACATTAAATTCAGTAAATTTTCCAATAATAAAAACATGAATTTGGGTTTTTATCTCTAATTAGAGTCACATGATTTATTTTATTTATTTTAAGGACATTAGCTAAATCTTTGTAGCTCAATGTAAAGCTTTACGACTCTTCTTGGTTTTTACCATTTTGTTTTAGGAAGATCAAATATTAAATATTATATGTATTTTACAGATTGTACGTGACGTATGTGGTTATGATCCAGACGTAATCAGAAAAGGTCGAAGGTTTTGCAGCTGTGCTGTGTGTTTGGTAGGAAAAGCATCTTCAACACCCCTCTGACGGCTAACTGTCAGCGATATGCTGCATTAATATTTAAACTTATCCAAATTTTGACAAGGCCTGATGAATAATTGATCCAGCGAGGCGTGCGGCAGAATGTGGAGCACCAAACGTCATCATATAATAAGCAGATTAAACATGAACCTCTCCTCCATTAATCACTCCTCCTCCTCTTTGTTGTGAAGCCAGACCTCTGCCCGGCTCCGGTTTCCTCTCCCCGGATCAGACCGGACCACTGCAGGGTCACAGGGGTATTCCCTTACACCGGCTGACCTTTGACCTCTCTGCTGTTCGCTTGTAACGCCGCTCAGCCGGGAGCCGGTGCTTATTTGGGGGGAAAGTGTGAGCCGACGGCGTGAAATTCAATTTTGAAGGCGGTTTTAATAAAGTTTCTCCTAAATATTTAATGCACCGATAGAAAGCACAAACACACACCTGTTCGGTGATGGATGAGGCAGGCGGCCATGCGATCCGCCCCCCCGACATGCGACAGCGGCCTGGGGTGAAGGCTGCCACCTTCCCCTCCTCATCCTGAACCCAGCCAGGAGGTCCAATGGCCGACTGCAGTCCTTCTGCAGCGAAACACCACGTCAGAAACCTGCCGGCAGAAACAGAGGTTTCCTGTAAATTTACCACTTTAATGTCCAAGTGTATTTTCTCAGAAATTTACTATTTTATAATTTGCATGCTGTAATCTCACAGAATATCCATGTTTTTTCAGTGAATTTTCAATTTTATAATCTCACAAATTTGTGTTTGTTCCCCTGAATTTCCAACTTTAATCTCCAAGTTTATTTTCCCATAAATTAACGGCTTTATAATGTTAGAAATATGGGATTGTCTCCCAAAATTTGACACTATAATATCAGAGAATATCCAAAAAACAATTTCTTGGACATTTACAATTTTAAAATCTTGCAAATTTGAGAGTTTATTCCAATAAATTTGTCACTTTTATCTCATAAAATTTACGAGAAGAAAATTTCTTCTCGTAAATGTACAACTTTATAGTCTCACAAATTTGTGCTTGTTCTCATAAATTTGCCACTTTAATATCAGATAATATTCCCACACAAGTTTCAGGTACATTTACAATTCTATAATCTTGTAAATTTGGGGGGGAGGGGAGTTTGTTCCCATAAATTTGTCACTTTAATCTCAGATTAAATAATTTCTATTCCCTTGTGAATTTACGATTTTATAATTTGTGATATTTTTCTGTAAATATGCCACTTCAGTCTCAAAGAATATCTAAGTTTTTTCCTCTTAAATTTAGGATTTAATAAACTTCATGACTTTTTTCCCTTTTTAATCTCAGAGGATATAATGATAATGATATTCACAAACAGCTTTTTAACACTTGCAGCAGCAGCAACATGTGAGAAACTTCACCCCCGCCCTCGAGCCTTCGCTACGCCACGACACTACTTCATTTCTGAGGAATTTCCCTTCATCTGAAATCAATCTGTTGTCTTTAGAAGTTCCGACGGATCGGTGTTTGGCTTTTCAGACAGAGTGGGACGTCAGAGATGGAGGATGCACTGGGAGGAGGTGGGAGGAGGTGGGAGGAGGTGGGAGGCTGGTCTGCAGCCCACAGCTGCTTACTGACCTCTAGTGGCTGAAAGCCGCTGATGGTCCAACACTGATGAGCCTCTAAGTGGTTTTCTTTTCTGAGCCAGCCTCATGTAATTTCAGGTATTTGTCCTCTCCGCTGAGGTCCTGCACAGCGTCACGCCGGATTATGAACGTCGGGCTTCACAGCGTAGCGAAAGCTCGGTCAACATTAATTCAGCCTCCGATCGAAAGCTCCTCTAAACTGCAGAAGATTGGAAACAGGCCGTCCACCTGACGGAGGACCGAGGGGAGTTTGTTCAGGTGAAATGTTTCAGAGCTGTTTGCTTTCTCTGCCTGCTGACTGAGCCGCTGGATGTACTGAAACCAGCAAGGTGACGACGCTCTGCCAAGGAAAAGAAAGGATTCCCTCCACCGATAGTCCGAGAGATATCAGGAGATCTGAAATAATAAAGTCTGACAGAAGGAGAGGACAGAGAGTCCCGCTGGCTGGACTGGTCATCTCCCAGTGCATTAGCACAGCTGGCTTCACATCTGGAGACACATTCCTGCTCGATTTCTTTGTTTCATGACTGGCGTTTCCCCCGGGACTGTCAAATCCAACCGGATCTGGCGGGAAGGCGTACGAATAGTACGACATCACCAGGACGCATCTTAGGCTCTTTGTGTGTCCTTTCTATGTTGCACAACAAAACTGAGGTAATGTTGGCGGTTATACAAAGACAACAAAACTACTTTATGTTTAAGAAAAGCTTAAGACTGTATAAAAGGTCCATGTCGTCACTGTGATGTCACCCGTCGCTGATTTGAAGCCTCGAGTTTGGTATTTTGGTCATCGCCATCTTGGTTTTTATCCGTCGCCATCTTGGTTTTAACCGTCTCCATCTTGGTTTCTGTCCGTCTCCATCTTGGTTTTAACCGTCTCCATCTTGGTTTTTATCCGTCTCCATCTTGGTTTCTATTCGTCTCCATCTTGGTTTTTATTCGTCTCCATCTTGGTTTTTATCCATCTCCATCTTGGTTTCTATTCGTCTCCATCTTGGTTTTTATCCGTCTCCATCTTGGTTTTTATCCATCTCCATCTTGGTTTTTATCCGTCTCCATCTAGGTTTTATCTGTCTCCATCTTGGTTTTTATCCGTCTCCATCTTGGTTTCTATTCGTCTCCATCTTGGTTTTTATCCGTCTCCATCTTGGTTTTTATCCATCTCCATCTTGGTTTTTATCCGTCTCCATCTAGGTTTTATCTGTCTCCATCTTGGTTTTTATCCGTCTCCATCTTGGTTTCTATCCGTCTCCATCTTGGTTTCTATCCGTCTCCATCTTGGTTTCTATCCGTCTCCATCTTGGTTTCTATCCGTCTCCATCTTGGTTTTTATCCGTCTCCATCTTGGTTTTAACTGTCTCCATCTTGGTTTTTATCCGTCTCCATCTTGGTTTTTATCCGTCTCCATCTTGGTTTTAACCGTCTCCATCTTGGTTTTTATCCGTCTCCATCTTGGTTTTATCCGTCTCCATCTTGGTTTTTATCCGTCTCCATCTTGGTTTTAACTGTCTCCATCTTGGTTTCTATCCGCCATCATCTTGATTTTTTGCCATCAGAAGTAAGAGGAGAGGATGAAGCTCAGTACAACCAAATACTGAATAAGACAGTTTTAGGAGACTAAATATTACACTGAACTGCCATAAAGTGAAAACACACCGTGAAAGGGTTAAAGTTGTACGATAAAAACGCAGAGGACTCCCAGACTGGACAACACCACGTCAGCAACCTGTCAATCACCAGGTAGCCCCGCCCTAAAGCCCCCCTGCTCTCTGGTCTATCTGACTCTAAATGGACCATCATTCACTAAATGATCATCCTGCTGTACTGAAGAAGACTGAAACTAGTGACTGAGACCAGAAACTGATGTTTCCAGTGTTTACTGAGGTAATCAATCAGAGAGGAGGATCAATAGGACCAGAGGCGTCGCCCCCTGCTGGCTGAGGTGAATGATGGCGTCATTCATTCACCTGAGTAAAGCCTCTCTGCGTTATAAACCTGCGACAAACCTTCAAACACTGACACTGCTTCACATGGAAGCAGCGTCCGCTATGACTGCATGAAAATAGAAACATCAATCTGTCATGTGTGGGCCCTGAAATGAGGCCGGGGACACCCGGGGTTCAGAGCTCCACAGGCGGGTTTATCCGTCGGGGCCCCGGCCTCCCACCGACCCCTCGACTAGTCACAATGGCTGAGCGGAAGCCGTCCTGCTGCTGCACATCGAGCGTTTCCCGACGCCACGGCACAATGGGGCCAAACCTGCCTCCATCCCAGGGCTCTAATCTGGTTCCCGTCCCCCATTCACAGCCTCGGACCAATGACGGCCCGCCACGAGGTACGGAGGCACAATAGTGCTGATAACGGCAGAGTGACAGTTGTGGCTGGAGACGAAACGGCGGCTGACTGAAGGGTTTCTGTCTGAATGAAGGAAACCAGATCAGATCTAATTCAATCACAATGAATTAACTGGACACACAGGTACCGACCCATAAATCCACCAGCATGAAGAAAGGATGTGGTGCTGTGAGGCCCATCACCGAGGGGTGTCAGGACTCACTTCTTCATTTCTAATCCACTCATGAACCTCGAAAATATCACAGAGCAGTGAAACATGGCCGACCGTTGGTCCGACACGCAACCCAAAACTCCACCGATACCCGGTCTGGTAAAATCCTCATGTCTTTAAAGTGCACACCAGACGTATAAAACTGATTTATTCTATGAAAAATACAAATACCACAACGTGACACAGACACTGCAGTACACATTTCAGCCCTCTGAATGCCACGCAAACCTCGCACTTAGGTTTAGGTAACAAAAGTACTTAGGTTAAGGCAACACAACTACTTAGGTTTAGGTAACAAAAGTACTTAGGTTAAGGCAACACAACTACTTAGGTTTAGGTAAAAAAAAAATACATAAGTTTAGGCAACAAAACTACTTAGGTTCAGGTAACAAAAGCACTTAGGTTTAGGTAACAAAAGTACTTAGTTAGGTTTAAACAACAAAACCACTTGCTTTGAGACACTCTCCATGCACTGCTGTTTGTTTATAAAAATAACATTACTTTACATACGACATAAAACATAAATATATTAATAAAAATATTGATAACGGGCTGTCAGACTGACTTTCTGCTGTCTCTGTCAACATGTATGTTCACACGTATATAAGTTCACATGTAGAGTAGTTCACACGTACAGTACTTCACACGTATATTAGTTGTGACTAGTGAAACGTGTCACAATGACCTCATGTTGACAGTCACAGACTTCATGCTGTGGATTTGGTCAACCGGCCTTCTGTTCTCAGTTGTCGCTTCGTTTATCTCGTCTCCAGACTTCAGAGGAAGTCCGCCTGTAGTCCGCCTGTAGTCCGCCTGTAGTCCGCCTGTAGTCCGCCTGTAGTCCATCTGTAGTTCGTCTGTAGTCCGCCTGTAGTCCGCCTGTAGTCCGTCTGTAGTCCGCCTGTAGTCCGTCTGTAGTCCGCCTGTAGTCCGCCTGTAGTCCGCCTGTAGTCCGTCCGTAGTCCGCCTGTAGTCCGTCTGTAGTCCGTCCGTAGTCCGCCTGTAGTCCGTCTGTAGTCCGTCCGTAGTCCGTCCGTAGTCCGCCTGTAGTCCGTCTGTAGTCCGCCTGTAGTCCGTCTGTAGTCCGCCTGTAGTCCGTCTGTAGTCCGTCTGTAGTCCGCCTGTAGTCCGTCCGTAGTCCGCCTGTAGTCCGCCTGTAGTCCGTCTGTAGTCCGCCTGTAGTCCGCCTGTAGTCCGTCTGTAGTCCGCCTGTAGTCCGTCTGTAGTCCGCCTGTAGTCCGTCTGTAGTCCGTCTGTAGTCCGCCTGTAGTCCGCCTGTAGTCTTTTTCATGCTTGAATGCTGCACTCAAGCTTTCACACAGTGAGAAGGAGACGCAGCTCTTTGACGATATTTTACGACTTAGTGCAACCGTAAAACTAATGTTTGCCCCAGAACGGAGCAGGAAGGATGTTGGCACCGACCCGGCAGCTGCCCGGTGAGCGGAGGGACTGGTGGGACCGGTCAGATGTGACGGACCTCCATGACGGGACCCCACTCTGCTGTTGACAGTCATCTCCTCTCAGATCACTTGACTGTGACTTTCCCTCGGCTTGGCCCAGCATGGAGCCCGCCGGAGCCTCAACGCCGACGCTGACGTGCATTGTTAGCGTGTCACAGCGTTCTGGAGAGGGCCACGTGCGTCCAGTCGGCCGAAACAAGCGCTCCCAAACATGATGTCAGACGTGAGAGTGGACGGTCTCCGGAGCTAAACAAGGCATGATGGGAACAAAGAGACTTATCGGCTCAGGGCTGCTTCACCGATGACGTCGTCCTGTTCTCCCAAAGCCAGCGGGAATTTACATGTTTAACGTCCGACGTGGCCGATGATCTCAACAGTCTCAAGGACACTTGAGCAGGAAAAATACTCAGTGGCCTTTTGAATGCAGGATAATCTGTGGAGGCAGCAGGCGCTTTGAAAGTGGATTATCAATTAAGAAAAGGCGTTCACACATAGTTCTGTCAGAGCGCTCACACTGGGTCCTTCACAGTCCAGTCGTCCAGAACCAGCTGCCCTCCAACGGTAGAACAACCCAAACCTGAAGGGAGCATGCAGGAAGGACCTGGAGCTGCTGCTTCGTCTTCATCGTCTTCTTCATCTTCTTCGTCTTCACTGTATTCTACATTGTTGTCTTCTTTTTTCTTCATCATGTTCTTTATCTCTGTCTTTTTCATCATCTTCTCTTCTTCTTTTTTTGTCATTTGCTTTGTTGTTTTTGTCTTCGTTGTATTTGTCTCCATCGTCTTCGTCTTCTTGATCATCTTCGTCATCTTCTTCTTTGTATTCTATGTTCTTGGCTTAGTTTTCTTCGTCCTGTTCTTCATCTTTGTCTCCTTCGTTGTATGCATCTTCTTCTTTGTCATCTTCTTGGTCTTCTTTTTCTCCATCTTCATCATCTTCTTCATTGCTGTCTTCATTATTTTACTTTGTCATCTTTGGTCTTCTTCATCCGCTTTGTCTTTTTTGTCATCTTCTTCTTTTTCATCTTCTTTGTTATCTTCGTCGTCTTCTTCATTGTTGTCTTTGTGGTCAAGAACGTGGGAAGAACCCAGTTTCAGGGTGTCCAGTTACAGATTTAGTGAAATGCAGGTGAAAAGACGGCTGCTGGACTAAATCAGAGCTCGATACGCGAAGACAGTTGAAACCTTTGGACTGTGAGTGGAGATTGTTGAAGAGCTCAACTTTTAACTAAAATTTCTCAGAAAATGGAAAGCTTGATGAAGACCATGTGGATCTGGAGTGTCCAACGTTGGAGTTCGGGTGGCATCGCTGTCACCAACGAAGCAGCGAGTGATGAACGGCCTCAGACCTGCTGGGTCGGTGTCATCAGTTAGTCAGACAGCGAGACGGACGGAGACGGCGGGGGAGTCTGTGTGGACCTCATTGTCCCGCCGGACAGAGGCTGATGGGTCTCTAAAAGACTGACTGATTCCTCTTGGCCTGCAGCCAGCAGACAAACACTCACATTTACATACACCCAGCTCAGCATGGGAACCTCTGGGGCTGCTGCTTTCACTGAATGGGAGACGGAGGCCAAGGGCAGATTGTCCAACTATTAGTGTCAAACACAGGATTCAAAATCGTGTCCCCTGCCAGTTAATGGAGAAAGAAACACTGCAATCACTTATTTTAATTGATAAAGAGTGAAGTGTTCTCTGCTGAAAAACACCCCCGTTAGCCCTGCAGCATGAAATATGGCCTAAAGATAGGAACCAACAAGACAGTATGAACAAGGAAGAAGTTCTTCTTTTCAGAGTGACAGCTTTAAATAGTTATCTCCAGAAATAAAATTAGGATATTATCAATTGTATATATTAGAAAAATATCCGGATATCTGGATGAAGTGCGCAGATAAGAAGTAGAAGATGTACATAGACCAAAAACCAAGATCGAGACGGATAAAAAACCAAGATTGAGACGACTAAAAACCAAGATGGAGACGACCTAAAATCCAAGATGGCGACGGCCAAAATGCTGAACTCGATCTTCAGAGCAGCAGTCGTGAATCACTGTGTGCTGTCACAGTAACTACATCCTCTTCTTATATACAGTTTGTGGCAAATAACTGCCAAACTAGCCTCAACTGTACTTAACGCTCAGTGCTAATTACCAAATGCTAACACGCTTACCTGCTACACAAGAGCATGTTAACACTGTTGTTGTGAGAACATGAGAATGAAAAGCATATCCATCTTATCCACCTTACCGGTAGTTACTCATATCAGAGCATCACAATGCTGTTAGCATAGACGCTAGCATAGACACTAGCATAGACACTAGCATAGACCCTAGCATAGACGCTAGCATAGACACTAGCATAGACGCTAGCATAGACCCTAGTATAGACGCTAGCATAGACACTAGCATAGACGCTAGCATAGACACTAGCATAGACGCTAGCATAGACGCTAGCATAGACACTAGCATAGATGCTAGCATAGACGCTAGCATAGACCCTAGTATAGACGCTAGCATAGACACTAGCATAGACGCTAGCATAGACGCTAGCATAGACCCTAGTATAGACGCTAGCATAGACACTAGCATAGACCCTAGCATAGACACTAGCATAGACCCTAGCATAGACACTAGCATAGACCCTAGCATAGACACTAGCATAGACCCTAGCATAGACGCTAGCATAGACACTAGCATAGACACTAGCATAGACCCTAGCATAGACGCTAGCATAGACACTAGCATAGACGCTAGCATAGACCCTAGTATAGACGCTAGCATAGACACTAGCATAGACGCTAGCATAGAAGCTAGCGCCTCCACCCAGCTGAGCAGACCAGGCCTGTTAATGAGGACCAAGCTGTGGTCTCAGGACCGGTCTTTGAACCAGAGACTGGAGCTGTTCAGCCTCTTTCACATGTAGCCACTTCCTGTTTCTGATGGCGTCACCCGTCCCATGTGAAACAGCACCGAGACGGGGTGCTGGATCTTAATCTGGACCCTTATATTAAGGTCAATAGAGCCGCCCGCTCAGTCACAGCAAACACTGTGGAGACTCGGGTCTAAATCCATTTACTTAGGAAAACCTGAGGTCACGGAGGGTTAAGTAAGAGGTGGTGGTGGGGGGGGGGGGCGTTGCCTCCATTCAGCATATCTGATTTAATACGCATTGGAGCAGGGAGGCGAGGAAGGGGGGGGGGGTACCAAATAAACTCGGCGGATATTAAAGGTCAAGGGGTCGTCTGACATGTGTTTTCTGAGACAGACGTGCTGAAGACTAAAGCAGACGAGTCAGCTGAGACATGTGGACTCCAGGTACTACATGACACCACGTACTCAGTGTTTCCTTTACTAACACGGTACAGACCAGAATAACAGCAGCATCTTAATGAGCTTCTCTAAATACACACAACAGTGTAAAAAGTACTTCTGTCTCCTTCATTTACTACCGTTAACCTCTAGAGAAGCTGCTGCTGTTGTTTCTGTGTCCTGTACAGGTGGATGTACAGTATACACAAGTGTGTATATGCATGTACACCATCATACTAGCCTATTTTTTATTATTATTCCCTTTTTTCTGTTTTTTTATTTTATTATTTTATCTAACATCTGTCACTATTTTCTTCTGTTTTTTTGTGTTTTTACTTGCATTTATCTATTTTTCTTCTGTTTGTGTTTTTATTTGTATTTTATTATCATGTCCCCGTTTCAACTGTTTTATTTATTTTATTTTATTTCCTTTTACATTTTATTTTATTATTTTTATTTAACTTTTGTATTTTTTCCAGTTTGTGTTTTTATTTTTATTTTATTAGATTTTTTTCCCTTTTTCTGCTGTTTTTCGTGTTTTTATTTTATTTTGTTATTTTATCTCTTATGCCTCATGTTTTCTGTTGTTTTTGTGTGCATTTATTTGTACTTTATTTTATGAATTATTCATTTTACTTTTTCACTTTTTTCTTAAATTTTTGTTTTATATTATATTTTCGTTTTTAATTTTTTGTGTTTTTATTTATTATTCATTATTATTTTCCCTCTTTTCTGCTGTTGTTTGTGTTTTTATCTGTACTTTATTTTATTTTTTATGATTTAGTTTTTCTCCTTTATTTTATTTTATAATTTTATTTAATGTTTAAATTTTTTCTATTTTTTTGTGTGTTTTTATTTTTTGTTGTTGTTTTTTTCTTCTGGCCTTTTTATTTTTTCTTTTTCTTCATTTTTTATGGATTATTTTTAATTTAATTTGCTATTCTTCATCATGTCTTTGCTTTTATTCCTACAATTTTTCCCCCATTTTTTTATTTTTACTTTTTCATAATAAAATATATAAAAGCAACAGCATATGCAAGCAAATGTAAGTTTATGTGCTTCTGCAATTTCTCTCATTATTATATTTATTTTGAATTAATCAGTTCTTCAAAAATTCATTTCAAATTATTTTTTTTGATTAAGCAGTTTTGTATTTCCACAAAAAACTGAGGAAATATTCTTACTTTTTATTTTATTTAAATGTTTTTTAGCTGTTGTTCTCCCAGCTGTAGTGTGAATTTGATCTTATATTATTATTATTATTTTTATGATTGTAGGAGATGCCGTGAACAGGCCACCGATGAGACCCAGATACTGCGTATAATAAATAAATAAATAAATACGCATCGCGGCGTGGACGGACAGGAAGCGGCTCTGTGGAAGTCATCAGGATCAGATGGCTCCACGTTTCTCACGCAGATCTTCTAGCAGACGTTTATTTCATGTGCTGAGATTATTGTTTCCATATGGCAGCGCTGCGAGTGGCAGCCGAGCCGCTGATGGACTTTCAGGATTATTGATTTGTTTCAGCAGAGATCTTCAGCTCAGTGCTGCTGCATGAAAACACCTCCATCGGTCTGAATGTCTGTTCCTGTGTTCACACCATCACACCTTTTATTAATTATTAATTTACTATTCATTTATTTATTAATTATTTTAATATTTTTTACTTTTCTGTTTTTATTCCATGTCATGTTATTGTTTTATTTCCCCCTTTTTCCTGTTATATTGTGTCTAATTTACATTTTATTTTATTATTTTATTCCGTTATTTTTCCTTTATTTCTTCTATTTGTTGTCATTATTTTATTTTAGTTTTTTCTGCAGTTTTTTGTGTTTTTATTCTATTTTATTATTTTCTTTAATTTTTTCCTTTTGTTTTTTTCTGTTTTTATTTGCATTGATTTCATTTTTTCATATGTTTTTGTGAGTTTTTATTTTACTTTATTATTTCAGAATATTTTGTCCAGTTTTCCACTGCTTTATTTTTATTTTATTTATTATTTTCTGCAGATGGTCTTGGTGATATGAATTTATTGTTTCAGATTCACAGCTCACTTTTGAATGCAATAGTTTTATAGTATTGTAGTATTTTACTTATAAAGGATTTTGAAACTTCAGTAATACTGCAGATGACGTGAAAGATGGCGTATCCATAGAAACGGTAATGTTATGATATGATATGATATATAGATGGATATATATGTTATGATAGAAGTTGTCCACTAGAGGCTGATGTTTCACTCAGAACAGATTCATGAAGTCTAGCTCGATAGATAGAGAGATAGACAGATAGATAGATAGATAGAGAGAGATAGATAGAGAGATAGAGAGATAGATAGATAGATAGATAGATAGATAGAGAGATAGACAGATAGATAGAGAGATGGATAGATAGATAGAGAGATAGAGAGATAGATAGATAGATAGATAGATAGAGAGATAGATAGATAGATAGATAGATAGAGAGAGATAGATAGAGAGATAGAGAGATAGATAGATAGATAGATAGAGAGATAGATAGATAGATAGATAGATAGATAGATAGATAGATAGATAGAGAGATAGATAGATAGATAGATAGAGAGATAGATGGATAGAGAGATGGATAGAGAGATAGAGAGATAGAGAGATAGATAGAGAGACAGATAGAGAGATAGATAGATAGATAGATAGAGAGATAGATGGATAGAGAGATGGATAGAGAGATAGAGAGATAGCTGGATAGAGAGATAGAGAGATAGAGAGATGGATAGATAGGTCAATAGATAGATAGATAGAGAGATAGATAGAGAGATGGATAGATAGGTCAATAGATAGATAGATGAGAGAGATAGATAGATAGAGAGATGGATAGAGAGATAGAGAGATAGATAGAGAGATAGATAGAGAGATGGATAGAGAGACAGAGAGATGGATAGAGAGATAGAGAGATGGATAGATAGATAATAATAGATAGATTATAGAGAGATAAATAAGATAGAGAGATAGAGAGATGGATAGAGAGACAGAGAAGTACGTTCATGCAGTACCACAGAAGTACATGCAGTACCACAGACGTTCATGCAGTACCACAGAAGTACATGCAGTACCACAGACGTTCATGCAGTACCATGTAAGTACATGCAGTACCACAGAAGTACATGCAGTACCACAGACGTTCATGCAGTACCACAGAAGTACATGCAGTACCACAGACGTACATGCAGTACCACAGGTGTACATGCAGTACCACAGGCGTACATGCAGTACCACAGAAGTACATGCAATACCATAGAGATACATGCAGTACCATAGAAGTACATGCAGTACCACAGACATACATGCAGTACCATAGAGATACATGTAGTACCACAGATGTCCATGCAGTACTATAGGGATACATGCAGTACTACAGACGTACATGCAGTACCATAGAGATAGATGCAGTACTACGGATGTCCATGCAGTACCACAGACGTACATGCAGTACCATAGAGATACATGCAGTACCACAGACGTACATGCAGTACCATAGAGATAGATGCAGTACTACGGATGTCCATGCAGTACCACAGACGTACATGCAGTACCATAGAGATACATGCAGTACCACAGACGTACATGCAGTACCATAGAGATAGATGCAGTACTACGGATGTCCATGCAGTACTCCCATACTACCAGTGAGTGTCAGTACTTCATTTGAAATGATCGTCTTCTCATCTCAAATCAAACTGTGTTCTGGATTTAAAGTATTAAATAAAGTACAAAGATCTTTATTACACTAAATGCATAAAATACATCATTTTCTTATAATATTCATGGTTAATATTCCCTGTTACTACATATATACTGTATGATACTGTACAGTATCACTGTGTACTTCAGTGTTGTCCCTCAGTCATCTCTAATTTAAACGGCTGATCAATACCAGTAATTATTAAATGTTATTTAAAAAATTAACTGAATAAATGTAGTTAAATGTGTACAAGGAATGTTCAAAAGTTCAAAAAGAAAAGTTCAAAATATATATTCAAATTATTATTATATTAATATTATCATACAATTATTTAAGATTTCATTTATCCTGAACAATCATCAATATGTTGGATTATTTATTATAATCAAATATTGATTATTTATGACCTGATTTATCCTAAATGACACAATAAGAACAAAAGAGTTAGGCAGAAATTTAAAATTATTTTCTAATCTGGTTATTGATTACTTACAATTAAAGTAACAGGAGGAAGAGGAGGAGGACGAGGAGGATGAAGAGGAGGGAAGAGGAGAAGGAGAAAGAGGAGAAGGAGGAGGAGGAGGAGGAAGAGGAGGAAGAAGAGGAGAAGGAGAAAGAGGAGAAGGAGGAGGAGGAGGAGGAAGAGGAGGAAGAAGAGGAGAAGGAGAAAGAGGAGGAAAAGGAGGAGGAGGAGGAAGAGGAGGAGGAGGAGGAGGAGAAGGAGGAGGAGGAAGAGGAAGAGGAGGAAGAAGAGGAGAAGGAGAAAGAGGAGGAAAAGGAGGAGGAGGAGGAAGAGGAGGAAGAAGAGGAGAAGGAGAAAGAGGAGGAAAAGGAGGAGGAGGAGGAAGAGGAGGAAGAAGAGGAGAAGGAGAAAGAGGAGGAAAAGGAGGAGGAGGAGGAAGAGGAGAAGGAGGAAGAGGAGGAGCAGGAGGAAGAGAAGGAGGAGGAAGAGAAGGAGGAAGAGGAGGCGGAGGAGGAAGAGGAGGAGGAGGAGGAGGAGAAGGAGGAGGAGGAAGAGGAGGAGGAGGAAGAGGAGGAGGAGGAGGAGGAGAAGGAGGAGGAGGAAGAGGAAGAGAAGGAGGAAGAGGAGGAGGAGGAAGAGGAGGAGGAGGAAGAGGAGGAGGAGGAGAAGGAGGAGGAGGAAGAGGAGGAGGAGGAAGAGGAGGAGGAGGAAGAGGAGGGCGGCTAAAACATCCAGTGTCAAATCTCGGCAGCATCCGGATGTAAAGTTGTGAAAGTGTCCTCTGAGGTGTTCTGGCGGATCCGGGATGAGTATTAACGCATGAAGTGAACTTTCTCGGTTCTGTTCCTGGTGCTGGTCCCGGTTCATGGTCCCGGTTCTCTGCTGAGGACTCTGATCCGGACTTACTTCCCCAGAAGGCGCGCTGCGCTGCGCTGCGCTGCGTCCTGATGGAGCTCCAGTTCCTCCAGGAGGACTCCGCGCTTCTTCCTCTCTGAGACTCCCAAAGTTGGACTCGAAGAAAAGTGAAGGAGAAGAAGACAAGTGAGGAAGAAGAAGAAGAAGAAGAAGAAGAAGAAGAGGCAGAAGAAGAAGAAGAGGAGGCAGAAGAAGAAGAAGAGGAGGCAGAGAGAGGAGGCAGAGAGAGGAGGCAGAGAGAGGAGGCAGAGAGAGGAGGCAGAGAGAGGAGGTACCCGGACAGCGGGAGGAGAGCTCGGACACTTTGGGTGAGTGGAGTCGGTGTTGGCCATGTGCTCCGCTGCTGCTGGAGCGGTCTGATTGATTCATTTATTCTTACTGATTTATTTATTTTTGTTGATTTATTGGTTGTTAATATTGTTTGGATCCTCTTTTATATTACGACAATATAATAATAATTTACACTGGTTTTATGGAATAAGCGGGACATCAGTGAGGAAGATTTATTCTTTCCAGGACGAAATGAACTCCTGATATTTAAGATGCTCCGCAGCCTTTTTCCTCCATATTCATATTTATCATCTCTGGGAAAAAAAATAATTTAGTCTCTTTGCATCACTAAAATAAAAGGAATCGTTTGAGTTCATTAATTTACTCTCAAATAAAAGCATTAAAATCTGAGCTGTTGTTGACAGAAAAAGGCCCGGATTTTATTTTGTTGGAGCAAATTAATTAATTTATGAAAATAAATTTGTAAAATAAATAAATAACTGAGAACAGAAAGTGAGAAAGTGAAGAAGCGGTGCAGGCTGGCGGAGAGGGTTTCATTCACCGCTGAAAGGCCGCTTCATTTGCATCACAATACAACTTTTAGTGCATCAGCTATTGTGCAGGATGAAGAGCTGCAGGGAGGGTGGAGGCGTCACATTATTCAGGGTGACATGGGGGGCGTCCCAAACCTGTGATGGGGGGCTTCCCAAACCTGTGATGGGGGGCGTCCCAAACCTGTGATGGTGCGATGGGGATGTCACTTTCATCCCGTCACCGCCTCCACCCTCTCCGGACGCTCGGCGCAGTGACGGAGCAGAGAAAGGAAGGAGTCTGGGAGCTGGAAGTGAGTAAACGTCCCGCTGTGACGACCCCCGAGTCCCACAAAAACAACAAATCCACAGTGATTAACGCTGTGTGGCCGATGGGCCGATGGGCCGACGGGCCGATTGGCCGATGGGCCGATGGGCCCGACTGTGGGTGTAGTGGAGAAAAAAGCAGCAGAAGCTTTCAACAACTAAAGAACCACAGAGATCTGTTAAAACCGAGCACCGAACCTCCGAAACGCCTCTAAAAGAAGAAGAAGAAGAAGAAGAAGAAGAAGAAGAAGAAGAAGATAGTCCTTTATTAGTCCCACGAGGGGAAATTCATTTTTTTCACTCTGTTGTTAACTTATACACGGTACATGCAGACCTGAACACACACATGCACAAACATGCAACAATGGAGAGATGTCAGAGTGATGGGGCTGCTCCTGACAAGCGCCCCGAGCAGTTGGGGGTTTGGTGCCTTGCTCAGGGGCACCTCGGCAGTGCCCAAGAGGTAAACTGGCACCTCTCCAGCTACCAGTTCACACTCAGTGTGTGACACACTCATACTCAGTGTGTCACACTCAGTGATTGGTCCATGTCGGGACTTGAACCGGTGACCCTCTGGTTCCCAAGCCAACTCCCTACAGACTGAGCTACTGCCGCTGCCTAAAACCGAGCACCGAACCCCCGAAACTCCTCTAAAACTGAGCACCGAAACTCCAAAACGCCTCTAAAACCGAGCACCGAAACTCCAAAACGCCTCTAAAACCGAGCACCGAAACTCCAAAACGCCTCTAAAACCGAGCACCGAAACTCCAAAACGCCTCTAAAACCGAGCACCAAACCCCCGAAACGCCTCTAAAACCGAGCACCGAAACTCCAAAACGCCTCTAAAACCGAAACGCCTCTAAAACCGAGCACCAAACCCCCGAAACGCCTCTAAAACTGAGCACCGAACCTCCAAAACGCCTCTAAAACCGAGCACCGAAACTCCAAAACGCCTCTAAAACCGAGCACCGAAACTCCAAAACGCCTCTAAAACCGAGCACCGAAACTCCAAAACGCCTCTAAAACCGAGCACCGAAACTCCAAAACGCCTCTAAAACCGAGCACCAAACCCCCGAAACGCCTCTAAAACTGAGCACCGAACCTCCGAAACGCCTCTAAAACCGAAACGCCTCTAAAACCGAGCACCAAACCCCCGAAACGCCTCTAAAACTGAGCACCGAAACTCCAAAACGCCTCTAAAACCGAGCACCGAAACTCCAAAACGCCTCTAAAACTGAGCACCAAACCCCCGAAACGCCTCTAAAACTGAGCACCGAAACTCCAAAACGCCTCTAAAACCGAAACGCCTCTAAAACCGAGCACCAAACCCCCGAAACGCCTCTAAAACTGAGCACCAAACCCCCGAAACGCCTCTAAAACTGAGCACCAAACCCCCGAAACGCCTCTAAAACTGAGCACCAAACCCCCGAAACGCCTCTAAAACTGAGCACCAAACCCCCGAAACGCCTCTAAAACCGAGCACCAAACCCCCGAAACGCCTCTAAAACCGAGCACCAAACCCCCGAAACGCCTCTAAAACCGAGCACCAAACCCCCGAAACGCCTCTAAAACTGAGCACCAAACCCCCGAAACGCCTCTAAAACTGAGCACCAAACCCCCGAAACGCCTCTAAAACTGAGCACCAAACCCCCGAAACGCCTCTAAAACTGAGCACCAAACCCCCGAAACGCCTCTAAAACCGAGCACCAAACCCCCGAAACGCCTCTAAAACTGAGCACCAAACCCCCGAAACGCCTCTAAAACCGAAACGCCTCTAAAACTGAGCACCAAACCCCCGAAACGCTTCTAAAACCGAAACGCCTCTAAAACTGAGCACCGAAACTCCAAAACGCCTCTAAAACCGAAACGCCTCTAAAACCGAGCACCAAACCCCCGAAACGCCTCTAAAACTGAGCACCAAACCCCCGAAACGCCTCTAAAACCGAGCACCGAAACTCCAAAACGCCTCTAAAACCGAAACGCCTCTAAAACCGAGCACCAAACCCCCGAAACGCCTCTAAAACCGAAACGCCTCTAAAACTGAGCACCGAACCTCCGGAGCGCCTCTAAAACCGATTGTTGGGGGTCGGGGTCGGGGGGTCGAGGGTCGGGGCCGGTGGTCATGGGGTCGGGGGTGGGGCCGGTGGTCTGGGCCAGTGGTCCGGGGGTCAGGAGTCGCAGGGCGGGCAGCGTGTAGACGTCAGGGACGTGAAGGAAAGCCCACTCTGAGAGGACGCCTCGTCTCAGCTCCGGTTCCACCATGTGTCTCCACTGACGGCAGGAACCAACCAAACCTGTTTAACATGTGGGGCTCTTTAGGACCGGTCCCCCTCTCCAGGTCTGGAGGACTCTGCAGACCCTATCCTAGGTCCCAGGGGCCCCTGGAGGTTGTGACATCCTGTTAGGGACGGGGCCCCAGCAGGCTTTTCCAACTATTAGCTGAGCTTTGGCTCTAAGCTTTAGCTGTGCTGCTTAATAGAGGATATATAATAATAATAATAATAATAATAATAATAATAATAATCGATGGTCGTACGTTCACGTATACAGACGGACGGAGGACGGGAGGATACTGAGCATCCATGGTATGATTCAATCTCTCCTCTGGTTCCAGCTGAGGGACGAACCAAACGAGGCCCCGGGCCCCTCAGGACCACTGCTGATCGCCTTCGCTGTTTCTAGCTTTCAGGTTCCTCTTAAGTTGAGAGGAACAAGTCCGGCATAAATTCAGGTGTCACTGTTCGCCTCAGTTCGTCCACAATAAACAGCCTCCTCCGCTGGAAGCTGTACTCTATTTAAGACTCGCCGCCGACCTGGGCTTCTTTTACGGGATCGCTATTATTCAAAGGAGAATAGGTGCAGGGCCCGACCATAAATTCCAGCAAGTGGCCCTTGGAAAGGGGTACGGCGGCGAGGAATTGACTGCGTGCTCTGTGATTTTACTCCGCTACGCTGTGACCTTTTGAGCTGAGACAGAGTCGTTTGTTTGGTTGACAAGAGCTGGTCTAATAACTCAGGAGGACGCCGGCTGCTGGGATATCCAGCGATGAGCCCAACTCCGCACCTACAACACATTCCTTTTCCTGACGCTGGGAATGCCGTCAGGAATCCAACGCGCTCCGTCACCGACTGTCTGCTCATTTTCATGCTGTCACAGGTTATTTTGGGAGGACTTACCTTCGTATTTAACGGTGAACGCCACGTGCTGCACCAAGAAACCCGCCGTTAACGTTTCTGCAGAGCAGAGAGAAGATTGGTCACCAGAATCGTTCAGGAAAATCATTTAATCGCTCAGTTAGTGCAAGTAAAACTGCATTAGTCATGTAAAAGTACACAAAAGCACACAGGAAAAGGTCAAAATCCACACAAGACCGCGTTAATCAACAAGACTGCAAAAAAACGTAATGCAGAAACATTATGGTATAAATAAAAAAAACAATATTCATGTAAAAACACACAGAAGAAGGTCAAACTAGAAAACATGTAATCACCAAGTTAGTGCAAGTAAAGATGCAAAAATGATAAATTTACGTTAACGGTGCAGGAACGATGCTGTTTAAATGTTCAAATTCACTTCAGAAAGTCAGAATATATAATGGACATGAATAAATCATTAACTCAGTTCAAGTAAAACTGCATTAATCTCATATTTTAGATGTTCAAATTCATGTAAAAGCACACAGGAAAATACATACGAGACTAAAACTGCAAAAACACATAAAGTTGAGATAATTGTGCAGAAACAATATGGTGTAAATGTTAATATTCAAACACATAGAGCCAAAACTCAAAATTTACTCAATTTAATCAAGAAGTTAGCGCAAGTAAAACTGTAAAAAATTATAAACTAGTGACATTTATGCAGAAACAATATTGTACAAATGTTAATATTTAAAAGCACATCGACGGAGGTCAAAACTCAAACTGGAAATCATTGATTATTGATAAGTTAGTTCAACCATTAGTGATACCAGTGCAGAAGCGATATGAACAGTATGAATTTAGACCACAATGAAACCGTGGTCTCAAGTCGGACTAGACGCCTCTGAATCATTAGTTACTGGAAGTTAATGGTGTTAAACCACGTTGGAGATAATGGTGATAATGGTGATAATGGTGATAATGGAGCGTTTGTGTTCACACACTGACTGAAGTCAGAACACAACAATAGATGTCAGCACAAAGACCTTAAAAAAAACCCTTTAATAACTCTGCTGTTGTCCATTGTCCTCCACTGAATCACTGTGTGTCCTCTGAGGGGTCAACAGAGGTCAGACCCTTCATTACAGCGCTAACTCGGCTAGCACGCTAGTCGCTATGGCTCTGATTTCACCATCATTCAACAGTCATTTATCTGTGAACCTTAAAGCTAATGGTTCTGACACCAACTACGCTAGTGGTCTAGTCTCTGGGGACCAGGATCAATGTTGGTGTCTTAAAGGAACAGTCTGAATTTAAAGGAACAGTCTGAATTTAAAGGAACAGTCTGAATTTAAAGGGACAGTCTGAATTTTAAGGAACAGTCTGAATTTAAAGAGACAGTCTGAATTTAAAGGGCCAGTCTGAATTTAAAGGGACAGTCTGTATTTAAAGCAACAGTCTGAATTTAAAGGGCCAGTCTGAATTTAAAGGGCCAGTCTGAATTTAAAGGGACAGTCTGTATTTAAAGCAACAGTCTGAACTTAAAGAGACAGTCTGAATTTAAAGGAACAGTCTGAACTTAAAGAGACAGTCTGAATTTAAAGGGCCAGTCTGAATTTAAAGGAACAGTCTGAACTTAAAGAGACAGTCTGAATTTAAAGGAACAGTCTGTATTTAAAGGAACAGTCTGTAAGTCTAGTAGTAGTAGTAGTAGTCTGACCTGGTTGTTAGTTTCAGATGAGACCAGTATGTAGTAGTGGTAGTAGTAGTAGTAGTAGTAGTCTGACCTGGTTGTTAGTTTCAGATGAGACCAGTATGTAGAGGGAGAGTAATAGTAGAGAGAAGAGTAGAGTAGTCGACCTGTACGAGATCCACATCTCTATAAGAGAGCATAAAAAGAGAAAAAGAAAAAAAGAAGAAAAAGAATCGCGAGATCCATCTTAAAAAGTAAAGTCGTCCGGTAGTTATGTCGCTGCTGACGAGCGTTTCTGTGGCGCTCCGGAGCAGGAAGTGCTCTCGGAGCGTCCTGGTGGAGTCAACGCCTCTCATTAACGCTTCCTTTTGTTTCACTTCACAGTTCCTTCGGCGATGGAGACTTCCACATCCAGAGCCCCGGAGAAAAAAGACAAAATGGAGGGGAGCGGATTCTCCGAGCTGCCGAAGAAACCCTCCGAGACGAGAGGTAACGCTCCGTTTAAAGGCGAGGGATGTGAAGGTGGCGTCCGACCCGCCGAGGTCTCACCGGCGCTCGGCCAGGGGGCAAAGGGGGGCCGATGAAATATACATTTCAAAGATCAAGTCCCATCCTGGGAGCCGGTACGCAGTCAGAGGTGACTACAGTAGCTGTCTGATAGGAATCCTAATAGACCTCAAAGAGCATCATTAATGCGGGTGGAGGCCCGGCGTGCACCGTCAAGGAGTGTGGCGCCGTTCGGGCCCGTGATGAACAGATAACATGGCAGCAGTGGGGGGCACCCTGTTTGTGTTGTTGAACTAAATGGAGAGTAGCAGCGAGCACGTTTTCAAGATGTCAGCCGGCGTGTGATGAAAGCGCCGCATAATGAGGCTCAAAGACCTCGTTCTCACCTCCAGAGTGTAAAGACCGCCGCAGACCACGACTCGGACTGACAATGACGCGGACTGATGACGATGCAGACTGACCACGCCGCGGACTGACGACAACGCGGACCACGACGCGGACTGACCACGCCGCGGACTGACGACGACGCGGACTGACGACGACACGGACTGACCACGCCGCGGACTGACGACAACGCAGACTGACGACAACGTGGACTGACGACAACGCGGACTGACGACAACGCAGACTGACGACAACACGGACTGACGATGACGCGGACTGACCGCGGACTGACGACAACGCAGACTGACGACAACGCGGACTGACGACAACGCGGACTGACCACGCCGCGGACTGACGATGACGCGGACTGACGACAACGCGGACTGACGACAACGCGGACTGATGATGACGCGGACTGATGATGACGACCCGGACTGACGACAACGCGGACTGACGATGACGCGGACTGACGATGACGCGGACTGACGACGACGCGGACTGATGACAACGCGGACTGACGACGACGCGGACAGAGGGTACACGACTAGTTTAGATCTAGTCTGAAAACTGTCATGGCTGTTGACCTCTGACCTGCAGATGTGTGAGTGTCAATGGTTCTGTGAGTCCCCACCAGTCTCCCCTTTACAGACATTTACATTAAGCTGTTAAATACCTGATAATCTCCCTTTAAGGTTCATTTTAAACAGGTAAAAGCCATAATTTGAACATATGAGGAACTCGTCTTGGTGCATAATAATAAATACAGTAAATATAAAATGGAAAATCACAGTAGAAGACATAAAGACGGTAGAAAGTACTGAGCAGAATGTTTGATCATTTATCAGGTTTAATAGTTGAATCTGTCGACTGCTCTAGCAGATATAAATCCATCCAGGACACCAGGACGATCACGTCACGCAGCGGCTGAAGTAGGGAACCAGTTTAGGTCCAATTCAGACACAGCTTCACAACTTGGGGGTTACCTTCTAGACACGCCCTTCAGAAGAACTATTGAAAGTAGTTCCTGAAGGCCTCCCTGTGGTTCGACGTCTCCTTCCTCTGCTCGGTTTACAGAGGACAGCCATGCGTAGCCTACAGCGCCAGCCACTGACCCAGTTCACGTTTCCCGCCGTCGCTACTTCCTGTGTAATTCGTACCGAACAGCTCGGTTCTCTCTGGGAAGGCTCTGGAAGCTGCTGCCCAGTGGGCTGAAGCATTTCTAGTCAGAGTGGGTGTGTGGGGTGTGTTCACAGCGAGTGTCCCAGGAAGTGGAGGTGAGACATGTTTCAAGATGTCAGCCAGCGCGTGATGAAAGCTGCGTATAATGAGGTTAAAAGAGCTGGTTGCTACCTCCACAGTTACGGCTGCTGACTGACGTGGATGCAGGCTGACGGGCCACGTTTGAAATGGAAATACAGCCAGTGATTTAGTGACATTCCCTCTCTTTAATGAAGAACCTGGTGGCCTGCCATGATGAAGAAATCCAACATTAATTGTTCATAAGAGAATATCAATGTAGGGCAGTTTTACATGTTTCTTCACACGGTCTTCTTCAATATTTGAACAAAGCTGAAGCTCAGAGAGCTGCAGCTCCGATCAGCCGCTAACCTCCAGGATTAACAAGCAGTAGGAGGTGAACAGCTTTTAGCTGCGATGCTAACTGCAGCTGCAGCGACTCAGGTTTAATGCTCAGGTGATGGCAGACTGGGTGGCAGACTAGTCACCGTCTTGTTTTAATAGTCACCGTCTTGGTTTTAATAGTCACCATCTTGGTTTTAATAGTCGCCGTCTTGGTTTTAATAGTCGCCGCCTTGGTTTTAATAGTCACCGTCTTGGTTTTAATAGTCGCTGTCTTGGTTTTAATAGTCACCATCTTGGTTTTAATAGTCGCTGTCTTGGTTTTAATAGTCACCATCTTGGTTTTAATAGTCGCCGTCTTGGTTTTAATAGTCACCGTCTTGGTTTTAATAGTCACCATCTTGGTTTTAATAGTCGCCGTCTTGGTTTTAATAGTCACCGTCTTGGTTTTAATAGTCACCGTCTTGGTTTTAATAGTCACCGTCTTGGTTTTAATAGTCACCATCTTGGTTTTAATAGTCACCGTCTTGGTTTTAATAGTCACCATCTTGGTTTTAATAGTCGCCATCTTGGTTTTAATAGTCACCGTCTTGTTTTAATAGTCACCGTCTTGGTTTTAATAGTCACCATCTTGGTTTTAATAGTCGCCGTCTTGGTTTTAATAGTCACCGTCTTGGTTTTAATAGTCACCGTCTTGGTTTTAATAGTCACCGTCTTGGTTTTAATAGTCACCATCTTGGTTTTAATAGTCACCGTCTTGTTTTAATAGTCACCGTCTTGTTTTAATAGTCGCCGTCTTGGTTTTAATAGTCACCATCTTGGTTTTAATAGTCACCATCTTGGTTTTAATAGTCACCGTCTTGTTTTAATAGTCGCCGTCTTGGTTTTAATAGTCGCCGCCTTGGTTTTAATAGTCACCATCTTGGTTTAATAGTCACCGTCTTGTTTTAATAGTCACCGTCTTGTTTTAATAGTCGCCGTCTTGGTTTTAATAGTCACCATCTTGGTTTTAATAGTCACCGTCTTGTTTTAATAGTCGCCGTCTTGGTTTTAATAGTCGCCGTCTTGGTTTTAATAGTCACCATCTTGGTTTTAATAGTCACCATCTTGGTTTTAATAGTCACCGTCTTGTTTTAATAGTCGCCGTCTTGGTTTTAATAGTCACCGTCTTGTTTTAATAGTCGCCGTCTTGGTTTTAATAGTCACCGTCTTGGTTTTAATAGTCACCATCTTGGTTTTAATAGTCACTGTCTTGGTTTTAATAGTCACCATCTTGGTTTTAATAGTCACCGTCTTGTTTTAATAGTCGCCGTCTTGGTTTTAATAGTCACCATCTTGGTTTTAATAGTCACCGTCTTGTTTTAATAGTCGCCGTCTTGGTTTTAATAGTCGCCGTCTTGGTTTTAATAGTCGCCATCTTGGTTTTAATAGTCACCATCTTGGTTTTAATAGTCACCGTCTTGTTTTAATAGTCGCCGTCTTGGTTTTAATAGTCACCGTCTTGTTTTAATAGTCGCCGTCTTGGTTTTAATAGTCGCCGTCTTGGTTTTAATAGTCACTGTCTTGGTTTTAATAGTCACCATCTTGGTTTTAATAGTCACCGTCTTGTTTTAATAGTCGCCGTCTTGGTTTTAATAGTCACCGTCTTGGTTTTAATAGTCACCATCTTGGTTTTAATAGTCACTGCCTTGGTTTTAATAGTCGCCGTCTTGGTTTTAATAGTCGCCGCCTTGGTTTTAATAGTCACTGCCTTGGTTTTAATAGTCGCCGTCTTGGTTTTAATAGTCACCATCTTGGTTTTAATAGTCACTGTCTTGGTTTTAATAGTCGCCGTCTTGGTTTTAATAGTCGCTGTCTTGGTTTTAATAGTCACCGTCTTGGTTTTAATAGTCACCATCTTGGATTTAATAGTCGCCGTCTTGGTTTTAATAGTCACCGTCTTGGTTTTAATAGTCACCGTCTTGGTTTTAATAGTCACCATCTTGGTTTTAATAGTCACCGTCTTGGTTTTAATAGTCACCATCTTGGTTTTAATAGTCACCATCTTGGATTTAATAGTCGCTGTCTTGGTTTTAATAGTCACCATCTTGGTTTTAATAGTCACCATCTTGGTTTTAATAGTCACCGTCTTGGTTTTAATAGTCACCATTTGGGTCGCCGTCTTGGTTTTAATAGTCGCCGTCTTGGTTTTAATAGTCGCCGTCTTGGTTTTAATAGTCACCGTCTTGGTTTGAATAGTCGCCGTCTTGGTTTTAATAGTCGCCGTCTTGGTTTTAATAGTCGCCGTCTTGTTTTAATAGTCGCCGTCTTGGTTTTAATAGTCACCATCTTGGTTTTAATAGTCGCCATCTTGGTTTTAATAGTCACCGTCTTGGTTTTAATAGTCACCGTCTTGTTTTAATAGTCACCATCTTGGTTTTAATAGTCACCATCTTGGTTTTAATAGTCACCGTCTTGGTTTTAATAGTCGCCGTCTTGGTTTTAATAGTCGCCGTCTTGTTTTAATAGTCACCATCTTGGTTTTAATAGTCACCATCTTGGTTTTAATAGTCACCGTCTTGGTTTTAATAGTCGCCGTCTTGGTTTTAATAGTCGCCGTCTTGTTTTAATAGTCACCATCTTGGTTTTAATAGGCACCGTCTTGGTTTTAATAGTCACCATCTTGGTTTTAATAGTCGCCGTCTTGGTTTTAATAGTCGTGTGTTTTTCGAGTGTTTTCCAATTAAAGCTGAGTTTCAAGAACAAAGTGGCAGTTTTCATGAAATATTTGGATTTTTTCTTAAAGTGAAAATTACAACTTTTTGTTGGAAGTTAGATCTGGATGACTTGAGCGTCACCTCAACCATGTTGTTGTATATTTATATATTTTCTATCAGCTGCTGACTTTTTAATCTTCTCTCACCTAAAATAAAAAGTCCCTCCATAACTCTTCTTCCCTATCAGCCTCGTATTTTAATCTGAAATAAACAAGAAGCTCCGGTTCGCAGCCCCGTCCCGACCAATCAGATATCAGCGGAGAGGCTCGGCGCTGAAAACCACGAGCGTCTGCCACCGTGTCGAGACAGAGCAATTACTTACGGGCGTAATATGCATTATTATTCCTGTTGCCAGCTCCTGATAAGTGAGCGGGAGGCAGATGAGCCGAGCTCCCTGAACCTGGACTCGGTTCTAATATAGTGCAGCTGTTTTCACCGTCGCCACGTTGTTTACCGCTGGCTGCAGATTTCCTGTCAGCTCAGTCATGGCCACCTCTGTGGCGCGCCAACAGCCCGCCCTCTTTTATATTCCCGTCCCGCGTTATTTATTCACAACAATTTCCTCTCTATCAAAGGACACGGCTAATGCCGACTTTTAATATGTTATTTACACATAGAAAGCAGCTATTTACGGCGGCGTGAGCGCGTGCAGACGGGAGGAAAATGAATGGGCCCCCGCGCCCCTCTCCGATCTGTTATATCACACTTTAACAATCTGGATTGCTAATAGAACCATTTATCACGGAGCGGTCATTTGTTTTACGCGAGCGGCCCCGGTCCCGTTCCCAGAGGCCTATGGAAATGGGGTGCGCATGTAATGAAGCTCAAGTGCGAGTCACTTTGTTTAGAAAGTGGATCCGCCACGCGACGAGTCAATTAGGATGGACCCAGGTGCTGCTATCTGCCCCTTCCTGTTCACCCCCCCCTCGCCGTCCTGCTACATGAAGCCCTGGCACGCCGACTTCCTGGACCCGTGCTCGCTGTTATTTGGCCCCTGGCAGCGCCGGCGTTTTGCCCCCCCCCCCCCCGACCAAGCTCAGGACTCTGTTAATAGATTCAAATGAGCGCTTGTATTTCCTGTGACAGCACGCATCTGTCTGCTCGTACGGGCCGCGCCGCGGCCAGCGCATGATTTCAAACCCATTCGTAATAACCGAAGAAATTTAGAGTGGAGATATTGGTTATTGATGTACGTGTCAATGTGTAGAGCCGATACCGATAGGAGTCGTCTTTAAGGCTCGCCTGCTGAAATTTAGACTTATTGCCTTTTCAAAAACCCATTCAAAGTCCAGGAAACAACGAAACTTGATCCTGATTGGCTCCCACAGGAGATTTGAGCTGGAAATCCGCCATTTGGATCAGCCAATCACAGTCCAGCTTTGAGACGAGGCACAGACACAAGTAAAGACTTATTAAAAACAAATTTAATAGATTTCACTTCGACGTTTACTTCATTTTGACTGCAATTGTTTGTTTGTCTTTAAACACATTTTATATTCTAGTTTTATTTATATTTTTTATTTTATTTTTACTAAATAACATATTTGTATTTTTTAAATGTATTTCTATATTTTAATTAATATCTTAATATATAATTATTTGTTTTGGGTATAGTTGTTGTTTTTATTTAAATTAAATTTTACTTTATTGTTTACATATTTTTATGTATTTTAGATTTTATTTTTATTTAATTTAAATAATTTTTATTTTATGTTGTAATTATATTTTTATTAAATCTCACCCTATTTATTGAAACATAATTTTACCTTATTATGTATATATTAATCATTTTATTATATCTTTAATTTTCACTATATTTTTGAAATACATTTTATTCAATATTTTAGTTATATTTTTATATAATTTGATCTTATGGAAACTTAATTTTCCCTTTATATATTTTTCATTTTGTTTTTTAATTTACACCGTATTTTAATTTTTTTAAAAAAGTGTCACTCTATATTTTAGTTATTTTTTATTTAATTTTTCCTTATTCATATAAATGTAATTTTACCTTATTAGTAATATTTTTTGTCTTTTAATTTAATTTATATTTAAATTTTGTTTTTTAAAATGTTTTATTATTAATTCATTTATTATTATTATTATTAAACATTTATTTTATTTTTTCTTAATTGATTTTATTTTTTAGTTATATTATTTTTGCAACAGAGTACCAACAGGGAACAAAACACTAGTACTACTACATCACTACAGTGCTACATCAGATTTGTGGCAACGTTGCCCTGAAAGTTGCTCAGTTTTAACTTTCGGACTTTCTGGAGCTTTCGGTCGTATCACATGCTCTTCATCAGCTTGTAGATTTTCACGTTTTCACCATGTGGTGCCGGAGCCCTTTACGGTCTGGAAACGGTGGTCAGGTCCGTTTAGTAGCTGTTCTGGAGCTTTCGATCACATCCAATGATCTGATGATCAGTGATCAGCTGTTCTACTGGTGACGACCACGGGAGATGATCAGAGCTATAAATAGAGCTGGTTGCTTTATTCTGAGGTACTTTGAAAACTAAATTCTGACCTTTCCATCCGTCCCGGATGCAGATTTGTGTATCGGAGAGGAAACCTCTCTCCTCTCCGTCTGTGTCTCTAAACTAGGCCACAGGAAGCTACCGGCGGCAGGAAGCTACCGGCGGCAGGAAGCTACCGGCGGCAGGAAGCTACCGGCGGCAGGAAGCTACCGGCGGCAGGAAGCTACCGGCGGCAGGAAGCTACCGGCGGCCGCTAATCATTTGATTAACTGGCTTTGGATGCTGCTGACATACATCATGCTGAGAGTTTGTCATTGAGAGGGAGATGGATGTGCTACGCTCAGCGCCTCCTCCCTCCATCCCTCTACCCCCCCTCTACTCCCTCTATCCCTCTATCCCCCCCCCTCTATCCCTCCCTCCACCCCTCCCTCCATCCCTCTCTCCCTCCCTCTATCCCCCTCTATCCCTCTATCCCTCTATCCCTCCCTCCACCCCTCCCTCCATCCCTCTCTCCCCCCTCTATCCCTCTATCCCTCCCTCCATCCCTCCCTCCACCCCTCTATCCCTCTCCTCCCTCCCTCTATCCCTCCATCCCTCTATCCCTCTATCCCTCCCTCCACCCCTCCCTCCATCCCGCTATCCCTCTATCCCCCCTCTATCCCTCTATCCCTCCCTCCACCCCTCCCTCCATCCCTCTATCCCTCTATCCCTCCCTCCATCCCTCTATCCCTCTATCCCCCCTCTATCCCTCTATCCCTCCCTCCCTCCACCCCTCCCTCCATCCCTCTATCCCTCTATCCCTCCCTCCATCCCTCTATCCCTCTATCCCCCCCCCCTCTATCCCTCTATCCCTCCCTCCCTCCACCCCTCCCTCCATCCCTCTATCCCTCTATCCCTCCCTCTATCCCTCTACCCCCCCCATCCCTCTATCCCTCCATCCCCCCTCCCTCCCAGGTCTTTCTGCTGAGTGGCTGGTCCACAGGGATGGACCCGGAGCACTTATCACCTGCTATGCTGCCCGGGACCCTCTGGGTGGGGGGGTACCTCCACACCGAGGTCCTGTTCACACCTGGTATTAACATACTGGCAGCAGACTCCCGGTTTTCCCTGCCAGTTTCCTCCCAGGGTCACAATTCTCCCGTATTTCTCCTGATTTATGGAAAATTTTGGTTATCCTGATTCTGGACCTCCCTACTGTTTCCACCCGGACGACAACAGAGCGACACCAACTGTCCTCTCCCCTCATCGCCGTCATGGTTTTTACTGTCACATTTTGGGTTTTGATCGTCTCCATCTTGGTTTTGATCGTCTCCATCTTGGTTTTGATCGTCTCCATCTTGGTTTTTGACCATTGCCATCTCAGAGGCCTCTCTGACTTCTCGCCATTGCTGCTCTTCCTTCGTTTCTTATTTTAGTATTCTCTGAACCTGATCAACCCACCGAGCTGCTTCCTGGTTACGCTGGCATGTCCATGCCCAGAGTACGCGATAGGTCAAAACAGCGTTTTTAAAAGTATTAGTGTGGATGACAGCTGATGGTTGTCTTCATTTTAATCAGCTGATTCTTAGAGGGAGGATTCGCTGCTTTGTTTTGCTTTGTGTCGTTTTAGATAGAGTATTTGTGGATGATCAGACGACAGCACACAGAGGTCATTTTTCCTTCAGTTACAGACGTCTGTCTCTCAGTGTCAGGCTGATCATTAGAAACTCTGGGATCGGATGGATGAGACAAATACTACTTTAAGTAGAGGTGTGATTTCTTTATCTACCGCCGGACAGTCGGTTAGTAATTGATGGCGGCGGGATGCTCAGACCCCCGCCGCCGGCTAGCGGGAGCACTCAGGGGGTCAGACCTGCTGGCAGAGAAAAATGTGGCTGAAAGAGGCTCAGCATCGTCCTCCTCCTCCTCCTCCTCCTCCTCCTCCTCCTCCTCCTCCTAAGGACGGCCACTAATCTTCCTGAGAAGAAGAAGAAGTTCTTCCTCCTCCTCTGTGCTGTCTAAATGAGGCCCTGCCCAGGGACTAGCGGGAAAACAGCCCTCTGACATTAGCTCAGCAAGTACTTTTACACAGAACTACTACTATTTACTGCTGTCAGCTGGGACAGCTGCAGTGCAGTTATTCATTGTACTTCATGTGCAGGACATTGTTTTTTTCACGCTCTGGTCATTTTTACTTCATTTTGCCTCTTTCAGACTAGTAAAAAACTTTTACTTATTTCTGTCTTTGCATCTGCAGATTTGGACCGGACTTGAGAGGGAAGTGACTTGGGACTGGACTTGGGACTTGACTTGGGACTTGACCTGGGAGGGAAATGACTTTACTTGGGACTGGATTTGGGAAGGACTTGGGAGGGAACTGACTTGGGACTGGACTTGCTGGGATTTCCTGACCTGTATCATTTATGTCCTGTAGTCCCAGACTTTGTGTGTTAACCTGAGACCTTAAAGCTTAAACAGCTCAGAGTAACTTGGAGGTCTAGAACCTTGTGGGTCATTAATTCGCTCTCCTGAGACGTGAAGTGAGTTTTGTTGGTCTTACGCTGGTCTACGTTAAAAGACGTAACAAGCCCACAGTGTTTTCTGGTAGTCCTGTAGCTTCCCCTCTGGTCTGTGATCTGGTCTGAGAGGAGACGGACGCCCAGCAACAGCGATGCTCGCTCTATTCATGTGCTACTGATGTGATGTCGGCCGGCTTTAAATCACCGAGTGTTGGTGAGCGCTGGGAGTCCCCGAAACCTTCTAGGAGCTGTGATTTCAGGATTTTATTCCCACTATTTATAGTGACTCAGGCTCTGAAGCATTCAGACAAATGAAAGTCTTTAGTGGTTTTAGCAGCTCGTTATGGTTCTGACCGGTCCGGCCACAGTCTGGAGGGCCACCCTCACTGTTAGTGGACCAGCACAGTGACTGTAAGTCAGGCTTTCACATCCAGGCGTGTCCCCCTTCCTGATGGAAATCCCCCGACGTCTGGCCCTCCAACACAAACACCAAACCACAGAAAGTAAACCTCAGCATCAGCTGCTGTCACGGTAACACCACTGCTGCTATGGAAACACATGAAGGCCTTCGGTCTTACAGTAAAGACGCGAGCCAATCAGTCGATCTGTAAAACAGACGTTAGCAACGTTTCAAGAAGCGTGAAGTGGCGCCACCTTGACAGTAATTCTGAGAATAATCATCACTGGAGGAAGGACTACTTTCAGCGGCGGAGTAATCCACGTGTGCTATTTGGAGCAGCAGGACAGTCAATGAGTGAGTGAGTCTAAATAAACCGATGGATAAACAAAGAAAAGTCAAGATACCGTTATACGAGACAATATTACTATCTACAGTGAAAACATAAGCATCTTTAGACGTTAATAAAAGCACATGTATCACATGTAAATTTAACTAGTGTAATTAAATAACAACCGCCCTGAACACTAGTTACATTTTCCCCTGAGCGGACTGTCTGACACGACCTAACAACGTAGCTAGCGTAAATAAATAACAGCAGCCTTTAGCAGACTTTCTTACATAACGTATCGTAACGTAGCGTAACGTAACGTAGCATAACTTAACGTAATGTAACGTAAGGCGTAACGTAGCGTAACGTAACGTAGCGTAACGTAACGTAACGTAGCGTAACGTAGCGTAGCATAACGTAACGCAGCGTAACGTAACGCAGCGTAACGTAACGCAGCGTAACGTAACGCAGCGTAACGTAACGCAGCGTAACGTAACGCAGCGTAATGTAACGTAGCGTAACGTAACGTAGCGTAGCGTAATGTAACGTAACGTATCGTATCGTAACGTAGCGTAACGTAGCGTAGCGTAGCGTAACGTAGCGTAACGTAGCGTAGCGTAACGTAGCGTAACGTAGCGTAACGTAACGTAGCGTAACGTAGCGTAACGTCACGTAGCGTAACGTAACGTAGCGTAACGTAGCGTAACGTAACGTAACGTAGCGTAGCGTAGCGTAACGTAGCGTAACGTAACGTAGCGTAACGTAACGTAGCGTAACGTAGCGTAACGTAGCGTAATGTAACGTAACGTAGCGTAACGTAGCGTAGCGTAGGAACGTAGCGTAGCGTAACGCATTGTAACTCGTACAACCGTCACATGCTCTGGCCGAATGCAGAAAGGCCGACAGTTTTTCCTGGCGAGTGGGCGGTTTGTGGACGTGGACTGAAGCCCTCAGTGTCTGATGCTGAAGCCGAACATGTTGCCACAGTGTGAAGCGGTGACGGGCTGAAGCCCACAGCTGCGCCTCTCTTTACAGTGAAATGAGAAGAAGCTCACTAATTGCCTTGTAAGTATTGCAGAAAGCAGCTGGAGATTAGCAATAACAGATAATTAGCTGGGCGACGGTGGAAATCAAAGAGGATAAACACAGTCTGCTGTTTGTCTGGGGATTATAAATCTTTATGAAGCACCAGGTTGTCACGTTGGTGGATTTTAAAGCTCCGGTCTGAGAGGGAGCGAGAAGGGTTGGGTTTCAAACTTTCCCCCTTAACACCAAACCCACGCCTGCATCAGCGGCGGCCTGTAGCGACCGTTAAAACACTGTAAATGTGGCGCTCTGCTCGCCGCTTTATGCTACACTCAGGAATGATTTCCCTCATAAACACTCTGAAGTAAGTCGGCCTCATGCTCCACAATCAGGGAAAGCTAAAATTAATAATAGTTGGTTGGAATAACCCTTTAATGCAGGATGGTCAGCGAAGGGTCCTGATGGAGAAACACTTATCCAGTCGTCTGAACCCTTCAGTCTTTTCTCACAGTTTATTCTTCTTAATTGAAACTCCCGGCCGCCCTTTGTTGCCATGGTGACTCCCACTCAGGGATCAACCGGTTTGAACCCGGAGCAGCATCTCCTGTAACGGGCCTGCTCAAAGTAAAGCTCTAATTAGGGAGGAGGTCGGGGTGGATGGTCTCCAGGAGCCCACTATCGGTGCCCCGCGTGAAACCAGAAACCAACATTCATTTATTTGTTAAAATTTTCCAAACCTAAGTAGTTACGAATGTTACGAACTCCAGTCCCAGCACTCAGGAATCGGTCTGCCTCCTCCTGCAGCTTCCAGCAGCTCCAGCAGCAGCAGGAAGCTGCAGGAAGCTGCGGAGCAGAGGAAGCAGCAGGAAGCAGCAGGAAGCTGCAGGGAAGCTGCAGGAAGCTGCAGGAAGCTGCAGGAAGCTGCGGGAAGCTGCGGGAAGCAGCAGGAAGCAGCGGGAAGCTGCGGGAAGCAGCGGGAAGCTGCGGGAAGCTGCGGGAAGCTGCGGGAAGCAGCAGGAAGCAGCAAGAAGCTGCGGGAAGCTGCGGGAAGCAGCGGGAAGCTGCGGGAAGCTGCGGGAAGCTGCGGGAAGCAGCGGGAAGCAGCGGGAAGCAGCGGGAAGCTGCGGGAAGCAGCGGCGGGCTGCAGGATGAAGCTTGTAAAGTTTTGGCGACGTGGATGTAACGACACATTTCTTTATGAGGGGAAACTCGATCACAGCTGACAGCCCATCTGCTGGGCCTCACACAGGAAGACCACTAAGCCCACGAAGACCACTAAGACCAGGGAGACCAGGAAGACCAGGGAGACCACTAAGGCCAGTAAGACCACTAAGACCAGTAGCAGTTAGACCAGGGAGACCACTAAGACCAGTAAGACCAAGAAGACCTCTAAGACCAGTAGCAGTGAGACCAGGAAGACCACTAAGACCAGGAAGACCAGTAAGACCAGTACCACTAAGACCAGTGAGACCAGGAAGACCACTAAGACCAGGAAGACCAGGAAGACCACTAAGACCAGTAAGACCAGTAAGACCAGTACCACTAAGACCAGGAAGACCACTAAGACCAGTAGCAGTGAGACCAGTAACACGAGCCCTGAGAGACGGCGAGGGCCGACATGACGCCTCAGCGGGCGGCGTCCGGCCCCCCTCTCTCCACGGCCCCCTCAGACAGCTCTGGTTTCCTAATCAAGGGCCTCCCTGAGCTTTCTGCTGTCAGGAGGATCCAGCAGTGGGATGTGATGAGGGATGAGTAACCCAAGTACCTCTACTCTGTAAATACTTCAAGAGACTCGTACTGAACGTTGTACTGCACAGAGTCTAATTTTACATTACATGGACGGATGGATGGATGATAGATAGATAGATAGATAGATAGATAGATACACTTTATTGATCCCAAACTGAGAAATTACTGTATATATTGTATACATATCAACACTAGAGATATACAGTTATCTTTAGAAGATCTATAGAATAAATAATATAGAAAATATATTAGAATACACTATAAATACACTAATGTAATGCCAAGTGTGCAAATGTGTTTATTTTTATTTATTAAATTATTTTATTTTATGTATTTATTTTATTATTGGATTATATTTTATTTTATTCATTATTTATTTTCTATCATTTCATTTTGTTTGTTTGTTTGTTTGTATTGTTATTGATATTATTAAAATAATCATCATCATCATCATCATTATTATTATTATTATTCTAAATAAAATGAAATATTAATTAAGGTACAGTGAGAATCAGATTGTATTTTGTATAATTAAGAGATATTTATCTTCTGATATTGATGGATATAGATAGATGATATTGATTGACTGATTGATTGCTACAGACACACTATAATTATACCAAACTACTAATGACATGCAAATAGAAACATTTATAGATTTTATTAATTTATTTTTTTTTATCACTTATTTTTTTCTTCTTTATTTCTTCTTTTATTTTTATTTTAAGTAAAATTAAAGAGATCCATATTTGCACATAAACAAAGTGCTTCAAATGACATGATGCAGTGTGTATTTCCTCTACGGTGTGTTTCCTCTGCGGTGTGTTTCCTCTGCAGTGTGTATTTCCTCTACGGTGTGTTTCCTCTGCAGTGTATATTTCCTCTACGGTGTGTTTCCTCTGCAATGTGTATTTTCTCTGCAGTGTGTATTTCCTCTACGATGTGTTTCCTCTGCAGTATGTATTTCCTCTACGGTGTGTTTTCTCTGCGGTGTGTTTCCTCTACGCTGTGTTTCCTCTATGGTGTGTTTCCTCTGCAGTGTGTATTTCCTCTGCAGTGTGTATTTCCTCTACGCTGTGTTTCCTCTATGGTGTGTTTCCTCTACGCTGTGTTTCCTCTATGGTGTGTTTCCTCTGCAGTGTGTATTTCCTCTACGGTGTGTTTCCTCTGCAGTGTGTATTTCCTCTACGGTGTGTTTCCTCTGCAGTGTGTATTTCCTCTACGGTGTGTTTCCTCTACGCTGTGTTTCCTCTACGGTGTGTTTGCTCTATGGTGTGTTTCCTCTGCAGTGTGTATTTCCTCTACGGTGTGTTTCCTCTGCAGTGTGTATTTCCTCTACGATGTGTTTCCTCTACGCTGTGTTTCCTCTATGGTGTGTTTCCTCTACGCTGTGTTTCCTCTACGGTGTGTTTCCTCTGCAGTGTGTATTTCCTCTATGGTGTGTTTCCTCTACGGTGTGTTTCCTCTGCAGTGTGTATTTCCTCTGCAGTGTGTGCTAATGGCTCTTTTAGACTAATTGCTGTGCTCATGTGCTTTGTCTTGTGTCCATTGGTGGCGTTTGCGTGAGCTAATTATCCAGCGAACCAGGCCAAGCGCCGACTGGAACAAGGTCAGGAAATACATGCACATCTCTTTCTTAATAAGTCCTCACACGAGTCTCAGGGCTCATTAGACGGGACTTTAGAGATGAATCACTGTAATGATGCTTCACGGACACGCTGGGCTTTTTGGTCAGCAGTGTGTCATTGAGAGGCGCTTCCTGTTTAATGTTTGTTCTATTTCAAGGGGACTATTCCTCCTTTAAAACCAACTTCCTCAAACACATCTTGTTTTCTCCTCCTGTCCTGCTCTGATTGGCTGAGACGAGACAAGTCAGCGTTTAATGGAGCTCTCATTGTGTGAGGCGGGAAGCACTTCATCATGACACACTGTGGCTTTGTAGTCCTCGCCGTCCCGTATTCAGAGGCTGGATTGTGGGGGTCAGAGGTGGCCCACGTGGGCTGAGGGGGGTGGAGGACGAATCAATGCTCTGCTATGAGGAGCCCAGCGATCCAGGCCAGACCATGAATCATCACACCTGATCATCCAGCCAACATCTGGACACCATTTAAACATCAGGCAGGTGTAAAATAACCATAAAAACGGAGTTTCTTTAAGCTGGAGGAGATTCTGTTTGCTCAGCTGTAGTGGGCTCAGTGCTGCCACCGGTGGCGGGAAGCGAAACTACAAAATATCACTGAACAACACTGCAATCTCCTTGATATGTATGTGTAATGCCACTGTTGATTTTTTTATGATATATATATATATATATATATATATATATATATATATATATATATATATATATATATATAGTGACATTTCTAGGTTACCTTAAATTAGTTTTACTTCTTTAATACTACTTGTTCAGACTCACTGAACTAATCAAAGATCTGTGCGGTGACTCGGACGTTTGGAGAGACACTTTGTCTTTCTACACCATAGGTAAGGGGGAAAGGATGTACAGCACTAAATATGAATATGATAAAGCACATGGTCACATTTTACAGTTTAAATGACGTACCAGCACTTGGATGACTTGCTCAGACTCCATCCGGTCCACAGGGAAACCATTCACCTCTAATACAGAAATACAAACACAGAAATACAAACCAAACATTAAAACGAGGGTATCGACCTCACATTTCCTCTCACATCGTTTATAGTTAAAAAAGCAAATTAATCACAGGTTTTATCTGCTCATAATGAACCTTAAAGGAGATCAGTCCAGTATTTAATCCTCTGATCAACATGTTAGTGGGATAATATGCTGCTTTATATAAATGTATGTATATATTTATTATTGTAAATCAATAACAACACTAATCAATACCAGATATTGTCCAGAAACCCTCCCAGGTTCTGACTGTAGCATCAACAATCTGCTCCAATCAGAACATGGCAAACTGCAGCCCAACAGGCAACAACAGCTGTCAGTGTGTCAGAGTGCTGACTTGACTAGGACTTGATCCAGACTGACTGGGACTATCAGAAAGTGGGCATGTCTGTAAAGGGGAGACTGGTGGAGACCCAGAGAACCCATTTACATCCACACATCTGGAGGTCAGAGGTCAACGGACCCCTTTGGAGATGGACATGGTGTTAATGTCAATCAAACATGAAAGATAAGATTTGGAGAGACGGATGGAAAAGGACAAAGTTAAAGGGGGAAAAGGTGTCGGTAGACTGACTATAACACAACAAAGTGGACTACACCGTGACGTTTTCAGAGTTCATGTGTCTTTAGTCCCACCAGAGCCACGGATTTATTAAACCCCTGGAACAAACACAGCAGTGTCTGCTTAGAGCTCCCAGATTTCTGTGGCAGTGTGGACACGTTGGACCTGGAGGAGTCCCGTCAGGTACCTGGCCCGTCCTCGGCGGCGCTGCCGTCCTAGCGGGGGATTGACCAGGCAGCCTTATTCCATCACCCTGACAGCTCCATTGTTCTGCCGCCACAAGAAGAACAAAAGGCGAGTGCTCATGAGAGTTCAAGAGGCACATTTACCTGATTCGCTGGGCCCCGATCCCCCCCGGGGCGTACGCAGCATCAGGCGGCGCCGCCGCGGCCTCGCCGAGGCTCCAGCCATCTATTAGTCTTTGCTTGATAACATTTGTTTTAGCGTCTGCAGCGGGTCGGCAGCACTTCTTCATAGTCAGCCCTCGCTTTCTGCACAGCAGGACAGTTTCCTGTTGTCTGAAAGTTTAGTACCAACTATGGAGGACACAGGATGACCAGACATGTAGACCACGATTTCCTGTGTTGTTCTGTAGTCTTGTTAAAGTGAAGCATGTGAGTCACGGGACTGACGATTCTAACGACTCATGGGCCTGACGATTCTAACGACTCACTAATGACTCACATTACCCACGGGACTGACGATACTGAGTCACGAGTCAAGAGTGCATTTATGAGACTACCATTAATGCGTCCATCCAGGATAGACCGCTGTGTGTCTGTAGCAAGTTGGCCCTGGTGGCCCCGGTGGCCCGGTGGCCCCGGTGGCCCTGGTGGCTATGGTGGGCCCAGTGGCCGCGGTGGCCCGGTGGCCCCGGTGGCCCCGGTGGCCCCGGTGGCCCGGTGGCCCTGGTGGCCTCAGTAGGGAACCACTACGAGGGCAAGTCACTTATCAGCTTGCGACAGCTGGGCTCAGGCCACGTGCTAATAACCTCCATGCATCACCGGGCTGAAGGTGAGCGCGGCGGCGGCTGGCATTAACAAAACGAGGCAGGCGAGTGCCGCTGCCTCGCTCGCCGTGCCACGAGCAGCATGTTGTTAGCATGCTGTTTGTGCAATTTAGGTACTTAAAAGACTGCAAGGGTCCAAAGACTGATTGCACCGTCGAGTAATCACCCACCTCCAAAGCATGCCTGATTTATCGCCCCCTCGCTTAATAGCACTGCTTAACACACAGGTTTGTCCAGATTAAGTAATTACCTTAAAGCTAAAGTTTATTATCTTCCTGGACGGGCCGTGATAAAGGCTCGCTGTCGAGCTGAGCCACAGAGAGGAGAGCGATAATTAAAATACAATGAATTAAATAGTCGCTTCTGGGGCTGTCAGCATGCTCCCCAGCTAACATCCATATTACCCTGCTGGCACCCTCGCTAGGGGGGCGCCTGGGATTACGCCTCGCCCCGGACTGATCTGTAAATTAAAGCGAGACCTAGTTCTGAGAGGAGAGGGGAACCTGAAGAATCAGTTTTACACATTAACGCTCTTGTTGTGATGTCTTAATGAGGTGAGCGAGGGAACATGGGGGACTCTTTTGACTGATGCACCTCTTCCTCGTGGTGGTGATGAATGCGTCGCAGGTGGAAGCCGTCTTATCCTGCTGCACGCCGCTCACCTCACCAATCCCCCAATCGCCAGCCAAGGAGGCCGGGACCTCCGGTTCCATTTCCTAAAATAGATGGATGTGGGCGCTGTGGCGTCAGCACTCGGCGGCAGCCTCCCGTGTCGATAAACGCTCGGCTGCACGTCGCTCACAATGTGCTGGCTCTGCTGTCCTAACCAGCTTTATTTCAGCCGCTGGCCGACTTCAGTCCTCTACGGATGGATCCCAGAAACCAGCTCAAACAGAGGCTTTGTTTCCAATCTGTGACCCAGGTGGATTAACCCCTGACAAACAACTATAGAGGAGTCACAGCAGCCTGAAGACACATGTTAAATACACTGAAATAAATCTAAACAATGCAAAAAAAAAAAATAAAACACAGGTATATTTGTCTAATTATAACTGTCAATGTTACACGATAATAAGGCGTTAACACATTTGTTTTAACATCACTCTTTAACGCATTTACATAACTTGATGCTGATTTTTAGGTTGTAGCTCAGTTTTAAAGCTGCAGTGAAGATCCTGGTCTCACCTGAAACTAGAGAGGAACATGACTTGGGACTGGACATGGCACTTGTATTGGGACTTGAAGTGAGACTGGACTTGGGACCAGACATGGGACTTGTCAGCTTTGAATTGGGACTGGACATGGCACTTGTATTGGGACTTGAACTGAGACTGGACTTGGGACCAGACATGGGACTTGTCAGCTTTGAATTGGGACTGGACATGGCACTTGTATTGGGACTTGAACTGAGACTGGACTTGGGACCAGACTTGGGACTTGTCAGCTTTGAATTGGGACTGGACATGGCACTTGTATTGGGACTTGAACTGAGACTGGATTTGGGACCAGACTTGTCAGCTTTGAATTGGGACTGGACATGGCACTTGTATTGGGACTTGAACTGAGACTGGATTTGGGACCAGACTTGTCAGCTTTGAATTGGGACTGGACATGGCACTTGTATTGGGACTTGAACTGAGACTGGACTTGGGACCAGACTTGGGACTTGTCAGCTTTGAATTGGGACTGGACATGGCACTTGTATTGGGACTTGAACTGAGACTGGATTTGGGACCAGACTTGTCAGCTTTGAATTGGGACTGGACATGGCACTTGTATTGGGACTTGAACTGAGACTGGACTTGGGACCAGACTTGGGACTTGTCAGCTTTGAATTGGGACTGGACATGGCACTTGTATTGGGTCAGTTTTGAACTGAGACTGGACTTGGGACCAGACTTGGGACTTGTCAGTTTTGAAGTGGGATACAGGCGTACATGGTGTATGCAGTCAGACTGAGCCCGTACGACACAGATAGTAATAAACAGAGGTACGACTGTACTTCCTGGTCAAACAGCTGTTCTGTATTACAGCTGCTGCCGACTGTTGAATGTCAGCTGTGGCGTCTTTATTACAGTGTTTGGATCACATCAGCCCGAGGCTGTTTCCAAGACAAACAGACAGACCGAGACGAAGACTTTAACAGGAGTCAGTCACGATCCAGCACACGGCAGCTTCATTTATTTTCTAAGTATCGACTGCTGAAAGCGACTGTACTAAAACTGTCTTTAAAAAATTTTCTGTCCGTCCCCGACTGTACTAAAACTGTCTTTTCTGTCCGTCAGCGACTGTACTAAAACTGTCTTTTCTGTCCGTCAGCGACTGTACTAAAACTGTCTTTTCTGTCCGTCAGCGACTGTACTAAAACTGTCTTTTCTTCGTCAGCGACTGTAATAAAAATGTCTTTTCTGTCCGGAAAGCAAATAAAAAAAAATTTTTTTTTTTTTCCGCCAAGGAATTAAAAAAAATTTTTTTTTTTCCAAACAAAAAAAATTTTTTAGGAAGAAAAAATTAAAAAAAAAAGAAAAAAATGTCCGTCAGTGACTGTACTAAAACTGTCTTTTCTGTCCATAAGCGGACTGTACTAAAACTGTCTTTTGTCCGTCAGTGACTGTACTAAAACTGTCTTTTCTGTCCATAAGCGACTGTACTAAAACTGTCTTTTCTGTCCGTAAGCGACTGTACTAAAACTGTCTTTTCTGTCCGTAAGCGACTGTACTAAAACTGTCTTTTCTGTACGTCACCGACTGTAGTAAAACTGTCTTTTCTGTCCGTAAGCGACTGTACTAAAACTGTCTTTTCTGTCCGTCTCCGACTGTAGTAAAACTGTCTTTTCTGTCCGTAAGCGACTGTACTAAAACTGTTTTTTCTGTCCATAAGCGACTGTAGTAAAACTGTCTTTTCTGTCCGTAAGCGACTGTACTAAAACTGTTTTTTCTGTCCGTAAGCGACTGTAGTAAAACTGTCTTTTCTGTCCATAAGCGACTGTACTAAAACTGCTTTTTTCTGTCCGTTAGCGACTGTACTAAAACTTTTTTTTTCTGTCCGTAAGCGACTGTACTAAAACTGCTTTTTTCTGTCCGTAAGCGACTGTACTAAAACTGTCTTTTCTGTCCGTCAGCGACTGTACTAAACCTGTCTTTTCTGTCCGTAAGCGACTGTACTAAAACTGTCTTTTCTGTCCGTCTCCGACTGTAGTAAAACTGTCTTTTCTGTCCGTAAGCGACTGTACTAAAACTGTTTTTTCTGTCCGTAAGCGACTGTACTAAAACTGTTTTTTCTGTCCGTAAGCGACTGTAGTAAAACTGTCTTTTCTGTCCGTCCCCGACTGTACTAAAACTATCTTTTCTGTCCGTAAGCGACTGTACTAAAACTGTTTTTTCTGTCCGTAAGCAGTGACAGTGTTTAGTATCTAAACACAACAATTCACGACGATACTAATGACTCATGTTACTAATAACTCACAGGACTGATGATACTAATGACTCATGTTACTAATAACTCACAGGACTGATGATACTAATGACTCATGTTACTAATAACTCACAGGACTGATGATACTAATGACTCATGTTACTAATAACTCACAGGACTGATGATACTAATGACTCATGTTACTAATAACTCACAGGACTGATGATACTACGACTCATGTTACTAATAACTCACAGGACTGATGATACTAACGACTCATGTTACTAATGACTCACAGGACTGATGATGCTAACGACTCATGTTACTAATAACTCACAGGACTGATGATACTAATGACTCATGTTACTAATAACTCACAGGACTGATGATACTACGACTCATGTTACTAATAACTCACAGGACTGATGATACTAACGACTCATGTTACTAATGACTCACAGGACTGATGATGCTAACGACTCATGTTACTAATAACTCACAGGACTGATGATGCTAACGACTCATGTTACTAATAACTCACAGGACTGATGATGCTAACGACTCATGTTGCTAATGACTCATAGGACTGATGTTACTAATGACTCATGTTACTAATGACTCACAGGACTGATGATACTACAACTCATGTTACTAATAACTCACAGGACTGATGATACTACGACTCATGTTACTAATAACTCACAGGACTGATGATGCTAACGACTCATGTTACTAATAACTCACAGGACTGATGATGCTAACGACTCATGTTACTAATGACTCACAGGACTGATGATACTACGACTCATGTTACTAATAACTCACAGGACTGATGATACTACGACTCATGTTACTAATAACTCACAGGACTGATGATACTACGACTCATGTTACTAATGACTCACAGGACTGATGATACTAATGACTCATGTTACTAATAACTCACAGGACTGATGATACTTATGATTCATGTTACTAATGACTCACAGGACTGATGATACTAATGACTCATGTTACTAATGACTCACAGGACTGATGATACTAATGACTCATGTTACTAATAACTCACAGGACTGATAATACTAATGATTCATGTTACTAATGACTCACAGGACTGATGATACTAATGACTCATGTTACTAATGACTCACAGGACTGATGATACTAATGACTCATGTTACTAATAACTCACAGGACTGATAATACTAATGATTCATGTTACCAATGACTCACAGGGCTGATGATACTAATGACTTATGTTACTAATAACTCACAGGACTGATGATACTAATGACTCATGTTACTAATAACTCACAGGACTGATGATACTAATGACTCATGTTACTAATGACTCACAGGATTGATGATACTAATGATTCATATAACTAATGACTCATGAATAATAACTCACATGACTGACAATACTAATCACTCACCAGTCACTCATGTGACTAATGATTCACTTGACTTATGTGACTGACGATACTAACAACTTACATGACTGATGATACAAACGACTCACCTGACTAATGACTCACGTTACCCACAGGACGAAGAATACTAATGACTCACGTCTCTCGCGACTCACATGATTCAAAGGACTGACGATAAAAACAACTCAGGTGATTCACAGGGCTGACAATACTAACAAATAATAACATGACCTGCCGGACTGACGACACCACCAAGTCACACGACTAAAGACAGAAGTGACAGAATAAGTCATGACAGACGAATAAGACATGAACAGCGGCCTCCTGGCTGAACGCCTTGTGTTTGTTTGACCCGTCCACCTCCCTTCCCTCCGCCCTGAATGGAGTCTCATGCTGTTAATACTACTTCACTGCACTGAAAGCCTGGTTCATCACATACTGTTGCTAAAGGGGTGGATCCATGTGAAAGCCCCAAATACTACAACTAATACTCAACCACTGATTTACGAAGTGAATTTGCTTCGAAGGGATGAGAACTGTGTGACAATACTGTATCTTGTAAAATGAAGTATTCCTCTCTAGTCTAGACGTTTCTACAGAAAAAGAGGTCGCTGTTGGTGTTTGGCGACAGGAAACCGACATCTTCTTCCAAACTAAACACGGCTCAGACGGCAGCTGAAGGAATCCAGCCTCGTCGTCCCGTTAGGCCTCGGTGGCGTTGAGCAGACCCAAAGGGAAGTAAAGAGGTCTATTTCTGTGGTTGTCTGGGGACCGGGTCTGCCCGTCAGGCTGTCAGGGCACAGAGTGAGAGGAATGGACCTGGAATGCTGACTCACTCAGGTCCCGGGCCCCCGGGAGCCCCGGGACGCCCCGTTATCCCCTCCCAACGCCGGGCCCAGAGCAGATAATGATCCGTGGCCCTGACCCCGACGCTCCCAAATCCCAGGTCGCCCTGCGAGATTCCCGCTAGAGAGAGTGTGTGACACAGGAGGAATTTTAATGCGATCCAGAGATCAGCTGGCTCACCTCTCCCTCCTCTCGCCGTCCTTTTTCCTCTCGTCTTCTCCGATCCGGCAGCTCGCAGACGAAACACACCAGGATGCAATTAACAGGATGTGAAGACTGTAGCGAGGGAGGAGGAGATGATGAGAAAGAGGAAGAGTAAAAACCTGAGAAAAATGTTAACAAGAAACATAACTCCATAAAGAGAGCCCAGAGGGCCTCGTTGATGTGGTGCTAAAATAAAGACACGACATCGTCTGTGGTTTCGTGTTATCGCATCAGCTAATTAGGCCTGATGTTTGGGGTAAACTTCCCAGATCTGAGAGCAATCCGCCAGGATGAAAACAGGGTTTTAATGGAAAATCAAAAGGGCCATTAAAGGGATGACACACACAGACCTCTTAAAACCAGACCGCTATTAAACGGTTTCAGGTTTGTCTCACATATTCACCCTCATTTCATGTTGCAGCCAAACAAAACAAACATGTCTTGTATTATACTGATTATAGCTAAATGTGAGATTACACCACAGAAAACTGTTCACTGTCCAAAGTCTCACTTATTTTTATATTTTCAAGCTGTGTTTCATTTTTTGAAAGTTGGAGATGTGACTTTAATTTAATGTGAGATAAAAACATTTTATTTTAACCCAAACATTGATTTATTTGTCACTTAACTTCCGTACGTAGTCACACCACTTCTCTAGTTATTTTAACCCAAACCCTGATCTTTTCAAACTAAGTTGTTTCCTGTGAGATGGAAGTTTATTTTGAAAAGATTATGCATGTAAATGATGAGACATTTGTAGGAAAACAGGAAAACTGAGGAATAACTTTTTGTAAGACATCGTACAAACTGTTGTAGGAGGCTGTATGAAGGGCCTAATAAAAAGATCCTATCACGCTGCATTATGGGAAATGTAGGATCCAGTGTTTCTGCTTCCACTTTGACCATTTTATTAATCTGCCTGTCTTGCAGTAGTAGACTACTTTAGGTATGTGGCTCTCGCTTAGGGGCCAATTTACCGCCATAATTTTCTCACCTGGTGGCGCCGAGGGTCGCGAACACTCTGCCTCTGTTCACTCCAACCCTGGAAACACAAAGACAAACACTTAAATCCTGGAAAGCACCAGAAGAAGTGACAGAACAGACGGGCGGCGTCATGCTTGTAGCCGACCAGGAGTGTGTTCAGCGTCGGTCGGTTCGCGGCTTTAGAGGCTGTTTGTAAAGCTTCTCCCAGCACCGTCTGCAGCTTCCCGCCACACGCTCCATCATCCCATCAAGTTCAAAGACCCTCTCGCTGCAGGTCTTTGTCAAAAGCCCAGTTGGATGCCTTTTATGTTCAAGATGTAGGATTTCTTAGGACGACTTTGATTATTTATTTATTCCACTTCTCTTGTGTGATAGTGCCAATATTTTACACGAAAGTGCTCAACTTGCTGTGAAATTCATGCAGCTTTATTGTAGGCCTTTTTTTGAAGTCTCCTCTCACTTCGTTGCTCTTCTGTCCCTGCAGCCCCCCACCACGTCTTCCCCACCTTCCATACCCCGATCCCGATAGACATGCGCCACCACGAAGGACGCTACCACTACGAGCCTCACGCACTGCACGCCATGCACGGGTAAGTGGCCTGTTTTTCTAAAGGCATTTCTACATGTCACAAGTCAGATTCTGAAGGATTTCACATCTTGATGCAAATGGTTATTTCCTATTCAGTTACTACTGTACCGCTTGTTTTTCTTCTCTAACTCTGGAGGATTTGAGTGCGTGTTAGCAGGCACTGATGAGAGCTGAGCGCTCGCCAAGTTCAATATCAAAAGCAGATGACAACATGCTGACTTCCAAAGTGAATAATCAACGCTGGTTCTTGTTTCCGATACAGTTTGATTATGTGAGTGAGCTTTGCTGTTTTGGCTCCAAACGTCTGGGGATGAAACGCTCCGATGCTTTGAGGAGTCGGAAGTTTGCTTACTGGGATACGAAGTGGGAAAAATCAGTGAAAAGATCTCCTGTCTTTCATCAGCTGAGGTGCCACTGAGCAAGGCATCAACTTCTGGCTGAGAATGTGTGTGAACGTGGGAAAGAAATAACATTGGTACCATAGAGGTGGACATAGTCACCATGACGTCACCTGCTGCTTCTGGACTGTTGTTTTCAAACCTCAAGTACAAGATTTTACCCGTCTCCATCTTGGTTTCTGGTCGTCTCCATCTTGGTTTCTGGTCGTCTCCATCTTGGTTTTTGGTCGTCTCCATCTTGGTTTTTACCCGTCTCCATCTTGGTTTTTACCCGTCTCCATCTTGGTTTCTGGTCGTCTCCATCTTGGTTTTTATCCGTCTCCATCTTGGTTTTTATCCGTCTCCATCTTGGTTTCTGGTCGTCTCCATCTTGGTTTTTATCCGTCTCCATCTTGGTTTTTATCCGTCTCCATCTTGGTTTTTACCCGTCTCCATCTTGGTTTCTGGTCGTCTCCATCTTGGTTTTTATCCGTCTCCATCTTGGTTTTTATCCGTCTCCATCTTGGTTTTTATCCGTCTCCATCTTGGTTTCTGGTCGTCTCCATCTTGGTTTCTGGTCGTCTCCATCTTGGTTTTTATCCGTCTCCATCTTGGTTTTTACCCGTCTCCATCTTGGTTTCTGGTCGTCTCCATCTTGGTTTTTATCCGTCTCCATCTTGGTTTCTGGTTGTCTCCATCTTGGTTTTTATCCGTCTCCATCTTGGTTTCTGGTCGTCTCCATCTTGGTTTTTATCCGTCTCCATCTTGGTTTTTATCCGTCTCCATCTTGGTTTTTATCCGTCTCCATCTTGGTTTCTGGTCGTCTCCATCTTGGTTTTTATCCGTCTCCATCTTGGTTTTTATCCATCTCCATCTTGGTTTCTGGTTGTCTCCATCTTGGTTTCTATCCGTCTCCATCTTGGTTTGTGGTCGTCTCCATCTTGGTTTTTATCCATCTCCATCTTGGTTTTTATCCGTCTCCATCTTGGTTTTTATCCGTCTCCATCTTGGTTTCTGGTCGTCTCCATCTTGGTTTTTATCCGTCTCCATCTTGGTTTTTATCCATCTCCATCTTGGTTTTTATCCGTCTCCATCTTGGTTTCTGGTCGTCTCCATCTTGGTTTTTATCCGTCTCCATCTTGGTTTTTATCCGTCTCCATCTTGGTTTTTATCCGTCTCCATCTTGGTTTCTGGTCGTCTCCATCTTGGTTTCTGGTCGTCTCCATCTTGGTTTTTATCCGTCTCCATCTTGGTTTTTATCCGTCTCCATCTTGGTTCTTATCCGTCTCCATCTTGGTTTTTATCCGTCTCCATCTTGGTTTTTATCCGTCTCCATCTTGGTTCTTATCCGTCTCCATCTTGGTTTTTACCCTCTCCATCTTGGTTTTTATCCGTCTCCATCTTGGTTTCTGGTCGTCTTCATCATGGTTTTTATCCGTCTCCATCTCGGTTTGTGGTTGTCTCCATCTTGGTTTCTGGTTGTCTTCATCATGGTTTTTATCCGTCTCCATCTCGGTTTGTGGTCGTCTCCATCCCCTGCTTTCTGGTCTATCTGACTCTAAATGGACCATAATCTACTGAATGAACATCCTGCTGTACTGAAGACTGAAACTAGAGACTGAGACCATAAACTGATGTTTCCAGTGTTTACTGAGGTAATCAATCAGAGGAGGATCATTTTCTAGAGACTCTATAGACCCAGAGGAGTCGCCCCCTGCTGGCTGGAGACAGGATGAAGGTTTGAGGCTCTTCAGCATTCACTCTTAGTTTGTTGAAATCTAAATGATCCTTCATCCCTGATCGTTCTACGGACTTATCAGGCCCCTGGTAGTTAGTAATCCAGCCTTACGTGGCTGGGAACCACTGGTTTAATCTATAACGCGGCATCGTATTTTATTAACTCATCACATGATTTGTTTGTAAAATCTTATTTTGAACTGGACCTTGTAAATCCAGCTGTGAAATGAATATTTCCTCCTGAAATGTAGTAGAAGTAGAAGCATAATATTTCAAATGCTAAATTAAATCTCTTCCTGGATAATAAAAAGGTAGAAAAGAAAGAAATGTCTGCCAGTTGGCTGGTATCAATCAGCAGGTCGCTCCATTAGCGGCGATCGGCAGGGCCGGATCCATCACTGATGACATAATACAGCCAACCTGCATGCAGCACCTCTTTATATTCATTACTGGCTTGTTGTGGAGCTAATCTGTGTGGTGCAGACCATGTTGCCCCCGAGCTAGCGCCATAATTAAACTCCCAGAGTGCAGAGGTCACTGCATGTGCTGCTGCAGCGCTGGTGGCGAGTCCCACAACTTCACACAGTCCTTATTTATATCTGCAAGAATAATCTGCTTTTTTATCAGTTATTTTGTCATTTTTAAATGTTTTCAGTGTGTCGTTTAAAAGTGCATTCTTGATGTTGGAGACGAGTTGAGAAAATGTCTGTGCTCAGACAACATCTTGTGCCTGGTGGAAGATGATGCATCTTGAAGACGTATTTGGGAAAACGCACTGCGGTACGTCATGAGGGTTAGAATTCTTTAGACTGGAAGTGATTTTAAGCAGGTAATTGTTCTTAGACATGTTTGTTTTAATTGCTGATTTAAGAACGATGACTTTATGAATCAATACTGCAACAACTGGAGTGTAAACAACGAACAACCACAACAACCAAAACCACTTATTCACAGGTCCAAACAAATGCATCTAAACCAAGATGGAGACGGACAAAAACCAAGATGGCGACAGTGGACGAGCGCTGTGCGGAGTGCGAAGCAGCCTGTGAGCCGCTGAGTCGGTGGCACACTTTAAACAGAACGACGAGGCTCCTGCTGGAGTTTAAAGTTACTTTATCACAAAAGAAAAACTGGTGCCAGGACAAAAAAAGTCAATAGAGTTCTCCAAACAGTGCTCTTACATTTAGATTCACAGATTTGATGGTGATGCATACTTCGCGCCTGGCGGCAGCAGGGCTATTCATCACGCCGGCTGGGAGTGGAGGGTGGGGGGGAGGAGGGGAGGCTGTCCGCGGACTCGGCCACCTTGATTAATGTGATTTGATCTTGACAGTGGACCCCTAATTCATCAAGACCTTGATCTAGCTGTCGCTCCCCCCTGCCTGTGCCAAATTCACCTAATTACAGGAACATTGCGCAGCAAATTAAGTGCGGTGTCATTTGTCGCCTGGTGCGGCACTTTATTATCCAGTCGTGGCAGCGTGTCAGAGGTCCCCTCCTTGATTGTCTAACATGACATCCCAGCGCTCTCCCCTTTATCATTGTTTGCATATAGCGTAATGAGAGGGCTGGTTATTTTGTCAAGCCTGTCATAAAAAGCCTCTTTTTTTCTTCCTCCACCGGATACAGAGGAGGGTTTTCTTCCCTCGCCAGCAAATGACAGTGAGGCGAGGAAGTTCAGGAGGAAGAGCGTGGATAGCGCGAGGCTGGGAGCCAGCAACGTGGAAGAAGCTGAGATCAATCCGTCAATCCATCAGCCTGCAGCTCCCCACGGTTCAAAAACCTCTTCTGTTCATCCCACAAACACAGGCAGAAACAGCAGCTTCACTTTAGAGAGCTTTACAACTGGCTACAGGGTTCTGAGGTCCCGATAAACCTGCTCTGAGATCCAGATAAACCTGCCCCGAGGTCCAGATAAACCTGCTCTGAGATCCCGATAAACCTGCTCTGAGGTCCAGATAAACCTGCTCTGAGGTCCCGATAAACCTGCCCCGAGGTCCCAAAATTTAGATCAGAAAACTCCCCGGGTCCAAAACTGATAAACCTGCCCCGAGGTCCCGATTAACCTGCTCTGAGGTCCAGATAAACCTGCTCTGAGATCCAGATAAACCTGCCCCGAGGTCCCGATAAACCTGCCCCGAGGTCCAGATAAACCTGCTCTGAGGTCCCGATAAACCTGCCCCGAGGTCCCGATAAACCTGCTCTGAGATCCAGATAAACCTGCCCCGAGGTCCAGATAAACCTGCTCTGAGGTCCCGATAAACCTGCTCTGAGGTCCAGATAAACCTGCTCTGAGGTCCCGATAAACCTGCCCCGAGGTCCCGATAAACCTGCCCCGAGGTCCCGATTAACCTGCTCTGAGATAGATAAACGAGGTCCAGATAAACCTGCTCTGAGATCCAGATAAACCTGCCCCGAGGTCCCGATAAACCTGCCCCGAGGTCCAGATAAACCTGCTCTGAGGTCCAGATTAACCTGCCCTGAGGTCCAGATAAACCTGCCCTGAGGTCCAGATAAACCTGCTCTGAGGTCCAGATAAACCTGTCCCGAGGTCCAGATTAACCTGCCCTGAGGTCCAGATAAACCTGCCCTGAGGTCCAGATAAACCTGCTCTGAGGTCCCGATTAACCTGCTCTGAGGTCCAGATAAACCTGCTCTGAGGTCCCGATTAACCTGCCCTGAGGTCCAGATAAACCTGCTCTGAGGTCCCGATTAACCTGCTGAGGTCCCGATTAACCTGCTCTGAGGTCCAGATAAACCCTCTGAGGTCCAGATAAACCTGCCCTGAGGTCCAGATAAACCAGCTCTGAGGCCCAGATAATCTGGTAGACATGAACACTGACTATCTGTGTAACAAGTTAGCCACAAATTCACAGACTGACCGTACAGGATCCAGGCAGATACTCAGCTGCGACAGCACGACGCTGCGACGCTGCGCGACGCTGCGACAGCGCGACGCTGCGACGCTGCCGGTCAATCTGATTAAACACACATTAATTCAGGACTGAAATAACGTCTGAGGACGGAGCAAAGTGCAGGGTGAGCTGATGGAGGACTTCTTAAGGAGGCCATGATTTGCAGCAGCGTGATCTGTTTGTTTGTATGTAGGTCATTTCTCCCTCTGCATGCGGAGGAAGCCGTTCGGGGGTTTCGCCGTTCGGGGGTTTTTGTTGCCTGTTAAGTTTGAGGCGTCCGCTTTGCGCAGCAGCAGCAGCAGCAGCAGCAGCAGCAGCAGACTCATAAACCTACAGTGGGAGTTTATTCAGCCGCTCGCTGGACGGCGTGATTTATCTAAATCAGAGAGCTCCCTGAGCCCGACACCGGAGACGAGACTCACTGTCACACTGTAATTCATCTCTGGTGTTACCGGTGCACACATCCAGATGATGAATAAAAAAACGCTTCAGGTACAAACACACTTCAGATGCATGTAGAGGAATGCCATGCACACACACAAACACACATCAGATAGAAGTTTTACTGAACCATTCATCATTTTACAGCTTCTCCACTGTGACGACCTGCAGCTTTCCTCTGTTTTAAATAAACTGACTCTGTGGTTCATATTTTTGTTCAAATGAAACATCTGCAGGAAGGTGCAGAAAATGGCGACGGCCAAAAGGTGGACCTCCAGGCGTCGCCAGCGTCGCCTGCGTCGCCAGCGTCGCCCGTAAACTAGGGGGTGACGTCACGGTGACGACGTCCACTTCTTAAACACCGTCTCTGGCTCAGGTTTAAAGAAGCAGACCTTATTAACTGCTGGTCCAGACAACGTAATGGTGTCAGCTTTCAGTGTGAAAGCCCCCAATTAAAGGAGTTGATGGTGATTGGTTAATGAACTGAGGCACACACAAGATTAAATGAGTTAATTAACAAATATTTATCACTGAATTCCAGGTTTATTTTACTAAAAAACTGTCAGAAACAAGTATTATGTGTTAATAACTCCAGCTGCAAAGATTTTAATCTTATAAAGAGTGTTTAAAGTTTCACTGGACTGACGACAACCAGCAGTCAGGACATAGTGAAAGTTTTAACGAGTCACACACCTCATTAAGGTTATTAATATCATGTCAGCAGCTGCTCCAGTCGGCACCATTAAAAACAAAGGTAAACAGCAGAGAATAAGGTAATGTCTGCCAGGAGGTGTGAGAGGTGGCAGCTTCCTTTAGCTTTAAACCAGTAAATAGGTGTTTCACACCATCCAGACGAGCTTCACTGAACTCAGAATACATTTACATATTAGCAAAGAGTTAAGGGGAAATTTATAGAGTAAAGGGAAAACAGCTGCAGGAAACTCTGGGACTGAACCAGACAGGAAATGCTCCATTACACCAAAACTAGGAACTTAAAGAGGCTAAAACGCACCACTGAGACACCGAGTCCAATCTACGTATATCAAAATTCATCTGGCACCTTCTTAATCAACGAAATACAGAAGCTCTGGTTCAAAACGCTTCAGCTCAAGAGAGCGAGGCACCGCTGGAACTGCAAGAACAGAGTGGAGCATCCTTCCTTATAAACAATCTTTGGCTGAGTGCAGCCAATGCTGAATTGTATAGAAGTCTCTAGAAAATGATCCTCTCTGATTGATTCCCTCAGTAAACACTGGAAACATCAGTTTCTGGTCTCAGTCTCTAGTTTCAGTCTTCTTCAGTCCAGCAGGATGTTCATTTAGTGGATTATGGTCCATTTAGAGTCAGATAGACCAGGAAGGAGGGCGGCTTTAGGGCGGGGCTACCTGGTGATTGACAGGTCGCTACTACGGTGCTGTCCAGTCTGGAAGTTGTCTGTGTTCACATTTTAGAACTTTAACCTTTTAACAGTGTTTCTGTTGGATTTCTGGTTGCAAAAATACAACATGCCAATGGCCAAAAACCAAGATGGCGACGTCCAAAAACTAAGATGGCGACGTCCAAAAACCAAGATGGCCAAAAACCAAGATGGCGAAAACCAAGATGGCGACATCCAAAAACCAAGATGGCCACAGCCATGGTCAGAATTCAATACAGGATTCAAAACCACAGTCCACAAACCAATGGGCAACATCACGGTGACTAAATCCACTTATATATATACACAGTGTATGCCTGATACTGATCCAGATCGACCCCGATACCCATATTTATGCTCTAATTTATAGAACTTAATAACGACCACCACCACCCTCCCTGCGCTCCAAAGGCCCAGCACATTGTTGGCCAGAAAACTCAGCCATAGCCCGACTGAATATCACATGACTTATTCAGCTGCTGGGCTGCCTCCTCTTAAACAAAGCTGCGCCGTAAAGAGAGAAATATTGACAGGATTCAGCCTCTGATTGTTGGAGCAGCTCGTGATCACAGTAAACAAACTGGATTCAAAGACGGGCAGAGCTCACCTGCTGGCTGTTTCATGATGAGACCATTAATATTTCACACAGACTGCAGGCTGATTATGTTATCAGAGCTTCATCTTCTGCACCAAGAGAAAGAAACGCTTCACTCGTGATGCAATCCAACAATCTGTCTGCGAGGCCACGAAGCCGTTGGATGAATGTGTGTTTCTAATGAAGTCCAACATGTGGAGATTTAGACCTGAATCAAACGTCTGCTGGACTCTACATGTAAATGAAGCTTTATTTCATAGATAGATATATAGATATACCCTAATTAAATCCCTTTACCAAAGACAGAAAGTGACATCTTGTAAAAAGGAGTCAGCTTCACGGTCTTCTCTCACCCAATGAGCTAACACGATAAACGACACCAACAAAATGCCCCGTGGGCAGAGGCAGAACCTGGCGAGGAGTGTTACCCGCCATTCAAAGCTTCCTTGTCTTCATGTCTCCATGACCCCGATCTCACCCCTTCCTCAGATCAAAACCCGATAGAGGACTCGTGTCAGACGTGATCTCACTCTCAACGACAGCTGTTGAGGATCAGGTTTGCTTCAGGTGGTCACGTCAATGATTTTGTGATGTAGAAATCTTGAGCATCTTTACTGTAGTTTATTTGGACTCCAGCCAATGGGCTCGGAGCTGAGAGCCAGACAGGAAGTCAGGCAGAAAGAAATGCCATCTTGTCTCCAGTCACATGTCCTTCCTCTCCTCTTGTCCAGACCTGCAGGTTTGGCCGGCAGCCCCGTCATCTCCGATATCTCCCTGATCCGCCTGTCACCCGCCGCCGTGGCGACCAGCGACTCCCCCTTCAGCCCTCCTCACCCGTACGTCAACCCCCACATGGAGCACTACCTGCGCTCCGTCCACGGCAGCCCCACCCTGTCCATGATCTCAGCCGCCAGAGGACTCAGCCCAGCCGACTGTAAGTTCATCCCTTTTCTCTCATGCTGCTCTATATTTACCAAAACCTCTTCATGTGTAGTTTCACAGTTTCCACTGATTTGGTGAAAATGGTGTCTGGGTTAAGACTCCAAGCTGAGGACTTGGGACTTTTTCATCCTTGCATTGGGATTTGATTTGGAGCTGGATTTTTGGCCGGAATAGGGGCTGGTCTTGGGATTTGTAAGCCTTGATTTGGGACTAGATGTGGGACTTGAACTGGGACTGGATTTGGGACTTAAATTGGGACTGGATTTGGGACTTAAATTGTGATATGTCAGTTCTGAATTGGGACTTGTCAGCCTTGACTTGGGACTAGACTTGTCAGCCTTGACTTGGGACGGGGCTTGTGACTGGATTTAGGACTTGAATTATGACTTGCCAGTCTTGAATTGGGACTGGATTTTGGGCTTGAATTGCAACTTGACTTGAGTCAGCCTTGAATTGGAACTTGTCAGCCTTGATGTGGATCTTGACTTGGGACTAGACTTGGGACTTGTCAGCCTTGTCCTGGGACTGGAATTGCAACTTAAACTGTGACTTGAGTTGAGATTGGACTTGGGACGAGACTTGGGACTAATAATTTTGTTTTGACATAAAGCAGTGTAAATGCATTATTGGAGGCTTACAGCAGCACACGCCTTCACTTTTATTGTCATTGTCTGAAAGCAGGGAGCTGAATAAACACCAGCACTCCTCCATGAATAGCTGTTGCAGTGGGGAAACCTTGACCTACACTCTTTTAGGTGGTTGATAAAAGAAATACTTTCTACCAGGACCTGATGACGACGGTTTCCTCAGCGCTGAATTACAGTAACAGATTGGAGCGTGGTGGCAGGACGGCATATAAATCTCCTTTTACAGTCTGTCAGTGGTAATGTGGCGACGCTTTTAAAGTTAAATAAGGGGCTGAGCCTGAGATGAAGCTGGGGGGGGGCTTTACAGCCTTGAATTGGGGCTGGACTTGGGACTTCACTTGGGACTGGACCATTGACATGAAGTGTGACAGCCTTGAATTGGGACTTGACTTTGGAGGACTGGACTTGGGTCTTGACTTTGGAGAGACTTGGGAATTGTCAGCCTTGAATTGAGACTAGACGTGGGACTGGATTTGGGACTTGTCAGCCTTGAATTGAGACTTGACTTAATACTGGACTTGGAACTGAACCTGGGAGTGGATTTGGGATTGGATTTGGGACTAGGCTTGGGACTGGAATTGGGACTTGTCAGCCTTGATTTGGAACTTGACTTGGGACTGGACTTGTCAGCCTTAAATTGGGACTAGATCTGGGACTAAGACCTGAGAAAGGACTTGGAACTAGACTTTGGACTGGACTTAGGATTGGACTTGGGACTTGAACTGGGACTGACCTTGGGTTTTAAGGTGGAAATGTGATCTACGTATTTAAACTATGAAGCCATCTGATCTGTTTTAGGTCCAGCACCTTAACGGCATCTGAAAGATCAGTTTGGAGGTAGAACCACAGGGGCGTTTGGTTTGTAGACTGGTGTCCTCAGGACCAGAGGAAAGGGGGGCTGATTCTGATGATTGTCCATGACTCTTAAGTAAAGACAAACCTCAGAGTCTCCATCAGCAGCGTCTCTAGTGAACAGATATTTCCTCGGGAGGAAACCCTGAGGCCTCGAGGTGGGGGTGGGGTGGGAGCACCTCCACGGGCCGTTGCACATCAGTGACCCCGCCCCGCCGGCCCCTCACTCTATTCATGGATCTTCTCAGTGTGGGGCGGGACAAACCAGGAATTCACCCCTTTAGTTATTAACCCCTTCCTTCCTCCCCCTCTGCCTCCTCTGCAGTGGCCCATGAGCATTTGAAAGACCGCGGGCTGTTCGGGCTCCCTCCTCCTCCCCCCGGGGCGAGCCCTGCCGAGTACTACCACCTGATGGCCAACCACCGGAGCCCCTATGGCGAGCTGCTCATGCAGGGGGCCGGGTCCACTGCTGGAGCCCACCTGTCCGACTACATTACTCCCATCGACGGTGAGTAACTGTGGGAACAAACTGTAAGACAGCAGGAGCTTTTTGCCTCTTTTAGCTCCTAGTTTTGGTTTTACAGCACACTTGCTGTCTGATTTTCCAACACTTATTGAAAACAGCACATAACCTGTTAAAACCTTTTTCTCAGACTGCAGCTAGAAATTATTTTCATTATTGTTTAATTAGCTGATTATTTCTTAAATTAAAGTGTTCATTATGATTACTCAAATTACAATTTGACAGCTAATTGCTTATTTGGTCATAAACTAAAATGAGATTGAGTTTAGTGCTGTAGAAAACAGAAAAGCAGCCAATCTTGGGACATGACTTGGGACTGGACTTGGGGCTTGTCAGGCTGAAATTGGGACTTGAATTAGGAATGGACTTGGAACTTCACTTGGGACTGGACTTGGGACCTGAATTGGGAATTATCAGCCTTGAATTACGACTTCAGTTTGGATTGGACATAGGACTGGATTTTGGACTAGACTCAGGACTGGACCTGGGACTTGTCAGCTTTGAATTGGAACTAGACTTGAGACTTGACTTGGGAGGGGATATGGGACTGGACTCAAGACTGGACTTAGGACTAGACTTGGGAGTGGTCTTGGGACTTGAATTGTGATTTAAATTGGGGCTGTACTTGGTACTGTGCTAGGGACTGGACATGGGACTGGATTTGGGACTGAATTTAGGACTGGACTTGTGACGTGAATTGTGTCTTAAATTGTGCCTGTATTTGGGACTGGGTTTGGGATTAGACTTGGGATTTGAATTAGGACTGGACTTGGGACTTGAATTTGGACTAGACATTGGACTGGAATTGGGACTTGTCAGCTTTGAACTAGGAAATGTGTGAATTTCCCCACTTATCTTATCTTAGGACTGGACTTGGGACTTGACTTTGGACTGGTTTTGGGACTGGAATTGGGACTAAACCTGGAACTAGACTTGAGACTGGACTTGGGGCTGGACTTGGGACCTGAATAGTGACTAGTCAAACTTGAACTGGAGATATACTTGTGACTCTCAACGACTTGTTCTCACATCTGTACTGAGCGACTTGACAGAATGTCAATAAATGGTGAAGATTTGCTTCATGTTAGAAATAAACGTTTCAACCAAAAGTTAAATTAGGACTCAGATCGTGTGCTTTTAAACGCTTTCTTCTCGCTCATCGCTGTAATCTGTTTTTTGACATAGATGCATTATTTTATGGCTGTTTACAAGATAAATCAGATAAATAATCATGTTTTTCAGACTAAAACCAGGATGTCATTGAAAACCAAGAAAAGCAGCAAATGAGCAGATCTGAGAAGCCATTGTTTCAGACTAATGCTGTGAAATGACTAATCATTAGCCCGCTAACGGCTGCAGCAGTGGGCCAACGGGCCAGTGACATGGAGGAATACTGAAAGCCTGCATCAGCTCGGGCTTTTTTAAAACATGATTTGCTTTCAGTGACATTTTGCAGGTGTTGCAGGCCAGAAAAACTGCAAATACTGCTTTTTAAGTAGTGCCATTTATCAAAAGAGTGTCCAAATTGTGTGTAAATTTTCCTGCTCCAACCACAAACAAGACCACAGGAAACTGCCGATAACACCGTGCGTGCTCGTTGTGTGTTTTGTCAGTAAACTGCCGATAACACCGTGCATGCTCGTTGTGTGTTTCGTCAGTAAACTGCCGATAACACCGTGCTTGCTCGTTGTGTGTTTCGTCAGGAAACTGCCGATAACACCGCGCGTGCTCGTTGTGTGTTTCGTCAGGAAACTGCCGATAACACCGTGCGTGCTTGTTGTGTTTCAACAGGAAACTGCCGATAACACCGTGCGTGCTCGTTGCGTTTCATCAGGAAACTGCTGATAACACCGTGCATGCTCGTTGCGTTTCATCAGGAAACTGCCGATAACACCATGCGTGCTCGTTGCGTTTTGTCAGTAAACTGCCGATAACACCGTGCGTGCTCGTTGTGTGTTTCGTCAGGAAACTGCCGATAACACCGTGCGTGCTCGTTGTGTGTTTCGTCAGTAAACTGCCGATAACAACGTGCGTGCTCGTTGCGTTTCGTCAGGAAACTGCCGATAACACCGTGCGTGCTCGTTGCGTTTCGTCAGGAAACTGCCGATAACACCGTGCGTGCTCGTTGCGTTTCGTCAGGAAACTGCCGATAACACCGTGCGTGCTCGTTGCGTTTCGTCAGGAAACTGCCGATAACACCGTGCGTGCTCGTTGCGTTTCGTCAGGAAACTGCCGATAACACCGTGCGTGCTCGTTGCGTTTCGTCAGGAAACTGCCGATAACACCGTGCGTGCTCGTTGCGCTTCATCAGGAAACTGCCGATAACACCGTGCGTGCTCGATGTGTATCTACAGTAAACTGCCGATAACACTGTGCGTGCTCGTTGCGCTTCATCAGGAAACTGCCGATAACACCGTGCGTGCTCGATGTGTATCTACAGTAAACTGCCGATAACACCGTGCGTGCTCGTTGCGTTTTGTCAGGAAACTGCCGATAACACCGTGCGTGCTCGGTGTGTATCTACAGTAAACTGCCGATAACACCGTGCGTGCTCGTTGCGTTTTGTCAGGAAACTGCCGATAACACCGTGCGTGCTCGGTGTGTTTCGTCAGCTGGTGGTTGAAGGAGGGATGCTGAATGCCGGCAGTAAAGGACTGCAACATGGCAGCTTGTAGCCAGGATCCCACCCTGCTCCATCTGGTTAAGCAGAGTGAAATTCCTCTCAGGTGCGTCGGGTCCAGGTGGATGATGAAACAAAGATCACAGAAGAGTCGTATGAATAAAAAAGCCTTGGATACATTTTTCATGTCAAACGACTTCAAACGGCCTTCAGGTAGCCCGGTATTCCTCCCATGAGCCAGCACTTTTCCATAAACACCCAGGACTTATTGTGGCGCCGTGACATTTCCAGTGAACGCCATCGCCGGGCACATTCAGTGTACTCATTGTAATAAACGGCTGCTTTGATCCGGCGCTCCCCTCTGCACCTTAAAAGGGTAGCCATGTCTGATGATGAACGCCAGAGTCTCTCTGCTCTGGAAACAAAGTGTCACTTCCTGTTCAGGGTTATTTCTGGACGCTACGTGTCGGTGCCACATATAACAAAACAAAGACAATAATTACAAACGGTAGCATTTAAATCCGATATTTCCAGACTGTTCCAGTCCACTTTGCTTTTGTTGCTTTTCTTCTTCTTCTTTTTCTTTTGCATGCTTATGTTCTTCATGCTGTTCTTGCTGTTGTTCTTCTTGCTTGTGTTTTTCTTCTCGTTCTTGCTCTTCTTCTTTTTCTTACTGCTTATCTTTTTTCTTCTTCTTCTTTGAAACGTAGGCCCTCAGACATTGATGTTGTCAGCTGTCACATGACCCAGTTTGTTTGTTTGTGAAGCCAACTGAGGTTTTAAAGCTGTTAAGTTCTGATGCAAAAGAAAATATCAAGACTGCCTTTACAAGGTCCAGAGTAAAACTAAATCAGGAAGCTAAAAAACAACCTCATATTCTGAAAATTAGACTGAATTCAGATAACGCAGCAACCCTGAGAGTCGGTCCGGGCAAAACCTGCAGGGGTATAAGTGAGCCGCTGCGTTGTGGGGACGAAAGCTGCATGCCAGCAACTAGAGGCCGTCCGGCAGCGAAAGGCCGTCCGGCGGCAACAGGCCGTCCGGCAGCTAGAGGCCGTCCAGCAGCGAAAGGCCGTCCGGCGGCGACAGGCCGTCCGGCAGCGAAAGGCCGTCCGGCAGCGAAAGGCCGTCCAGCAGCGAAAGGCCGTCCGGCGGCGACAGGCCGTCCGGCAGCTAGAGGCCGTCCAGCAGCGAAAGGCCGTCCGGCGGCGACAGGCCGTCCGGCAGCGAGAGGCCGTCCGGCAGCGAAAGGCCGTCCAGCAGCGAAAGGCCGTCCGGCGGCGACAGGCCGTCCGGCAGCTAGAGGTCGTCCGGCGGCGAAAGGTCGTCCGGCGGCGACAGGCCGTCCGGCGGCGACAGGCCGTCCGGCGGCGACAGGTCGTCCAGGTCCGGCACTCTAAAGCTGTCATAACTTAGTCTCCAGTCGTCCCTGACGCTGTGCAGGCGCTGAGACCAAAACAACACTTGGCTCCGTCTTGCCAGTGTGATCTTGAATTTATTCAGACTGTGAGAGGAAACAACACTTCTCCTGCCGAGAACCGAGAGCCCATCTAGAGACGAGGCCGTCAGGCCTGACAGGACTGCACAGATTATCAAAACTCTATCAACACTGATTAGTGTCAGAACGGTGTACCAGGACCAGCAAAACTTTAAAGATTAACTGCAGCACTTCTGTAGTTATTTGAACCCAAACCGCCATCTTTTCCTGAACCTGACTGCGTATTTTTCAGTGAAGACGGAAGTTTATTTTAAAAAGACTGTACGTGTAACAAGAGGTAAACGGAGACGTTACTGGACATTCACAGGAAAACAAACAAGAAATGATGAATAACTTTGCATGTTGGAATATTTCAACCTGTTTCTAATACAAACCAAGCTGTTACTGACACTGCTGTTGAAACAAAGTGGTCAAAAAATCTCCTCATGAAGTTTCTCTACAGTTTTTAAATAAATCGTTTTTTTTAATCATGCTTCTTTTTATTGTTTCCTTAAGAAAAATAACTGCAAAACCTAAACCACTACAAAAAAATATGTACATAATATACATGATAACATATAAATAATAACTGTAGATTAAACAACAATGGATTCAGAAACCAGACATAAATGTTAAAATAATAATAATAATAATAATAACACAATAAATACTTCTGTAGTTATTTTAATCCAAACCACCATCTTCTCCTAAATCAGTTTTATTTTGAAAAGACTGGAGCAGAAGTTGACATGTGCTGTTTCTGGACATTTTGTGGGAAAATGCAAATTGTTAAAAGGTAAATTCATATCTACGTACATGAATCAAACAGATTAAATTTCCTTCCCTGTGCTGGGTGTTTCAGAATAAAGCGCTCCTGCTAATTTGCGTGCTGCTTTGGGATAAAGGTTGGCGGTCATGCAGAGTGTCTGTGACTGAATGCACAGCACTAAAATGGCGGTATGGCCCTTTAGTTTCCTCTCCCAGCAGCGGCGCCACCGTTTGAACCTGCAGCCTTCTGCTTTCCAACAGTTCAGCTTCAAACCGACCACAGCGGCACCGAGGACCTCGGTCCCAGCGGGGGCCGCTGATATAAATCACAACGGAGGAGGCGGGCGGCGTGGAGGGGGGAGGGGAGGTTGGCGAGCGAGTAGAGCCGGGCGTTTCCATTGGTCCATTTATCAGGGGAAGTGGCACATTAATAAACACATCTCCCCAGAGGTGAGAGGAAGTAACAGAGATGAATACAGCTGCTAGTCCTGAGCCGCCGCCATCGCCGCTAACTAAAATACACACCTGCCCCCCCCCCCCCCCCCACCCCCACCAACGCCACCATCACCGTCAACCAGAGCTCAACTTTAGCTGGTTAAATGTCCAAATTAGCGTCCCATGACAGCAGCCTCCTGAACGGTAATGTCCTCAGTAATGAAGCTGCCGAGCTGAGGCGTCCCCGGAGAAACCGGCGCTGATGTCTTTCTCTTCTGTGGACTTGTTGTATCATCATTCAGTTTCCACGTGTCCCAGGACAGAGACGCCCCCGAAGTCTCTGGACAGATGACAGATGTTAGCGGAGGATATACTTAGAAACAACCTTTTAGTCCCCGTCGTCGAGGACGGCAGCGAAAGCAAACAGAGCAGAATGGATGGGCGGGGAGGAAGCAGCGTGACAGGAAGTGTGATCCAGGCCAGATGTGGTTGGCCTCCCAGACGCGTCTTCATACCGGGTGTTCATTTAAAGGTGTACCTCCAACATCTGGGCCACACATTACACATCCTTCACTTGTTTTTACTTGTTTTTACATACAGACAGAATCAGTGTTTTTTACGATATGTACACCACGTATACTACAGCGTATACTACAGCGTATACTACACCGTATACTACGTATACTACACCGTACACCACACCGTACACCACGTATACTACACCGTACACTACACCGTATACTACGTATACACCACGTATACGACACCGTACACTACACCGTATACTACGTATACTACACCGTACACCACACCGTATACTACGTATACTACACCGTACACTACACCGTACACCACGTACACTACACCGTACACTACGTATACTACACCGTACACTACACCGTACACCACGTATACTACACCGTACACTACACCATTGGACCGATCTCCACAAACAGGAAGTCGTCGTCTGAATTTACATTTCAGAGCAGCGATCGATCACTCTGACCGCTGAAATCAATTCTCTGTGATCGGCCTCATTTAACACGGTGAAGCAGACTGGCTGATGTTAATCTGAAGTCCTGATTGATGGCGGATTGATTAGTTGTGTCTGAGTGTTAATGGGGTCGCCACATGTGAGCAGATGTTAGAGGAGCGCTGGATTCAGACTAGTGTGTTGCTCAAAGGCACATCAGCAGCACCAAGTCTCAGTTTCCCTCAGAGTTAAACCACATACTTTGACTTTATAGAGTCACTTTTTCTGCATTTCACAGAGATTGTTTTTATATTTTTAGATGTTTAGCAGATTTTTTTCCACATTTTTAGATATTTCTCAGATGTTTAGCAGATTCTTAAATATTTTGCAGGTATTTTTTCTGTATTTTTAGACATTTTGCAGATAATTTATCCATATTTTTATAGATATTGCAATATATATTTGAATGTAAAATATCTTTTAAAAATATGAGAAAAAGGTCATTTTATAGGAAATGTTTTGTGTTGTTCACCCTTAAAATGACAAATAATTCAAGATGTGAAATTACAGAAATCAGTCATCATTCAAAGCATTTTTTTCCTTAAAATCAAAATCATTAATCATGTGGTTCAATAGTAATTTGATGTATTTTAAGGGTAGTTAATAGAGTTTGTACAGACACAAAGGTAATTTATTATTTAGACATAATATTTTGCATAAAGTAGCGTATTGTTTGTTTGAAGTTTTGTGGGCTGATGGGAGTTGTAGTGTGAAATTTAACAGTTAAAGTAGATTTCTGGTGTTTTCCGTCCAGTGAGCTTCTCTGTTTGTGGGACATTAAAGAGTCATTCCGTCTATATTTTACATTCATCATCTTCAGAAAACGTGATTTCTTTTAAAGTAATTTTCAGTAATATCCTCCATCAGGTTCACTTTCCATCACTGTGAGCAGATTGTTTGTATATCAGCTGTGAATCAATGCGGAGCTGCTCATTGGTGGCGCCGCTCGGGCGCCGCTCGCCGTCCGTCGGGGTTCGGGTGTCGCGGGGAGGCTGCGGTGGCATCCATCACGCCTCCTCCATCCTGAAAGAACGGCAGCCTGCGACACGAGGCGATCGGAAAGACGACGGGTTTGATTCCAGGAGTGATTCTTTTAGATGGAGTCACAGGGGAGGAAGACCAGCAGCATCCATCACCTCCGTCACTTCAACACCAGCTGTCTGCGGAGACCGCCATGTCTCAACACCAGCTGTCTGCGGAGACCGCCACGTCTCAACACCAGCTGTCTGCGGAGACCGCCACGTCTCAACACCAGCTGTCTGCGGAGACCGCCATGTCTCAACACCAGCTGTCTGCGGAGACCGCCACGTCTCAACACCAGCTGTCTGCGGAGACCGCCACGTCTCCTCCGTGAAGACGTCACCGCCACGTCTCCTCCGTGAAGACGTCACCGCCACGTCTCAACACCAGCTGTCTGCGGAGACCGCCATGTCTCAACACCAGCTGTCTGCGGAGACCGCCACGTCTCAACACCAGCTGTCTGCGGAGACCGCCACGTCTCCTCCGTGAAGACTCACCGCCACGTCTCCTCCGTGAAGACGTCACCGCCACGTCTCAACACCAGCTGTCTGCGGAGACCGCCATGTCTCAACACCAGCTGTCTGCGGAGACCGCCATGTCTCCTCCGTGAAGACTCACCGCCACGTCTCCTCCGTGAAGACGTCACCGCCATGTCTCAACACCAGCTGTCTGCGGAGACCGCCATGTCTCAACACCAGCTGTCTGCGGAGACCGCCATGTCTCAACACCAGCTGTCTGCGGAGACCGCCACGTCTCAACACCAGCTGTCTGCGGAGACCGCCACGTCTCAACACCAGCTGTCTGCGGAGACCGCCATGTCTCAACACCAGCTGTCTGCGGAGACCGCCACGTCTCCTCCAGAAAGACGTCACCGCCACGTCTCAACACCAGCTGTCTGCGGAGACCGCCATACCTCAACACCAGCTGTCTGCGGAGACCGCCACGTCTCAACACCAGCTGTCTGCGGAGACCGCCATGTCTCAACACCAGCTGTCTGCGGAGACCGCCACGTCTCAACACCAGCTGTCTGCGGAGACCGCCACGTCTCAACACCAGCTGTCTGCGGAGACCGCCACGTCTCAACACCAGCTGTCTGCGGAGACCGCCACGTCTCAACACCAGCTGTCTGCGGAGACCGCCACGTCTCAACACCAGCTGTCTGCGGAGACCGCCATGTCTCAACACCAGCTGTCTGCGGAGACCGCCATGTCTCAACACCAGCTGTCTGCGGAGACCGCCATGTCTCAACACCAGCTGTCTGCGGAGACCGCCACGTCTCCTCCGTGAAGACTCACCGCCACGTCTCCTCCGTGAAGACGTCACCGCCACGTCTCAACACCAGCTGTCTGCGGAGACCGCCACGTCTCCTCCGTGAAGACGTCACCGCCACGTCTCCTCCGTGAAGACGTCACCGCCATGTCTCCTCCGTGAAGACATCACTGCCACGTCTCCTCCAGAAAGACGTCACCGCCACGTCTCCTCCGTGAAGACGTCACCGCCACGTCTCCTCCGTGAAGACGTCACCGCCACGTGTCCTCCGTGAAGACATCACCGCCACGTCTCCTCCAGAAAGACGTCACCGCCACGTCTCCTCCGTGAAGACATCACCGCCACGTCTCCTCCGTGAAGACATCACCGCCACGTCTCCTCCGTGAAGACGTCACCGCCACGTCTCCTCCAGAAAGACGTCACCGCCACGTCTCCTCCGTGAAGACATCACCGCCACGTCTCCTCCGTGAAGACGTCACCGCCACGTCTCCTCCAGAAAGACGTCACCGCCACGTCTCCTCCGTGAAGACGTCACCGCCACGTCTCCTCCAGAAAGACGTCACCGACATGGACGTCCTCAAACACATCACCGACATTTATGTCCTTAAACACATCACCGACATGGACGTCCTCAAACACGTCACCGACATGGATGTCCTTAAACACATCACAGACATGGACGTCTTTCATTCCCTTTCTCTCTTCTTTCCTTTTCCACCTTCTTCTTTTCCCTCCTACATCCTTATTTCCTTCCCTTCTCTCCTTTCCTTCTCTGCCCAGTTCCTCCCAGTTAATCCCAGTTAACCTTCGCTGGTCTGATGGTAGTCTGAAGGTCACGTCGGCGTCTTGGCTTGTTTTCGTTCCTGTTTATGTCCTCACCTGAGTGTCCTCACCTGAGTGTCCTCACCTGTGTGTCCTCACCTGAGTGTCCTCACCTGTGTGTCCTCACCTGAGTGTCCTCACCTGAGTGTCCTCACCTGGTGTCCTCACCTGAGTGTCCTCACCTGTGTGTCCTCACCTGTGTGTCCTCACCTGTGTGTCCACAGTGTCTCGGTTCTCCAGCCCCAGACTGACGCCGCGGCTCAGCAGGAAGAGGGCGCTGTCCATCTCGCCGCTGTCGGACACCAGCATCGACCTCCAGACGATGATCCGCACTTCGCCGAACTCGCTGGTCGCCTACATCAACAACTCGCGCTCCAGCTCGGCCAGCAGCTCCTACGGACACCTGTCGGTGGGCGGGCTCAGGTGACTCACCTTGTTTCTCACATCCTTCCTTCGTCTACTTCTCTGTGACATTTCCTTCCTTCCTATTTCCTTTCCTACCTCCTCATCCGTTTTCCTTCCTTCCCCCAGAATTTATCTCCCCAACACGTTCCTCCCCTCTGTCCTTTCCTTCCCTTGCTTCCTCAAATATTCCCCGTTAACCCGTTTATCCTTGTTAATCCAGTAAGAGACAGTGATCCGATGTTAGCGTGTCGGTGTTTCCTCCTCGCCCCCTACAGCCCGTCCTTCGCCTTCCCTCACCCCATCAACCCCGTAGCCTACCAGCAGCTCTTCTCCCAGCAGCGAGGGCTCGGCGCCTTCGGCCACACGCCGCCGCTCATCCAGGCTCCGCCCTCCTTCTGCGGCCGCCAACCGGGCCTCGGCCTCTCCTCGCTGCCCGGCTCCGCCCACAGCGGCGACCTGCCGGCCAAGGTAAAAACACACGGTGTTGGTTTACTGTGTTTCAATCAGAAAAGGTTTTATTGATGACACCGATCAATCGTCTTTCCTCTCAGAACCACGGCGGCGACTCTGCAGTCAGCAGCACAGTCGACCCCACGATCACCAAGAGGTCGAAGGTCAAGACCGAAGCCGACGGGTTGAGGCCGTTATCGCCTTGTTCGCCGGTATGATCGTAATAATAATGTCATGTTTTATTGTATTTTTTTTAGTGAGAACAGTGAAATGAAGTCTGGTGCGTAACTCCAGATCCCAGCAGAGAAAATGTTGATTTGATTTGTTTGTTTTTAAAATGAAATGATAGTCGTGCATCACAGTGATAACTGTGGTCTTTGGCTGATCGAGACACTGAGACATTTGAGGACACTTTTAGTACGAGGACATTTTATAAAGTGGGACATTTTGGAAAGTGAGGACAGGTTTTGGAGCGTCAGGAAGTTTTGGAAAGTTGGGATATTTTTTGTAAACTGTAGTATTTCTAGAAAAATGAAGACTGGAATATTGGGACAGTTTTGATGTGAGGACATGTTGGTGAAGTCGGGACATTATTTGTAAATTGTGGACATTTCTATTAAGACAAAGACACTTATGGTGTGTGAGGACATGTTGGTAAAGTCGGGACATTATTTGTAAATTGTGGACATTTCTATAAAGACAAAGACACTTATGGTGTGTGAGGACATGTTGGTAAAGTCGGGACATTATTTGTAAATTGTGGACATTTCTATAAAGACAAAGACACTTATAGTGTGTGAGGACATGCTGGTAAATTGGGGAGAAAGCCAGAACATTTCTGGAAAGTGTGGACAGTTTTGAGAAGCGAGGGCATTTTTGGACAACGAGGACATATCTGTAAAGTGGTGATCACGACCTCCGGTTACTGTTGATCCACGACGCGACGCGTGGCCCCCGGGGGCCCCCGGGGGTCCCGCGTAGCCTCCTGTGACCCCCTTGTAAAAAGAGAAAACGTCCCCCTGATAAGAGCTTAGCATCCACTGGTTTGGTGTGTCCCCCGTCCCGGTAAACTGTGCCACAGCACTTCATTTTCATGAAATATTGGCCGGGCTTTATTGTCATCTGAGGAGCCTTTTTCTCTCCTCTTGACAAATCTGCGGCTCCTCTCCGATAGCGAGGCAGCTTTGGGCTTGATGCATGGGGACGGCGCCGGCGCCGGCGTCTGGGGGCCAACGCAATTGATGAAGACAGTGTGTGTGGGGCGAAGACAAACATGCTGCAGTCAGCACGTTGTGTGTGGACAGAGGTGTGTAGGTGTGTAGGTAGGTGTGTGTGTGGACGGAGGTGTGTGTGTGGACGGAGGTGTGTGTGTGTGTGTGTGGACGGAGGTGTGTAGGTGTGTGTAGGTGTGTAGATAGGTGTGTGTGTGTGGACGGAGGTGTGTAGGTGTGTGTGTGTGTGTGGACGGAGGTGTGTAGGTGTGTGTGTGTGTGTGGACGGAGGTGTATAGGTGTACAGGAAGCGGGGGGGCTTGTGTCAGTTTATGTCTTACATGTATTTTAAAGTGAGGACATTTCTGTCTGACTTCATGGACAGTGGACATTTTAATAAATGATTTCAGGAAAGTTTTGAATATTTTGGGATATTGAGGACACTTTTTGGACGCTGAGGACACTTTGGAAAATCAGGATATTTTTTAATATGATGACATTTTTGGGATCTTGGGTGTGGAAAGTGAGGACATCTTTAGATAACAAGCACATTTTTATAAGAGGAAGACATTTTTTTGAAAATTAGGACTTTTTTAGAAAGTGACAGTGTTTGTAGAACATGAGGACATTTTTTTAAAAATAGGATTTTTTAAGAAAGTTGCAACATTTTTTAAAAATTAGGACTTTTTGTAAAGTGAGGACATTTCTAGAAAGTGGGGACACTTTTAAACATGTGAGCAGAGATGTTGGTGTTTAGTCCAGTTTGGTTGAAAGAGTCCTGACTGAAAGTGAGGACATTTTAACCAACGTGTCAGCAGAGACGTTGGTGTTTAGTCCAGTTTGGTTGAAAGAGTCCTGACTGAAAGTGAGGACATTTTAACCAACGTGTCAGCAGAGATGTTGGTGTTTAGCCCTGAAAGTGAGGACATTTTAACCAACGTGTCAGCAGAGACGTTGGTGTTTAGTCTAGTTTGGTTGAAAGAGTCCTGACTGAAAGTGAGGACATTTTAACCAACGTGTCAGCAGAGATGTTGGTGTTTAGCCCGGAAAGTGAGGACATTTTAACCAACGTGTCAGCAGAGATGTTGGCGTTTAGCCCTGAAAGTGAGGACATTTTAACCAACGTGTCAGCAGAGATGTTGGTGTTTAGTCCAGTTTGGTTGAAAGAGTCCTGACTGAAAGTGAGGACATTTTAACCAACATGTGAGCAGAGATGTTGGTGTTTAGCCCTGAAAGTGAGGACATTTTAACCAGTGTGTCAGCAGAGATGTTGGTGTTTAGTCCAGTTTGGTTGAAAGAGTCCTGACTGAAAGTGAGGACATTTTAACCAACATGTGAGCAGAGATGTTGGTGTTTAGCCCAGTTAAGTGTCCCTCCTCTGCAGGTTGACCCTGATGGTTTTCTGCTGTCTGTTACGACTTGTACAAGGAGGAGGGAGACTAAAGAAAAAGGAGAAAAGGTAGGAGAAAAGCGGCGTCTTTATTACAGTCAGGGTTTGGTACAAAAAGTAAGAGCGAGGCAAACAGTTCCAAAGGCGAAGGCAAAGGGCTTGGTAAAAAAGGAGAGATAGATACAGGGAAGAAATACTACGGGTAAATGTGGACGGATGAAAAAAAGACGATTGGAAGAAGGAATGGGGAGCGCACATTAAATACTAGTGAGGGAGTGATTGACTATAAAGGTGGACAAATAGGGCGGGGGAATCACGATGAGACGCAGGTGAATGGTGCAGAACTAGGTATAGGGAGGTGCTAACGAAGTGGCGGGAATATGAGGGAAGGAAGTGACGTGATTGGAGACGAGAGGAGAGGTTACACATGCCAAAATAAAAAGGAAGTGTGAGACAGACAAGCATGCAACATGAAACATAAACCCGTTAAGCCTGGGTTCCTGACAGTACCCCCCTCTATGGACGGCACCTGACGTCCAGGACCCTAGGATGTGTCTGTGGAACTCCCGTATCAGTTCGGGTCCATAATGTTTTTGGTGGGACCCAAGATCGCTCCTCTGGTCCATATCCCTCCCAATCGACCAAGTACTGTTTGCCCCGCCCCCGTCGTCTCATGGCCAATAGTCTTTTAACCGAATAAAAGGCTCGTAATCATTTGAGGGGGGGGGGGGTTTGAAGCAGGGACAGGGGGCTTTCTTTAACTGGCTTTAATCTTCCCACATGAAAGGTGGGGTGTACTTTATCGAACGGGGAAGTTGTAATCGTAGGCAACTGGATTAATTACCTTAGAAAGGAAATGGGCAATGTAGCGTGGAGCCAGTTTTTAGATTCCACTGTAGGGGAAGGTCCCTGGTGGACAGCCATACCCTCTGCCTGGTTGGTACGCCGGTGCCGGGGTCCGTCGTCGGTGGAGGCCCGTTTGCTGCTAGCGGCGCTCCTCAGTAGCATCTGCCTAGCACCCCTCCAGATCTTGTGGCACCGACGTACCAAGGCTTGGGCGGAGGGTACAGTGGACTCGACCCAACTCAGGGAACAAAGGTGGTTGGTAACCATAAACACATGAAAAGGAGAGAGGCCGGACGAGAGAGGGAAGGTGTTATGGGCGTATTCAATCCATATAAGTGCTTCTCATGAGGAGGGTTTGGGCCACAAGGCTTGAGTAGTTGAGCTTGGTTGAGCTCCGTTGGCCATGGACTAGGGTGATGACAGAGGAGAGGCTCACTGAGGCCCCCAAAGGCTGCAGAACTCCGCCAGAATTGTGACACGAATTGGGGCCCCGGTCTGACACCACATCTGGGGAAACATGGATAGAAAAAATGAGCAAGAATTACCTCCGCCGTTTTTTGGGGAGGGAGTTTAGGAAGGGCGATAAAATGCACCATTTTGGAAAATTGTCACCACCGTAGGACGGTGGTGTTACCTTAGAGCTGGGAAGCCCCGTCACAAAGTCTAAGGAGATGTAGACAGGGGGATGAGGAATGGAAGGGTTGGAGCAGACTGAGGGGGCTGATGGGAAGTCTTCCCTCTGGCACACACAGGACAAGCAGCAACATATTCTTTTACAGCCTTTTCCATGCTGGCCACAGAAGCGCTGCTTGATTAGGAACATAGTTTTTGGTGAGGATGGATGACACTTGAGGTGTGAGCAGTGGATGACTGTGGGGAAAGAGGCGGAACAAAAGACGGTTAAACGGAACCCGTTGGGGTCGTGACAAGATAAGGTTGTTTAACCTTAGTTTTTCCATGTTAGCTGCAATAAGAGGTGAGGGGTAGGATGGGCTCAGGGGTCTTAGAAACACTTTGGGTATGTATTTGGATAATGCGTTGGTTGCTTTTTAGAGCTGGTTGTATGAGAGGGTGAAGTTGAATCTATTAAAAAATAGGCCCAGTGCCTGTTGGATTAGTCTTTAGGGATCGAATGTATTCAGATTTTTGTGTCTGTCAGACTAAAAACGGTGTCTCCGCCCCTTAGCCAGTGTCTCATTCTTAAGAGCAGCTTTAACTGCCAATAATTTTTTCATGTCATAGTTTGTGGGTGTAGTTGCGTGAAAGGAAGGCGCAAGGATGAAGCTTATTATTGTAGGAGAGCGCTGAGAGATAACAGCTCCTAACCCTGTGTAGAGGCGTCGACCTCCACGACAAACTGTGGTAAGTGGGGAGGATAAGATAGGCGTTGAGCAGAAGCTTTCTTTGAGCCTAACAAAGGCTCTTTCGCTCCTGAGACCAAAGAACTTGGTTTAGGAGAGGTTAGGGATGAAGCGGAGGGCAAAGTGCTGAAATTTTGAGAAACGCCGATAAAAATTAGAAAGCCTAGGAACTTTTGCACATTTTGCGATGGTGGGAGTGGGCAATGGAGCTGCATTACTTTAGGGGTCTGGTGTGTAGGCTCACAAACAAGAAAAGCACTGTAGCAATGGATTCAATTTTTGCTTGGAAGTGGTTTCAGTGTTTTGGAGGCTGTTTGGTGGCGAAGTGTGTTGTTGTAGGGGAAAAAAGGTGTGTAAGTAGAAAGAGGTTTAAATTAGTGATAACGGAAAAAGAGGTGATTAGTTAGTAAAAGGCTAAGGTATATAGTGGGTAGGGGTGTTGAAGGCGGTCTTCCCTCTCCCCCTCCCTGTGAAATGAAGTCTAATCTAATGGTGAACTAGACCCTAGTGTTAATGAGATGAGTAAGGGAGGGGGTACTGTTTTTTAGGGTGTGTGTTGGTCGATAGTAATGAGGGGGAGGGGTGCCTAAGAAGAAAAGGGGGGAGGAGAAGGGGTGTGAGCTTGAGGGAGGTATGTTTCTTATGGCTCGTAGGGCGGAGAGAGAATATAGCCGACTAGGAGGAGTCGTGGGGAAGAAGGTTATGCCAAGTATAAGGTGTGAGAAGGAGTGAAGTGGTGGGAGAAAACGGAGTATGGTAATAGTGAGGCCCGCTAGGGCGAGGAGTGGGAAAGGTGTAGTGTGGTGCAGGGGGGCCAGGTGTAGGAGGGGTATAGAAGGAAGAAGTTATTTTGCTTCTCCCCCCAGTTTAACACCTTCCCCGAGGTTTGTGGTTGGTGTTTTTTAAGAGGGTAGCAGTATATAGGTGAAAGAGAATAAATAAGGAGTACTTCTAAATGGTTAAGAGTGGTGAGGGAATAGGGTAGTTAGGTGAGTTCCGGCAAGAGGTTCCATGAGTGCATAGCGAGGGTTAGGCTGTGGTTGGTCCAGTCCGCCCCATCTTGGTCATGAGTTTTGTGTAGGTAAGCAGGGGAGAAAGCTGTGGATAAAGTGCAGGGTTAAGGCACGAGAGGAATTAAAAAAGAGGTTGGGCTACAGTGTTTAGTACTGTGGCTTCTTTTAGGGGACGATAGGATGGGTGGGAGTAGATGCCGGCCAGGCGGGTGGCGTTCTCCGGTGGAGCGGGTTTGCCAGTGATTGGAGTGGGGTGCGGATGGTGTGGTGAGTGGGGAGGAGGGGGGCGGGAGCGCGGGTGGGAGTGGTAGGCTCGTGGGGCAGCGGTGGTGGTGTGCTTCTTCTTTTTCTGTGGGTTTGTCCTAAAGAGTGGTGGGGTGGGTTGTGGGAGAGGGAGCAGTGTCTTGGGGAGTGAAAAAGGTAGAGGAGGGGGCGTTTCGTGAGGGAGGTGCGGACGTGGCGTGCCCGGCGCTTTGTGGCCAGGGCGGGGGGGGTAGATGTAAAAATTTTAGTGTTGGTGAAAAAGGAGGGAAAGGGGGGCTGGGAGTGCTTTGTTGCGCGAGGTGTGTTATAAGAAGCCCGTCGTTAGAAGGGGGGCGGTTGAGTCGAAGTGGAGAAGGAGGATGAGGGGTTGGTGGAGACTAGGGGGAGGTGAGGAGAATTAAGAGGTGGAGACGGTTGGGGAGGAGCGGGAATGGTGGTTGGAAGGGAGGTGGAGGGGTGGTGGCTGTGGGGGGTGGAGTTGTAATAAGTTAAGAGTTGTATTGTGTACCGGTTGGTTTACCTTCTCATGTCGAGGCACGGAAACTTCCTGCTGGTGTATCTTTCCGTGGATGGCGGTGAGTTTCTCCTCTGCTGTTTAATCTGTCTTGTGGGCAGATGGCGGTCGGACTGCGTTGTGTTTGCGGAGTCCTTTTGGCAGATCGTACTGTTACGACTCTGTAACAGGAGGAGGGAGACTCCAAAGCAAACAAGGAGAAAAGGTTAGGAGAAAAGCGGCGTTTTATTAAGTAGGGTTTGGTACACAAAAGTAAGCAGCGAGGCAAACAGTTCCAAAGGCGACAGGCAAAGGGCTTGGTCAAAAACAGGCAGAGATACGATACACGGGAAGACAATAACTCACGGGTAAATGCTGGAACTCTCGGCATGAAAACACAAGACGATCTGGCACAGAAGGAATGGGGAGCGCACATTAAATACTAGTGAGGGAGTGATTGACTATACACAGGTGGACACAATCAGGGCGGGGGAATCACGATGAGACGCAGGTGAATGGTGCAGAACTAGGTCATAGGGAGGTGCTCAACGAAGTGGCGGGAATCATGCAGGGAAGGAAGTGACGTGATCTGGAGACGAGAGGAGAGGTTACACATGCCAAAATAAAACAGGAAGTGTGAGACAGACAAGCATGCAACATGAAACATAAACCCGTCTAAGACCTGGGATTCCTGACACTGTCTGAAACAGAAAAACAAAGATTTTAATGATAAGGGAAGGTCACATGTGTTTAGTGGAGGTTGTCCAACCTGTTTAACTGCGGTGGAGCATGGTGGACCTGGATCTGTAATTTACAGTCTCTGGTCTTCATATCAGCTGAATGTGACTGAACAACCGTAAGCTGTTCCACATGTGCTTGGTGTCAACACGTCCTCAGGAGAAGGACAGCATTTGGAAAATAAACGCCGACGATCTGTGCTCTCCACAGAACCATCCGATGTTGGACCTGAAGGACGACGTGGATCGGGACGAATGCAAGCAGGAGCCCGAGGCGGTCTACGAGACCAACTGCCACTGGGAGGGCTGCAGCAAGGAGTACGAGACGCAAGACCAGCTGGTCCACGTAAGACCGACTGTCCAGGAAAGATCTAGATCAAATACGCACTGCTAAATACACCTTAATAGGACTAGAAACATAGGACACTTAGAAACATAGGACACTTAGAAACATAGGACACTTTTAGAAACATAGGACACTTTTAGAAACATAGGACACTTAGAAACATAGGACACTTAGAAACATAGGACACTTAGAAACATAGGACACTTAGAAACATAGGACACTTTTAGAAACATAGGACACTTAGAAACATAGGACACTTAGAAACATAGGACACTTAGAAACATAGGACACTTTTAGAAACATAGGACACTTTTAGAAACATAGGACACTTTTAGAAACATAGGACACTTAGAAACATAGGACACTTAGAAACATAGGACACTTTTAGAAACATAGGACACTTAGAAACATAGGACACTTAGAAACATAGGACACTTTTAGAAACATAGGACACTTTTAGAAAGTGAGGACATTTTTTTAGAAAGTGAGGACTTTTTTGAAAAGTGAGGACTTTTTTAGAGGGAGGACTTTTTTATTATTATTTTGTAGTGCTGTCTGAATGTATAGTGAGAATTAGTGAGTTATGATGCAGAGCAGCACACTAGTGTAGTGTAGAGTAGTGTCTATGTAGTCACAGCCAACGAGATAGAAGTGGATGTAGAGTCATATACAGAGGATGATAGTAATTATTATAATCGTATTAGAGCTTCAGTACCATCAAGGTGAAATATTGTGACTGTACTGGCAGATCTTTGTCATTTGTTTGAAGAAAATAAAACTTTAAATGTGAGTATTTGGTGCGCGGTCCTAATTAGTGGAACACGTCTCTGCTGCAGCCTCCCGCTGAGATTTACACTGATAAGATGGATTTCCACAGTAAAAGCCAGCCGAGAGCAACATGAGAGGCTCTTAGTGGACAACTCCCTCACTTCCTCTCTGTGTGCGTCCCACAGCACATCAATAACGACCACATCCACGGCGAGAAGAAGGAGTTCGTGTGCCGCTGGGACGAGTGTTCGCGGGAGCAGAAGCCCTTCAAAGCTCAGTACATGCTGGTGGTTCACATGCGCCGACACACAGGGGAGAAACCACACAAGTGCACGGTGGGTAACGGATGGCCTCGTCGGCCCCGGCGGGCCCCGGCGGCCCCGGCGGCCCCGGCGGCTCCGGCGGCCCCGGCGGGCCCCGGACGCCGGCTCACACTCTCTAAACAGCATACATGTGTCTGCACACATACATGTAGTTTTACTCAGCGATAGTAAAAGTCACACCGACGCTCCTGGGACCAACATTTCTTCTGTTTCTACTCATCATTGCACTTTATATAAATACATTAATCTCACATTTCATCAGAAAGAACTAAAATCGCTGTAAACGCTGTACGACCATGTAGTTTACCTGGATTCTTTGTGATATTACAAATCAAGTTTTCCACCACCGTGTGCTTTATATATGTTTTATTATTATATATTTAATCTCGAAACACACACACATATATGTATCTATATGTACATAAATATGTATATATTTGTGTGTATACATACGCATATACATATATATATATATATATATATATATATATATATATATGTATATACACACATATATAGATAAATATATATAGATGGATATACAATATAGACAGAACAACCATTTATGTTTAGAAGTGTCACTGGAGACTGGAGCAAATGTGGGAAATAGGACTGCCGACATTTTCTATAAAGTGAGGACATTAGTAGAAACTTTTTTCGAAACTGAAAATGCTGATTAGTGTAAATATCGATCCATCCGCAGATTCTTTTTCTGGATTGACTATTTTGTCTACAAAACGAAGTGTTAACGATGTCCACTTGAAAAGTTTGGGGTTTTTCTTGCTTATTATTTCTAGTTTCATTTGTAAGAAAATATGTTGTCTTTTTTAGTTTCATTCTGTACATGATTTATAAATAGTCTTGATTTATAAATAGTCTTGATTTATAAATAGTCTTGATTTATAAATAGTCTTGATTTAAAGGCAGTCTGCTGAAACAAACGGACCACTGTCTGTGAGTTAAAGTGAACGATGGATGCTTCTGTCTGCAGTTCGAGGGCTGCTCCAAGGCCTACTCCCGTCTGGAGAACCTCAAAACCCACCTGCGGTCACACACCGGAGAGAAACCGTACGTCTGCGAGCACGAAGGCTGCAACAAAGCTTTCTCCAACGCCTCGGACCGAGCCAAACACCAGAACCGGACGCACTCCAACGAGGTGCGTTTCACCACCAACGCTGTCCTCCCTCTTATTTGAGACAGGAAGTGGCCGGCGCTCTGTGGCCTACATTCCCTGCCTCCGTACAGGTGTGGATGTTTGTGGTCTGTCTGTTTGTGACTAAGTACTGAGGTGTAGACGTAATGAGCACCACAGCCCACAATGCATTAGAGCGAATCACGCTCACCGCCGCCACCCCCTCCCCCCTCCGCCGAGCGGGACCACCTGCAGACGCCACACCTCGCTGCTTATCCATCACCGTCACCGTGCCAACACACAGATATACACAAACCTGGACGCCAACATTTACTGCATGCAGACTAAATGGTAAAGAGACATATCTGAGACGGTTAGAGATGAGCCTCAGAAAGCATCATAACGAATTTAATCTCTAGAAGCAGATTTCTGCTATAAACAGGATAAGAGCTTGGGCATCCGGAGGCCGAATAGTCATCAGATGATAGACGATTGGTTCTCAGGAGCCACAGACTGAAAGTCTCCATCTTGGTTTTTTGCAACCATAAGTGACACCAGAGGACGGAGCTAAGTTCAACCAAACGCTGAATAAGAGACCACAGATGTTATAATGAACTGTGGTGAACTGAGAACACACTGTGAAAGGGTTAAAGCTGTAAGACACAGACGACTCCCACACCGGACAAGGTCATGGTAACGACCTGTCAATCACCAGGTAGCCCCGCCCCAAACCATCCCCTGCTTTCTGGTCTATTGACTCTAAATGGACCATAATCTACTAAATGAACATCCTGCTGTACTGAAGAAGACTGAAACTAGAGACTGAGACCTGAAACTGATGTTTACAACGTTTACTGAGGTAATCAATCAGAGAGGATCAGTTTCTAGAGACTCTATAGACCCAGAGGAGTCGCCCCCTGCTGGCTGGAGACAGGATGAAGGTTGAAGGCTCTTCAGCATCGACTTCACCTCTCAGACCTGGACGTAGCCCGCTGATCGTAGCTGATTTGTCTTAAGTATTCGTCCCATTAACGTCCTTTTCAGTACTACACAGACAGAGACATTTAGTTGAACTTGTAGCTCATGAAGCTACATTTAAACAGACACAGGAAACTCTGTATGGTATTTAACAATCAATATTTTGATTGAATGTTTTCTTTGTGCCTGTAGAAACCCTACGTATGTAAGATCCCCGGCTGTACCAAGCGCTACACCGATCCCAGCTCTCTCAGGAAGCACGTGAAGACAGTCCACGGCCCGGAGGCCCACGTCACCAAGAAGCAGCGCGGCGAGCTGCTGCCGAGGCCGCCGGCGCCCAGGGAGAACGGCGAGAACGAGGCGGGTGACGGAGACCAGAGGGAGGACAAGATGTCAGACAGCAGCTCCCCCAGAGGCGTGGACAGCTACCTGCACGTCAAATCCATCAAGACGGAAACCTCTGTGGTAAGACGGCTGTACCTCTCTGTGTACCAGCAGCAACAGCAACAACAACAACAACAACAACAACAACTTTTATTCCAACAGTATGAAAGACAAGTTGCCCCATCAGTCCTGTAAATGACAACACACCTCTTTATTCTGACCTTTCTTCTGCTCGCTGCTTGATTGTCTTCTTTCTCTCCCTGTTCTGACTTTCCTCACGGACAGACCTTGCTGAGGTGAGCTCACCGATGGCTTATCGTCATATCTTTCACCATCTTTTGCCATTTTATTCATCAGAATAAGCAGTTTCATCCCAGAAGGAGATAATTAGAGGGACTTGGTGCTACGTGGATCTGGCAGCTCTTTATATACCAGCAGGCGAATTATGGTTTTGGGGTTTTTTTCTATTTCCTTTCTTGTGTTCAACATAACGAGCATCAGTAAAAAGAGCAGCGCTGAATCAAACCGTCCTCGAGTGTATGGAAGACAGAAGCTGACAGAACTTTAATAAATCAATCATTTACCTAAATCAATTAATATATTATTAAATGTACCAAAAATATTAAAAACAAATGTTGGCATTAATTGATAAAATGTGACATAAATTGATATTTCTGTTTATTTGCTTCTTTACATATTTACCTTTCATAAATTCCCATTTATTTACTTCCCTATTTAATTTACTATTTAATTTTCCCTTTTTTTTATTTGTTTAACTTTTCATTGATTTTAAAATAGATTTATTTAAAGTGTATTTATTTCCTCATCAGCTGCAGCAAGATTGTTTTTTGAACAAATTACTAATTATTGCTACTACTTGATCATGTTTTATTATCTTATCATTATAATTGTGTTTATTTCTTGGCCTTTATTTGCCTTTGTAGTAATTACTTATTTATTATTTGCCTGTTTACTTTTCTCTTTTATTTGTTTTTTAATGATTTTTCTATTTTTTTATCTAAAATGTATGTAAAATTGAATTTTAAATTAATTAATTTTGGTTATCTGTCCTCCATATTTGTGAATTCATTCATTTCATCATCAGCTGCAACAGGCCTGTTAATTTGGTCTGTACAGATTACTTTATTTACTTTTATATTAATGTTCCTATTTATTTATAATTTATTTACCTTAATGATTTTATTAACTTTTCCTTTTTTGTCTATTAATTTTCATTCATTTTAAAATATATTTTTTATTTTAAAGTTATTTAAAATGTTATTTTTAATGTATCCAGCCATTTTTAAATGTTTATATTTATTTCTGTATTATTTTCCTTTGTATTGCAGAGCATAGAGCTGAGACAATTTTAATTTTTACCACCTTCCATCCTCCATATGTGAGATCTGACTTCTTCATTTCATTATCAGCCGCAGCAGGAATCTTAATTTCTTTTGTACAGATTACTTTATTTACTTTAGTATTAATATCCCTATTTATTTATTATTTTTTACTGATTTTATTTGCTTTATCTATTATTTTTATTCATTTTACAGAAGCTGGTAACATTAAATATAAATTGATTTATATTTAATGTTACCAGCTTCTGTCATCCATATGTGTGAACTCACTTTTTCATTTCATCATCAGCTGCAAGATTTTTGATTGATTTTAGTACAGAAATAGAATATTTAATACTTAAATGTATTTATTTATTTACCATTTTACCAATTCTCCAACTTATTTATTTGCTGTCCTATTTAATATTTGTTTATTTATTTTTATTAACTTTAAATATAAATTTATTTATTTAAAACATATTCAAAATTTAATTTAAAAGTATTCAGCAATAAAATGCATTTATTTATTATTTTAGTTATTTCTGTAAAAGAATATGTAATCATATCATAATTGTATTTGTTCATTGGCCTTTAATAACTTCAACACGTTGTAAATGAAGAACCTCTCAAAGTGAATTTTAACTCCTGCTGAACAAACAGGTTTATTTCTATATTTTTGTCTTGTGAAGTTGTTGACCTATAATCCACTCACGCTGCATGCTATCTATGACACTACGTACATCACTTTTCCTTCACATGGGCAGTTTGAACCTACAGTAGAGACCTATCAAACACTTGTCAGAGAGCCTGAACGTGATAAAAGCCACTCCTGAATTAATATTCAAACACTGGGAATTGGTTTCGGCGCTCTGTGCAAACAGAGCTGACTATCGCGCTATGATCAAGACAGCTTTTTAGTGGTGAATACATTAGAGACAGAGGAAACCCAGGCTGGCGGACAATTCAGGGAGACACATGTAACCGTTATTGTCCGAAGGAAAGAGATATTGGGGATCGTTCATAATGTTGACCCATATATACCAATTTACACTAAATATTGGCAGAGTGACTGCAGAAAAATTTGCTATCTTTGAGGACTAATATCAGTAATATCAGTGTAAGCCGAGTGGTACCTTGTAGTTTTGTTTATGCGTCCCCACTTGTATAAAGTACGTGATTAAACTGAAAGAAAAAGTCCCAAAAGGTTTTTGACTGTAAATCTAAGTGAGACGAGTCAATGTGAGGCCACAGCTTCACCTAAATGTTCAGTTTTTGGGGAAAGAAACGTGGATCACGTGTTGTGATGATTGGCCTCGCTCTGTGGCTCGGGCTCCCACAGCCTTTCATCCTGATCCCATTTCTAATGCACAGACAGACTACGATAGTCTGTAATCTGTGGTGCACCCCCACCTCTTCACCCCATCCCCAAAAACACTCATTATTTACAATTAAGATGGGGGAGGATAAAAGATTCACTGTTCTTCATGTTAACCACTGCTCCACTTCTGTTCTGTTAGGACAAACTGGTTTTTAGGACAAACAGTCGTTCTGCTTCTCTTTTGCTCTTTTAATCTTCTCCACTCTCTTTCTTGGTCTTTACATCCATCCACCCCTCTTTCTAGATGCATCAGTCCAGCCCTGGCGGTCAGTCATCATGTAGCAGCGAACCATCACCACTTGGCAGTGCCACCAACAATGACAGTGGAGTAGAAATGGCGGCGCTCAGTGGGGGAAGCCTGGGGGACCTCAGCACCCTGGATGATCTGCCCTTCGTGGAGTCCTTGGGCTGTGAAGGTTCCACCGGCGGGGTCGCGGTGGTCGGTCTCCACCTCCGAAAGCAGTTTGGCACCAGCCGGTGCCTGGAGTATCTGAAGAAGGAGAAGCTGAAGACAGTGAGGGACTCGTGTCGGTGGGCCAGTAACCCAACACCCCCGGTCCTTGGCACCAAGCTCCCACCCATACCAGCAAGCGGTGAGTGAATAAGCTGAACAACAAGCTCCTAATATTCATTCTCCTTTTAGCTCTGGTTTGGTCTCCTCACACTGCTGAGAAAAGCTTTTCAGCTGCTAGATGTTCCACTTTGTCCACCAGCTAGTTGCTAAATGTTTCCATCTGCAATCTTCATTCACAGGGTCCCTCCTGGAGAGTCCAAGTATGGGTGGTGGTCCAGTGTCCTTCTCTGGTTCCAGCTTTGGTGACCTGAGCTCTAGTAAAACAACTCATCTTTCAGATCGCCGTGACAGCACCTCCAGCACCCTGAGCTCAGTTTACACCCTCAGCCGCCGCTCCTCAGGCATTTCCCCTTGCTACTCTAGTCGACGCTCAAGCCAGGCCTCGCAATTCAGTGCCAACCGCCCAGGCAACCTTAGCTCTGCTGACTCCTATGACCCCATCTCTGCAGATATGTCCCGGCGCTCCAGTCAGGCCAGCCATTGTGGGAGAGGCAGTGGAGGAGCAGGAGGGTGTGGAGGAGAGGGCTTACCCAGCCCTCTCAGCCTGACCCCAGCCCAGCACTTCCACCTCAAGGCGAAATATGCTGCTGCCACTGGAGGTGCACCGCCTACGCCTCTTCCATACATGGACCGAATGTGTCTGAAGACCCACACAGCACTGTATGGGGACTCCCAGGAATCCTCCTCCACCAAAGATCTGCTCTCCAGGCAGTACAGCAGCTATACCACGTGGAGCCTGATGCCTCATGAGGTCCCATCCAACATCTCCCGCCGAGCCAGTGACCCTGTGAGATGCGTGGCTATAGATTATTCGAGCCAGCCACAAATGCAGCGCTACAGCAGCTTGGGCACACTGACTGGAGGGGTGACCATGCAGCCCCATCTTCCTCCTGCAGCAGATAGTCAACATTTATCCCAGCAAGGCTGCATGCAACCAAATGGTAGTCCCCACCACTACCCTTACAGCCTGCCACCACCCAGCATTTCGGAGAATGCTACCATGGGGATGACAACAAGTGACATCCCTGAAGAAGACATGATGCTGCCTAATCTTAGTGCTGACAACAATAGAGTGTCAAGAAATGAACAAGATTTTCAAGGAAATGCCAATCTCCAGCAGCAGCCGTACTATCAGAGAAAGACGGCTGTTATGAATACCACCATGAACATCCCCAGCATTGGTCCAGTGCAGCAACAACAGATGTGTCCATCTTCACCAAAGGACAATAAATCCAACTTACTAGCCCAGTGGAACAAAGTCTCTGTGGGACCCATGGATGCCAGCCAGCACTACTCCAAACTACAGGTCCAGAGGAAACTGGCTGCCCTCCAGAAAAAAAACAACTTTGGATCTTTGCACAACAATTTCAGCTTCAGTCAGCACATGATTCAGAACCTTGTTAACACAACGCAGCAGAGATGCAAACAGCTGAACACTGATCCAGTAGCAAACTGCTTTCAGCAGCTGGGATTCCAGCAGTCATCAAATCTCAAAGAAGCGCTTAGTTCTCAGTACAGGTTCAACAAAGACATCAGTCCTTATGATAAGAATGGTAACACCTCTTATCCACCATGTCATAACACTACAGCAGTCAATGGGAGCATGCTTCGCTTCACATGCAAACAGGAGCCAGTTGACATGGAGACTGCAGACATGCACTTAGCTGATGCTGGATTTCAGCCTGTGCAAGTTAAACTTGAGGACCGTGGTGGATCAATCATGATTTCAGATCAGCAGAACTGTAATGTGACCTCCCAGAATCTCTTGAAAACTGGGAGCATTCTCCAGCCAGTGCCACCAACAGAACTAAAGTCTCTAAACAGGCACCTTTCAAGGCCAAAAGTGATGCAGCAAAGAAGTAATGCTACCCCAGACATTGCTTCCAAATTACCCAGTGGAGTTTTAGCACTTCATTGCAGCAACAACTCTAATGACAATGCCTTGTACTACACAGGGCAGTTTCAATTATTTGAGCCCATTGGGAACTTGGACCATTATGTTTCTCCTGTGGTGACTGTACCTCCTCCCAGTCCAGGCAACAAGGAGGCCTCCAGGACTGTAGACTGTAATGCAGCACTGGAGCAGGCGCAGATAGACTTTGATTGCATGCTGGATGATGGGGATCACTCCAGCCTCATGTCGGGAACCCTGAGTCCAGGTCTGTTCCAGAGCTTGTCCCAGAGTTCCTCTCGCCTGACCACGCCCAGTAACTCAGTGACATTGCCCTCGGTGCCGGTAGGGACAGGAAACATGGCCATTGGGGACATGAGCTCGTTGCTGACTGCTCTGATAGAAGAGAGCAAGTTCCTTGATTCAATGTCGTAGCAAAGTATTTCCTCCGGCAGAACTTTTCAGCGCACAATAGACTTAAAATTGATGTGACTGTGTGCCAAAATAACCCATTCTCACTCCCAACTCATCAAATACTGCTGCTTGGTCAGTGCCCCTTGACATCGGAGACTGACGCACAGGGTACACAATTATAGGCAACAAAACTACTTTGTGTTAGGAATCAGTTGTGTTGACATTAACTTCACTAACTAACCAACAGCATGACTAGCAACTGCCTAAGGACTCATGACTAGTGACTGCCTAAGGACATATGTGACTAGAGACTGCCTAAGGACTCACATGACTAGTGACTACCTAAGGACTCACGTGACTAGTGACTGCCTAAGGACTCATGACTAGTGACTGCCTAAGGACATATGTGACTAGAGACTGCCTAAGGACTCATGTGACTAGTAACTGCCTAAGGACTCACATGACTAGTGACTGCCTAAGGACTCATGACTAGTGACTGCCTAAGGAAATATGTGACTAGAGACTGCCTAAGGACTCACATGACTAGTGACTACCTAAGGACTTACGTGACTAGTGACTACCTAAGGACTCATGTGACTAGTAACTGCCTAAGGACTCACATGACTTGTGACTGCCTAAGGACTTAAGTGACTAGTGACTACCTAAGGACTCATGTGACTAGTAACTGCCTAAGGACTCACATGACTTGTGACTGCCTAAGGACTTACGTGACTAGTGACTACCTAAGGACTCATGTGACTAGCAACTGCCTAAGGACCCATGACTTGTGACTGCCTCAGGACTCACGTGACTAGTGACTACCTAAGGACTTATGTGACAAGTGACTGCTGAAGGATTCACATGATTAGTGTCAGCCTAAGGACTCACGTGACGAGCGACTGCCTAAGGACTCATGGGACTAGCGACACGAGTCCCCTGACTAACGACTGATGTGTGACAATAGGTCGACATTACTTTAAGTTTCACATGGACCACGAACAGCGGCCTCTTGGTGGAAAGTCCTGTGTTTGTTTGACCATCTAGCACCCTCTCGCCTGCTCTTATCGGACTCTATAAATGACAGCGGGTTGGCTGCAGTGTGTGATGCTTTTTTTCGTGTACAGTCTCTTCATTATTTAAAATGGCAGTTTTCTATCTTTTTGAAAAGCCATATTTCTGGGGTATTTTTTTGCCTTAGGTAGTAAATATGACGTAAACAACAGAAGTCTTTCAGTTGTACAGGTCTGCAGTAAGGTCAGTTTACTAAGTGCCTGGCTCAGCCAAAACATATGCATCCTGTGTGTACGATTACAGTAAATTTAAAATGTGTAAATGCATATCTGCATATTTGGAATGTACCATCACCAACAACTTGTTTTACACTGTAAACTGCTTGAGCTGAACTTTATTCTACATTGCTTGTTTCTGCTCCAGGAGAGTGTATTTCCTCCATCACAGCATTTCACGTTTACAGTCCTCAGTGACCCATTATTTGACTGCTGCATTGCTGCTGAGATTAACGGCGACATCTCAGCGTCGGGCATCACAGACTTGATTTGTGACTGAATGATGAACCCATACAGAAATCGGTTGTGCTCTCGCAGCGAGAGGAGAGAATCAAGCTTTTTTTTTTTTTGTACATTGTTGTACCAGTTTGTTGTGCTGGTTGAATGTAAATATCATTTATACATTTTTAAGAAATATAATATTGACATTGATTTTTTTAAACAAAAATGGTTTGTGTCTTCTTCGTGCAGATGTTTCAGAGGTTTTGCCAAGTGAATAATAAAATACGTTTCTTTTTGCTTTTAAAAAGTTTCCTGACCAACCGAGCGTCAGGAAAATGATTCACATGATGCTTCCTGATCTGCCAGGCGAAGCTTTCTTTAGACAACAAGGCTTTAAAGCACGAGAACAAAGCTGCCTCATGCTACTTCCTCCAAGACCAAGTCAACACTGACAAGTCCCAAGTCAAGTCCCAAATCGAGTTTGACATGTCACGAGTCAAGTACCAAGTCAAGACAAGGAAGTTCAGAGTCAAGTCACTAGTCAGGACTGACAAGTCCCGAGTCAAGTCCCAGGTTAAGACTGGCAAGTCCCAATAGTCTGCAAGTCCTAAGACCTAAGTCAAGACCGACAAGTTTCAACTCAATATAGACATGTCTCAAGTCAGAACTGCAAGTCCCGAGTCAAGTCCCAGGTTAAGACTGGCAAGTCCCAAATCAAGTCTGACAAGTCCTAAGACCTAAGTCAAGACCGACAAGTTTCAAGTCAATATAGACATGTCTCAAGTCAGAACTGACAAGTCCCGAGTCAAGTCCCAGGTTAAGACTGGCAAGTCCCAAATCAAGTCTGACAAGTCCTAAGACCTAAGTCAAGACCGACAAGTTTCAAGTCAATATAGACATGTCTCAAGTCAGAACTGACAAGTCCCGAGTCAAGTCCCAAGTCAATACTGACAAGATCCATGCTAGTATTGAAAAATCCTAAGACAAGTCCCAAGTCAAAACAGGCAAATCCCAAGTCCTAAGTTAATATTGACAAGTCCCAAGTTAAGTCTGAAGTCAAGACTGAAAAGTCCTAAAACAAAGTCACAAGTCAAGCCTGACAACTCCCAAGTCAATACTGACAAGTCCCAAATCAGTATTGACAAGTCCTAGGTCAAAGTCACGACAGACAAGTTCCAAGTCAGAATTGACAAGTCCAGAGCAAGTCCCAAGCAAAACAGGCAAATCCCAAGTTAAGTCCTAAGTTAATATTGACAAGTCCCCAGTTAAGTCTGAAGTCAAGACTGACAAGTCCTAAGTCAAGTCACAAGTCAAGACTGACAACTCCCAAGTCAATATAGACAAGTCCCAAATCAGTATTGACAAGTCAAGTCAAAGTCACGACAGACAAGTTCCAAGTCAGAATTGACAAGTTATGAGTCAAGTCCCAAGTCAGTACTGACAAGCCCCAAGTTAAGTCCCAAGTATCTACTGACAAGTCCAGGGTCAAGACTTACAAGTCCCGTGTCATGACTGAAAGGTAAAATTTTGTCCCAAAGGTTCCTTTTGAACAAACAAGTAAAATTCGATATTCTGGACCTTTAGTAAACAGAAAATCAGGCTGTGGAAATGAGCCCAGAACATGAACCTGCAGCTGTTAACTCGGCCGTGGTCTCTGGTGTCGTCTCTCAGTAAATATTAGTATTCATCATTCTGTGCCTTGATTGCCTCCCGTAGAAGGAGGAGTGTTGATCGCTTCAATAATTCAACAACAAAACTTTAGCCTTTGAAGCCACGTTCCTGCACCCTTTGCCGACAACGCACTTTCCTCCATCCTTTCTTGTTGAGGCACCACACGTTCTTAAAGACGACCTCTTTGAAATAACTTCCTCTGACCTCGTCCTACCTCGCTGGCAAGAGCAGGCTTGACATAATGTAAATCCTCACTTGGAAGTTGATGAAAAAGGACGCTAACAGGAGGGGAAAAGGCGAGACTGTGCTGCTGCTGCTGCTGCAGTTAGCCTGTGTGTACTTCAATATTAGCTCTGACAGAGCGGCCCAGAGGATGCAGCTGCTGAAACCACATAAAACAAAGCAGCCGAGAGCAGCGAGAGGTTCAGGGGACGCGGCGCTGAGAGGAACAAATGATTTTAGTCTGTCAGGGAATTCAGCCGAGGATACGTTTGATCCGGAGTTTGTGATTGCTTTTGCCACTGGAATTCCTTATTCTGTCAGAGATGTGAAGTGGGAGAGAAAATAGCCCCGGGCTGTGAAATCCAACCAGGCCCCGAACAAGAGGTGGAGATACGACTGGCAAAGATCGCGCATTAGCAGCACCTTCACTTATTGATGAGATAACGCAGGGAGAATGATGGCTGGGTTTTACAGCCAATAAATTCAGGATTTTACATGTGTAATTAGACTTGTTCCAATACCAGTATTCAGGACCCAAAATTCAGTATCAGTCTTTGCACTGATCCGATACCATGTTTACATTAATAATAGTATTACCCCAGAAAAAAACATGTTTAACCAGAAATCAGTTCTTCTTCTCTGCTTCACTGTGCTGTCACCCTGGAGGTATCATGGCTGCCACTGACAGCTACTGTTTTAGAGCAGCGAAGAAGAACTGACTGCAGGTAGTTTGTCATGTGACAATAGCAAACAGCAGTGTGGTGCTAGCGGAGAGAATAACAGCACAAACTTTGGTGATTTTTGACAGCCGCTCCTGCCGCCATTTTGGACTGAAAATACCTTTTATACTTTTCAAAACGGGTCATTTCGGTAGAATATGACAATAGAATAGAAATAATTTGGTTATACTTTTGTACAGCACTTTTTTAGGCAGAAGTTTTACTGGCATTCGGTAGTCACTTTCAGTCCAAAATGGCTGAAACGTAACTGCTGCTGGCCGCTGATCTTTCAATGGAACCAACAATTGACATTCACTTCTTATCAATAAGTTCTTTGGGATGGGTTAAATGCAGAAGTCACATTTCATGTATATACATGACAAACTGGGAAACAACTCATTTATACCTAACATGAGTTTGAGCTGCACTGCCTAACACAGTAGGAATGGACTCTCTCATTTCAGCTGTTTCACATCTTGAAATGAGAGATTTGTTTGTGTGATGTTCAGTAAATCAATGACATTTATCAAAATGTGACTCACTCAACAGACGTCCTGCAGAAGAGTGTATAACCATCTCCTGGAGCTGGAAACGCCGGTGGCCTGTCAGTCAACAGAGACACAGAGATCCAGTCAAATGTACCATCCCAGAAATATTCATTTACAGTATTTTTACAGGAAATCTATCACAGACACACATTATTTTGGGTAAAATAAATCAATAAATCTCAAGTATGTGAACACGTACAAGGAACTCCTTTTCTTCATCTATATCAACACAGAAATAGAAATAACAGCCAGGATCACACACATATATACGTATATATATGTATATATATATATATATATATATATATATATATATATATATATATATATATATATATATATATATATATATATATATGTGTGTGTATATGTATATATATATATATATATATATATATATATATATATATATATATATATATATATATATATATATATACCTATATATATATATTGTATTTCATGTGTTACAACTGAAAAATGCTGAGAGTTATTGAAGTTATTGAGTTAAATGAACTGAATAAAGTTTGACTTATCTGACCGTTTTTTTTTCGCTTAATGTGCCTTATAGTGTGAAAAATATGGTGTATATATATATATATATAATATATATATATATATGTATATATATATATATATACTTATACATACATATATATATATACGTATATATATGTATGTATAAGTATATATATATATGTATATATATATATATTGTACACAATGATTGAAAACAAGACATGACAAACAATGAAATAAGAAATAAAGAAATAAATAATTCGTAAAGAGTTTCATCTTACAAAGTTATTCCTCCTGCATTTTAGCATTTTACAAATGTCCGGCCAGTCCAGTCAGTTTCTGCTTGTTTCATGATTGCAATCTTTTCAAAATAATAATAATAATAATAATAATATTTTTTTAATTTTGTAAGTCTTTAATTTATTTTTCTTTTATTTATCTCTTTAATTTTTTTTTCTTTAATATAGTATATATTGTTAAAAGATTTATGTCCTTAATTAATTTATCTATTTTCAAAGTGCATTTTATCTCTTTAATTTATTCATGCATTTTCAAATGATGATGATTGTAGTCGCTCAGCCGGAGCCACTGTGACACCACCCACCGGCAGTGAGAGTCACGAGGCCCGGCGTTCTGTGCGGTCAGGCGGTGAACTCGCCGACGCGATCGTGGGCCAACATGGCCGCCACGGCTCCATTACAGTGGTGGCGGCGAAGGAGACTGTCGGCTCTCTGCTCTGACCTCCACCACATCACATTACTGCGTTATTATCACACATGTGACGTCCTCAGCTCGCGGTGTCAGCGCAGATGATGGATAGTGCTCTGCACTCATTCATTTCTATTAGACTAATATGGAAATCCCTCCAGACTGCAGCCTCTGCCTCCTGAAGCTGGATATTCATTTAAAAATCAATTTCAGAAGCTTCTGGTCAAACTGGCAGTTAGGGAGTCTGTCCGTCTCCATTTGGATCTGCCGGTAGATGATCCCACATCAGAACTACAGTCGGCCAAAAGCATCCACACACATGGAGTTCATTAATTCAACGCGTCTCCTTAAAGCTACGACGTGTGAATGGACGGAAGTCTTCATCACTGCTAACAACCCAACACCTCGTCAGCGGCTGGTCAAACCGTGGCGCTCCACGTACCCCTCTAATGTCAGCCGTAGATGGGTCAGGGACGGCGTGGCTGTTTCCTGTCGTTACCTGCAGACGTAGGTTTAGGTCCATTCATTTATTTATATTTTAAAAGACTTTCACATCCTTCATTTTCTATTAATGTATTTATTTTGAAAGTTTATTAGGACCTTTAATTTATTTATATATTTTAAAAGACTTACCGCCATAATTTTCTATTTATTTATTTAAAGGTTTGAGATTCTTTAATTTCTCTGTATATCAAATTAAATTTCTATTTATTTTTAAATTAGATTATATATATTTTAAAAAGATTTTTATGACCTTAAGTCTTTATTTATTGGGGTTAAAGGTTGGTCCTGAGTGTGGCGCTAGAGGACGCTTCATCCTTCTACAGGTGGGTTCACTGACATCTGGACTCCATGTTCAGATTTCAGTGTGGGGAGCAACATGTTGGACAGAAGTCATCATCCAACAACAAAACATCAGTTCTGGACATGTCAGGGACGGCGTGGCAGTTTGAAGGGTCTTTTCAAAATAAACTTCCAGCGTAGGTTCGGACCTCGACTCCCATCCAGCCAGACCTGATCACCACCATCACTGAGACTCTGCTGTTAAACTTGTAAAACACCATTTTCTCAGCAGGAATCAACTATACCTCTTTAAGAAAGGAGGATCTGTATGATCCAAAGCACCTCGCAGCTCCAGAGAAGCCGTCTTTTTTGCATGGGTGGCCCCTGTGGGACTAATGTATTATTAAGTCTCATTTCAATAGGGCCACCTCCCTGCCGAGAGCCAGCGCCGGGCCTCCGTGTCACCGGCTGCTTAATATTAACTCTGAATAATCTCCATCCTCAGAACCAGGAGGTCAACGCTGCTCTAAAGTCTCCGGTTTGGTCCTTCAACAAGACACCCAGCAGTGAGCTTTAAATGTTTAATAAAGAGCAGCTCTGCAGCAGTGTGAGGTAATGTCACTGCTTCACGCTGACCTGAACCAGAAACGATGTCTGCAAATGTTGGTTTCTACGCAGAGCTGACAACTTGTTTCAACAGGAGCAACACTGAGCTCACAATCCTGCATGAACTCTGCTGGTGTATTTCTTTGGTTCTGCAGATGAGTTTCATCTCGTCGGAATCGACAAGACTTAGGAGGATTTAAGATGATTCAGAAGGTGGGAAATGAGCAAAATGTACTTCTTCTACACAAACTCCATGTTACGTTGTTACATTACACTGCGTTACACTCCGTTGTTAAGATCTATTGTTAAGTTATGTTGTTAAGTTATATTTTTGTGTTACCCTGTTAAATTACACTGTTAAGTTACGTTGTGTTACATTGTTAAGTTATGTTGTTGAGTTACATTGTTAAGTTTCATTGTTAAGTTATGTTATGTTACGTTGTTGTGTAACATTGTTGCGCTACATTGTTGCGCTATGCTGCTGTACTACATTGTTGCATTGTTAAGTTACATTGTTGTGTTACATTGTTGTTGCATTGTTGGGTTACATTGTTACGTTACATTGTTATATTTTTAGGTTACATTGTTGTGTTACATTGTTATATTGTTAGGTTACGTTTTTAGGTTACGTTGTGTTACATTGTTGCGCTATGCTGCTGTACTACATTGTTGCATTGTTAATTTTTGTTACATTGTTGTTGCGTTGTTGGGTTACATTGTTACGTTACATTGTTATATTTTTAGGTTACATTGTTGTGTTACATTGTTATATTGTTAGGTTACGTTTTTAGGTTACGTTGTGTTACATTGTTGCATTACATTGTTGATTACATTGTTACATTTTAAGTTATGTTGTGTTACATTGTTGCATTACATTGTTGCATTACATTGTTACATTATTAAGTTATGTTGTGTTACATTGTTGCATTACATTGTTGCATTACATTGTTACATTATTAAGTTATGTTGTGTTATATTGTTGCATTACATTGTTACATTATTAAGTTATGTTGTGTTACATTGTTGCATTACATTGTTGCATTACATTGTTACATTATTAAGTTATGTTGTGTTATATTGTTGCATTACATTGTTACATTATTAAGTTATGTTGTGTTACATTGTCATGTTATTATATTGTTAGGTTATATTGTTGTGTTACTTGTGTTACGTTGTTAGTTTTTCTTTGTTGTTACAGTTATGTTGTTATGCGACATTGCTACACTACATTGGTCCGTTACAATTTTATGTATTTACAGTGTTACATTGCGTTGTTACATTACTTTATATTTATTATTATTATTTATTTTTCTATATCTTTTCCTATCCTCTCTGTACAGATTAGCGATGTCGACAAACATTAGTAAGAGAATGAAGGGACGTCCTCTGCAGCGGTACTCCTGCTGGAGGGTTCAGTTCAGTGTTGCTGGCCTTCAGTGTCATGAACTAATACAGCATGCATATTCATGATATGTTCCTATACAAAATAACATCTGGTTTCCAACAACATGCCATCTGTTGGAGGGACTTTGTGATATTAAGAGTTTAACACAAAAACAATAACAGCAGCATTGTGGTGGTCATTACAGGTGATATGTTTCTACGGCCATTTACATGTGATCACACGCTCCCGCAGTGAGGAGACATCCAATCACCTTTCAGAAGGTGGGTTTTCAATCAGGATCAACACAGTATTAATCTTTATCTATACACCGTTTTCCTCTCCTCCGAACGCTACCACAAGTAGCAGTTTCCCAGGTTGCCAGTGCTGTAAAAAGCACATCTAACTTATGGAATAACACATTAGGATCTTCTTTTTGTGACTGGGGTCATTTCAACTCAACACCCTGTTGTAACGCTGCCTTTATTTATTGAATTATTGATTAAACTCGCCTGTTTTAACTCATTCTCAGTGGCAAAAAAAAAAAAATTCAAAAAGTTACTTTCTACTCAACAGGAAGTTGCAGTGGACTATCAAATTAAATGTCTTGAATGGGGACCAGAAGGGGAGGAAGAGGAGTGAGCTGAAGGGGCGTCAGGGTTTCAGCTGAGGGAGGTCAGCGCCGCCACCTCGCCGCTCGCTGGGTCCTCCAGGTCTCGGCTCTCCGGAGGTTTTAGGATGGAGGTCCTCATTAAAGCCCCTCCTTATCAGCCGGTCCTCCTTCTCTGAGGATTCACACCACTAAACGTATGCTGGGACGGTCCAGGTGTCACGCTGCAGCAGGTGTTTGCCGACGGACGGCTGGCTGATTCTGATTACAACTCACAGACAGACTGAAACTGGGAAACTGATCCGTCACATCCATCTGCACTCAAACAGGACTGTCACTGCTGTTCGTGGCCCGAGTGGAACCAGAAGTGAAACCAGAAGTCAACGTTGATATTTTCTTTGTCATGTAATGTTACTGAAGTCCGCTAATGGCTACTGGTTACTGTTCATTTACAAGCGTGACATTGTTACATTATGTTTTATGTTATGTTGTTACACTACGTGGTTACAGTTTGGAGATTACATTATTCAGATGTTACATTACTTTGTTACACCATGTTACATCACATTGCTACACCACATTGTTACATTACATTGTTATGTTACATTGTTACATTGTTACGGTTGGTAAATTATGTTGTTGTATTACATTGTTACATTGCATTTTTACGCCACGTGATGTCACATTGTTACGTTACATTGTTATGTCACATTGTTGTTACATTGTGTTATGTTATTATGTTATGTTGTTATGCTACATTGTTACATTACATTGCAATGTTATGTTATTGCATTAAATTGTTATATTGTGTTATGTTGTTGCATTACATGATGGTTCTTATGATACATTCCTATGTTACATTGTTACATTACATTGTTATAGTTGTTTAACGTTATGTTATGTCACATTACGTTATGGTTATTATGTTACATTTTTATAGTTGTTATGTTACATTACATTATGTTACGTTATTATGTTACATTGTTACAGTTACGTTATATTTTATTTACACTTATAATATTATATTTAGGGGGGTTATTTTAAAATTTAAATTATACATTTTATGTTACACTCTACGTTATGTTACGTTACGGTGGTTATGTTACATTGTTACAGTTACGTTACATTTTATGTTACACTGCTACGTTATGTTACGTTACGGTGGTTATGTTACATTGTTACAGTTACGTTACATTTTATGTTACACTGCTAGTTATGTTACGTTAGGTGGTTATGTTACATTGTTACAGGTTACGTTACATTTTATGTCACACTGCTACGTTATGTTACGTTACGGTGGTTATGTTACATTGTTACAGTTACGTTACATTTTATGTCACACTGCTACGTTATGTTACGTTACGGTGGTTTGTTACATTGTTACAGTTACGTTACATGTTATGTCACACTGCTACGTTATGTTACGTTACAGTGGTTATGTTACATTGTTACATTTACGTTACATTTTATGTTACACTGCTAAGTTATGTTACATTACCTTACGTTACGGTTGTTATGTTACATTGTTATGTTACATTGTTATATCATGTTGTGAAATAAATCCAGAAGTGCTCTAATTTAAGTACAGAAGTTAAGTGACATATAAAGCAACGCTGATTTCTGGTTTCAGCTGAGACATGAAGAGTCGTCTCCTGGTGAAGTCCACCCCGACCTCCACCCTACACGCCATGTGTTGCTCTTTATACTTCCTGGTGCACAATTACATGGATTACATATGAATTCATTTTGTGGGATATATACAAAGTTTAGTTTTAGGAAGTATAAGTACAAATCATGGATGAGAACAGTTTGCAGGATCGTACTATGCTGATATGTTTTTCTGAAACATTGCTGTTTCTTCTGTTTCATGAGTTCCATCTGATTTAATAATGTGATTAAGACGTCTGATTTCTCATATTTTGGTGATTTCAAACAGCTTTAAATATCAATGTTGCACACGAGAGGCAGTAAAAGCTCCAGTGGGAAGCTGAAATGTGGATTTTCGTTGCTCGGGAACACGTGAACCTGACGAGCAGCCATCTTTGATCTGGCACAATAGGTCGGCAGTGTAACGGCACTGCGTTTTCTTATCAAAAACTCTTGACAAGAAGTGGTTTTGAGGATGGCATCCCGTCGTGGTCGGACAGAGAAAACACGTTCTCCTGGAGGGGAGTTCATCCCTCGCTCGCCGCTTTCAAAGCCCCAAAAAGCAAAAGGCAGAGAACAAAGCAGCTCTGTGTAAAGGCCGGCTGCTCGGTGAGTGTTTGTGTCTCAATTTTTAACTCCCTCCTCCTCCTCCTCCTCCTCCTCCTCCTCCTCCTCCTCCTCCTCCTCCTCCTCCTTCATCATTGGCAAAGACAAGGAGGGAGCGCTATTATTTCATAGCCTGTGAAAACAGAGATATGAACATTTTAACCGTGAATCATAAATACCTGATTTTCTCCTCTCAGACTTGTCAGAAGTGTAATCAGAAGAAAGTTCTGTGCTGCAGGGCTTTGAGTACACAAGGAGACGGCATGAAACATTCACCACCTGATGCAACGGTGGTTTCTTAATGTTTTTCTCCCCGTGGTGAAAACGGATGCCAAAAAGCCTCCAAAGCCTGATTATTCTTAAGTTTATAAATCAAGCTTTTCTTTGTGCAGGAGGGGGGTAGGGGCCGCTTTACAAGCTGCTTCAACAGGCGGGAAATGCAGCATCATTTTCCACTGCAATTAAGAGGGAGGCCCTGATGCTGAGGCAGCACCGGTGCCAGCGCTGGGTATGGCTCTGGCACCTTCCAGCCCTTTCTGGAAAGACTTAACAGGCCCCGGCTGCATGTCTTGGCTCAGAGTTTTGAGCTTGAGTCAGTGTCCCCTGACGTAATCCTTTAAGATGTGGCTGCGAAGCCACGCCGCCGCTCCAGAGCATAAAGGCAGCCTCGCTGTGATTATCAGCACGGTTAATAACCCTGACGCCAAGCCAAAGTTTACAGAAAACAGCCAACCGCTCTGCTCTCCAGCTCAGCTTTAATGGCCAGTTATGCAGCGCGTCGCTCGGCCTGTCAGCGGCTAATCACTCCAAGGATGATCGATGGTGTTTATTTTCTGATGATGGAACGCAACCCCCTGCCTGATGATAATTGTAATAAAAAGGACAGATCAGGCCGGCAAACTTATTAAATTATCAGACCATAATTTGCATTAATGGTAGCAGAGACGGAGGGGCGGGGGTTTGACAGCGCCCAGCGCCGGCTTGTTAGAGGGAGCGTCCACCTTGAAGAGCTCCCGCTGCCCTTGGCCCCCCGCAGAGACGCCGCCGCCATGATGACATGATGACACGCCGTCACATGACGGAGGAGACGGACAGCTCGGGACATTAACAGGGTTCGTCTCACTCCTCTCAACGCAAGAAATCAGAAAACGATTCGTTTCTGTGCTGAACAAAAGCAGATTTTAGGATTCCAGAAAGTCACATAGAATGTTTGATTATATCTAATACTGGAAAACAGTATATTATATATATATATATATATATACACACACAGTATAATACAGAAATATTTGTATAAAAATCCCATGAATAATGATTTTGTTTTCACATTCTAATAATAAAATAATCAATCTCATTAATTGATATTACCGTGACTGTGACATCAGCATGTGGTTAAGTTAAGGTAAGTGCTCAAGTTTTGATGCTACATAAATCAACTTTATTATATTATTATATCTCATCACTTCAGACTTCATGTCCTGAAACATCCTGTCTTACAGTCGGTCTAAAGACACCAGACTTTCAGCACAAGTCGTTAAATTCTTCCTCTTCTACTTCAACACAAACCTGGAAAGACGGAGGTTTATTTTGAAAAGACGGTATGCATGTAACGAGCAGGAAGTCACACCTGCTGCTGGACATTCGGACGAAAACAAACAAAATATGAGCAAAAATTTTTCATATGCTGGAATATTTCAACCTGTTTCTAACAAATCAAGTTGTTTCAGTAATGAGACTCTTTTTAAATCTGTTAAATCAGTTTGTTTTCAAATCATGTTTTCTACTGTCTCCTTAAGAAAAATAACTACAAAAACAAAGTATTCAACAAGGGAGGAGAAATAAATTATGAATTATTAATACCAATAATAACACTAGTAATATTAATAGTCATACCAATTATTATTATTATTATATAAATAATAAAGTAAAATACAAAAAAGTATTTTTTAATTCAAAAACAAGGAAACAAGGAAGATACATTAGGGAATAATAATAATTTATAACTTAATAATAATAAATAACTTAAATAACAAAGTAATATACAAAACCAAAGTATTCACAAACAAAGGAGAAATAAATATAAATTTAAATAATACTAATCCTAATAATCTAATTAATAATGAAATAAATAAAATTAAATTAAATATTTAAAATACGAAAACAAAGTATTCAAAAACAAGGAAGGAGATATAAATGATAAAATAATCATAATAATAATAGATAAATAGATAGATAGATAGATAGATAGACAGATAGATAGCAGATAATAGATAGATAGATAGATAGATAGATAGATAGATAGATAGATAGATAGATAGACAGATAGATAGACAGATAGATAGATAGATAGATAGATAGATAGATAGATAGATAGATAGATAGATAGATAGATAGATAGATAGATAGATAGATAGATAGATAGATAGATAGATAGATAGATAGATAGATAGATAGATAGATAGATAGATAGATAGATAGATAGATAGATAGATAGATAGACTAAAATCTAAATGGTAATAAGGATTAATAATAAATTATAAAATAATTGTAAATTGTAAATTTCTCCACTGTGGGACTAATAAAGGAAAATCTTATCTTATCTTAAAACAAAGTGGACTGACTAATGGTTGGAACAAACGTTACGTAGTTATTTTATCCCAAACCAGCATCTTTTCCTAAACCTAACTGATGCTGAGCTGCTCCTCCAGCTGAAAGCTCCGGAACCTGCCGCTAAGTAAGTGGATCTTGAGGTAGACCAGATGCATCACTTCCTCAATGCTATGGAGGCATACGGACCTCCTCCAGGTGCTGAAAACAGACTGCACTCATTTTGGGTCTGGATTCAACCAGCAGCAGAAAACCTGAACGAAGGCTCTCGGACCTGAAGTCCAGAGTCCAGATGGACCCTGGAACCATCGCAGCCCAGTGATGTCCATTAGAGGGTTTGAGGGCGTCTCGCAGGGAGCGGGAGCTTCTGGCTGGGAGTCGGCCGGATGGAGAGATCCAGCAGAGAGGGGGGATAAAGAGCGCAGAATGAAAAAAGAGGGGCGCTGCTGCTTTTCAGTGCAGCGTAGCAGAGGAAGACCTGTATCCCCGTTAACCTCAATTCACAGCAGAGCAGAACTTCAAACCTGGACTACACAGAGAGGCTTCAGACGGCGACTCCGTGATGCATTCACTGGTGTATTCACCGGTCCGTCAGTCACGGTTTCCAGAGTCTGGACTCGACCAAAACACTGTTCACACCCCCAACTTATTCTGGTGGAGGTCACAAAGATCACAAAAACATGGGCAGAACACGGTTTTAAAGGTGCAAAGGTCTGAAGAACCACCAACTGACATCACTAACCACTCACATCACTAACGACTCAATATCGCTAACGACTCAATATCGCTAACGACTCAATATCGCTAACGACTCACTCACTAAAATCACATATAACGACTCAATATCTCTAATGACTCAATATCGCCAACGACTCACATCACTAACAGATTACATCACTAACAGCTCACGAGTCACAGGACTGATGATACCAACGACTCACATCACAAACGGCTCACGACTCACAGGACTGATGATACCAACGACACACATCACTAACGGCTCATGACTCACAGGACTGATGATACCAATGACTCACATCACTAATGGCTCATGACTCACAGGACTGATGATACCAATGACTCACATCACTAATGGCTCATGACTCACAGGACTGATGATACTAACGACTCACATCACTTACGGCTCATGACTCACAGGATTGATGATACTAACAACTCACTTCACTAATGACCCCCATCACTAACGGCTCATGACTGACAGGACTGATGATACCAACGACTCACATCACTAACAGCTCATGACTCACAGGACTGATGATACTAACGACTCACATCACTTACGGCTCATGACTCACAGGATTGATGATACTAACGACTCACATCACTAACGGCTCACGACTCACAGGTCTGATGATACCGGCGACTCACATCACTAACACAAGGAAATATAAACTCAAAAAAAGGAAAAAAAGGCTCATGACTCACAGGACTGATGATACTAACGACTCACATGACTCATAAGACACCACTTAGAACAGTTCAGCTTTAAACCTGTCAGTCCTCCATATGGACTTCCTGTTTCAGAGTAGTAGAAGAAGACGCTCGGTGTCTCTGATTCTGTCAGCAGCTCTGAAGCTCCCTCTGCTGGCAGCCAGTAGAAATACCAAACCCTCAGAAAAACACTACGTCCTCTGAAAACAGCTACATCTATATATTTATATATATATATTTATATATATATATATACCACACACACACACACACACACACACACACACACACACACACACACACACACACACACACACACACACACAGTATATACCTGCTGCCATTTATAAGTACTACTGTTTAAATGAAGTATATTTCAGAGTACGCTCATTTTCTTTATTTTGTTTATTTTAAATTCTTTATTTACTTAATTTATTTTTAATTACTGACCATATTTTTATTTTGAGTCTTTTCTTTTAAACTTTAATTTGTGTGTTTGCTGTATGTCGGTACTGTGCCATTGGTGTGATATTGGTTATTATATTATTATATTTTCATTATATATTATATAAATAATGATGATAAATATGATTGTTATTTATTTATTTTCAGATAAGATGTTGTGACTAGAATTCTGGTTATTATTTCATCCTTTTTTGGTTTCGTTTTGTTTGTCAGCTCTCAGTCTTTTCTGTTATCGTCGTTTCACCAACGTAATGTCTGCCAAAAAATAATTAAATTAAAAAATAAAGTACACTATGACTGTTAAAATACATAAATATAGTTAATTAAAATAAGATAGATGAAGGTGAGTATTTCTCACAGAGACTAAATAACAGACGACATCGTCTATAACTGAACCAGCATGAAGCCTGAAGCAGCAGCTGTCTGATAGACACAATTATTAAAACGTGATTAAGGAGAATAAAGATGTAAAAATGATCAAATATCACAAATCAGAAATATCTCAAAATAATCACCTTTTTTATTTTTGACTTGGCAAAGGTCATCAGATGGAGAACATGACGGAGTGTCACACAGAAGACAACAACAACAACAACAAGAAGAAAGAAGTAAACAAATAAATAAAGAAAATAGAGAGAAAATAAGTTATTAAAGCAGTTATTATTAAATTAAATGATGGCTGTATTAGTATTAGTCATAGGTCTTCTCCTACAACCCTCTTTAAATCCATTATTTGATTTCATATCTTTTTCATTTATTGTTTTTGTTATTTTATTTTCTACATATGAACTTTATTTTATTTTATTTATTTATTTTTCTTTCTATTTGTTTTTCTTTCATATCACTTTCTTTCATATCACTGATGTTCCTTTTTAAGCTAAATACATTATTTGATTTCATTTTTTCTCTCTTTTATTTTCTACATAGTAACTTTATTTCATTTTATTATTATTATTATTTTGTTGATTTTTATTGATTTTATTTTTCTTTCTATGTTTTTCTTTGCTATCACTGACGGTGATGTTAAACCCATTAGTTGATTGAATGTTTTCTCTGTTTAATGATTTTATTTTCTATATATTAACCTTTATTTTATTTTATTATTATTGTTATTATTTTGTTATTTATTATTTATTATTTCTTTTATTTTTCCATCTGTTTTTCTTTGCTATCACTGAGGTGATGTTAAACCCGGTGATGTTAAACCCATTTGTTGATTTCATTTTTTTCCTCTCTTTTATTTTCTATATAGTAACCTTATTTTATTATATTATTATTATTGTTATTATTTTGTTATTTATTATTGATTATTTCTTTTATTTTTCTTTCTATGTTTTTCTTTGCTATCACTGACGGTGATGTTAAACCCATTAGTTGATTTAATGTTTTCTCTGTTTAATGATTTTATTTTCTATTCATTAAGCTTTATTTTCTGAAAACTGGAAGGCTCATGTTTCGTAGTTTTCCCGTGTTTCGGCGGCGGCGGCGGCGCTGAGAGGATCCTGTCCGAGCTGAAGCAGCAGCAGGACTTTCTGAAGGTTTGGAGCCGAGCGGACGGCGGCTGAATAATGAAGGTGTGAACGGGCCTGGCTCGACTCCCCTCCTGGGCAGACATTTAGTGTCAGCCTGACAGCTCGGGGACGACGGCGGGATGAAGTTGTCTCCATATTAAACAGGCGCATTAGACCTGTTAAACGGCGAGCAGCGTGGCGAGGTGCAGCACGTGGACCGCCGGGGTCTGAATCTCATCAGGTGAGGGGGGCGTCGGCCTCCGCCGCACCTCACGTCTCCCGCAAACTGGAACTGACCCGGCGCTTCTGCCAGCCTCCGCCGCCGCTAAGCCCGGCCCTTCCCATCATGCACGGGGGCCGCAGCTCGCTCCCATGAGCCTCAGCTCGCTCCCTGCCATCTGCCGTGATTTATAGAAAACGGCCCATGATTTATGGGCCAGTCATCTCACAATGAAGTTGTTCTCTTTCATTTGCGTGACCTCCCGACCTCGCCGCCACTCCCAGCCAGGTTGGGGAAATACACGCTAATCATACGCTATGAGGGCCGTTAAACAGGAGGAGCTGCACGGGTGGAGGTGGAGGTGGGGGTGGGGGTGGGGGTGGGGGTGGGGGTGGGGGTGGGGGTGGGGGGATTTAATGAAATTAATTTTCAACAGCGTGTGCATACTGATGAAACGGGCCACAGGGCCACCGCTGAGACGCTAACAAAACCTTTTCAAGGACTCTGATCTACGAATGAAACGCCTCATTAGGAGCCAGCGATCCACGGGACGCGTTTATACGTCTAATAAAGATGTATACCGTCAAACAGTACCCCGCCCCACCCCCCACCCCCCCGCCTCTGTGATCAATGATATGAGCCCATCGGTTAACATAACCTACGTCTATATACAGTATACTTTATACATCCTCTGTACTGTACATCCCCATTATATATTACATTCACCTCTATATATCCCGAGCTATAACCTGAGTCTATATACTGAACATCCACCTGAGTCTATATACTGTACATCCACCTGAGTCTATATACTGAACAGCCACCTGAGTCTATATACTGTACATTCACCTGAGTCTATATACTGTACATTCACCTGTCTATATACTGTACATCCCCATGAGTCTATATACTGTACATTCACCTCTATATATCCACCTGAGTCTATATACTGAACATCCACCTGAGTCTATATACTGTACATCCACCTGAGTCTATATACTGAACATCCACCTGAGTCTATATACTGAACATCCACCTGAGTCTATATACTGAACATCCACCTGAGTCTATATACTCTACATCCACCTGAGTCTATATACTCTACATCCACCTGAGTCTATATACTCTACATCCACCTGAGTCTATATACTGAACATCCACCTGAGTCTATATACTGAACATCCACCTGAGTCTATATACTGAACATCCACCTGAGTCTATATACTGAACATCCACCTGAGTCTATATACTCTACATCCACCTGAGTCTATATACTCTACATCCACCTGAGTCTATATACTGAACATCCACCTGAGTCTATATACTGAACATCCACCTGAGTCTATATACTGAACATCCACCTGAGTCTATATACTGAACATCCACCTGAGTCTATATACTGTACATTCACCTGTCTATATACTGTACATCCCCATGAGTCTATATACTGTACATCCACCTGAGTCTATATACTCTACATCCACCTGAGTCTATATACTCTACATCCACCTGAGTCTATATACTGAACATCCACCTGAGTCTATATACTGAACATCCACCTGAGTCTATATACTGAACATCCACCTGAGTCTATATACTGAACATCCACCTGAGTCTATATACTGTACATTCACCTGAGTCTATATACTGTACATCCCCATGAGTCTATATACTGTACAATCCACCTGAGTCTATATACTCTACATCCACCTGAGTCTATATACTCTACATTCACCTCTATAATCCACCTGAGTCTATATACTGAACATCCACCTGAGTCTATATACTGAACATCCACCTGAGTCTATATACTGAACATCCACCTGAGTCTATATACTGAACATCCACCTGAGTCTATATACTGTACATCCACCTGAGTCTATATACTGAACATCCACCTGAGTCTATATACTGAACATCCACCTGAGTCTATATACTGTACATCCACCTGAGTCTATATACTGTACATTCACCGAGTCTATATTAAATCCACCTGAGTCTATATACTGAACATCCACCTGAGTCTATATACTGTACATTCACCTGAGTCTATATACTGAACATCCACCTGAGTCTATATACTGAACATCCACCTGAGTCTATATACTGTACATTCACCTGAGTCTATATACTGTACATTCACCTGAGTCTATATACTGAACATCCACCTGAGTCTATATACTGAACATCCACCTGAGTCTATATACTGTACATTCACCTGAGTCTATATCTTACATCCACCTGAGTCTATATACTGAACATCCACCTGAGTCTATATACTGTACATTTACCTGAGTCTATATTAATCCACCTGAGTCTATATACTGAACATCCACCTGAGTCTATATACTGTACATTCACCTGAGTCTATATACTGAACATCCACCTGAGTCTATATACTGAACATCCACCTGAGTCTATATACTGTACATTTACCTGAGTCTATATACTGAACATCCACCTGAGTCTATATACTGAACATCCACCTGAGTCTATATACTGAACATCCACCTGAGTCTATATACTGTACATTCACCTGAGTCTATATACTGAACATCCACCTGAGTCTATATACTGAACATCCACCTGAGTCTATATACTGTACATTCACCTCTATATATCCAGCTGAGCCTGAGAAAATATATTCAAATAAAAAATGAATAAAATAAGTCTCATCTGACTATTAAAAATGAATCAATAAATATAATATAAAATAAATACAAAAAATAAAGTAAAAAATAAAGTAAACTAAGTCTCATCTTATCTGTGACTATTAAAAATGAATAAATAAATATAATATAAAATAAATACAAAAAAATAAAGTAAAAAATAAAGTAAACTAAGTCTCATCTTATCTGTGACTATTAAAAATGAATAAATAAATATAATATAAAATAAATACAAAAACATAAAATAAAAATAAAGTAAACGAAGTCTCATCTTATCTGTGACTATTAAAAATGAATAAATAAATATAATATAAAATAAATACAAAAAAATGAAATAAAAATAAAGTAAACGAAGTCTCATCTTATCTGTGACTATTAAAAATGAATAAATAAATATGATATAAAATAAATACAAAAAAATAAAGTAAAAAATAAAGTAAACTAAGTCTCATCTTATCTGTGACTATTAAAAATGAATAAATAGAAACGATTTTGACATTGTTGTCCTCATGTATATGAAAGCTAAATTAAGTTCACCTCGTGAACATAATCAGCATCATGGAGGAGGATTTATTATCAGGCTCAGTGTGTCTAATAAACTGACATCTGAGTGGAGAAGTTAAAAAAGCAAAAAGTCTTAAATGTTCATTTCTCCAGATGTTCAGTGAAAATGAGCAGAGATGTAGTTCAGCGTTAACATCTGTAGTTCGGACATCCCTCCTGTTGGGATCTTTGAGCACAACAACATTCAGACATCCGGCGCTTCCCTTCAGTTAATGTAGCAGGAAATAGGACAAGCAGAGGTCAAAGGTCATGACAGTTTGTGAACCTGCCAGCAGAGCTCTGAGCTGAAAGCACTAAAGGAGTCCAGGACGTCCTGGAGGAGAAAACGCCCGATTCAAACGTCTGATTCATCCACAACAAGCATCTCAGTGACATATTCAGTCCGATAACTCAGCACTGACTCTGACTGAAAGCAGCAGCAGCAGTGAGAAGATCAACGGCACCATCTGGTGGTGTTTCCATCCTGATTCACACTTCTTCTTTTTACACCATGAAACGCAGCTTTTCACACTGACATCAAGCAGAACAGCTGCTGCTCTACACCCAGAAAACACCACCAGGACGGACACACACTCATACAACCTCCACATTAAAGACATTTAAGATAAGATAAGATATTCCTTTATGAGTCCCACAGTGGAGAAATTCACAGTAAATTATCTACATTAAAGATAAGATAAGATATTCCTTTATGAGTCCCACAGTGGAGAAATTCACAGTAAATTATCTACATTAAAGATAAGATAAGATATTCCTTTATTAGTCCCACAGTGGAGAAATTCACAGTAAATTATCTACATTAAAGATAAGATAAGATATTCCTTTATTAGTCCCACAGTGGAGAAATTCACAGTAAATTATCTACATTAAAGATAAGATAAGATATTCCTTTATTAGTCCCACAGTGGAGAGATTCACGGTAAATTATCTACATTTAAGATAAGATAAGATATTCCTTTATTAGTCCCGCAGTGGAGAAATTCACAGTAAATTATCTACATTAAAGACATTTAAGATAAGATAAGATATTCCTTTATGAGTCCCACAGTGGAGAGATTCACAGTAAATTATCTACATTAAAGATAAGATAAGATATTCCTTTATTAGTCCCACAGTGGAGAAATTCACAGTAAATTATCTACATTTAAGACATTTAAGATAAGATAAGATATTCCTTTATTAGTCCCACAGTGGAGAAATTCACAGTAAATTATCTACATTTAAGACATTTAAGATAAGATAAGATATTCCTTTATTAGTCCCACAGTGGAGAAATTCACGGTAAATTATCTACATTTAAGATAAGATAAGATATTCCTTTATTAGTCCCACAGTGAAGAAATTCACAGCAAATTATCTACATTAAAGATAAGATAAGATATTCCTTTATTAGTCCCACAGTGGAGAAATTCACAGTAAATTATCTACATTTAAGACATTTAAGATAAGATAAGATATTCCTTCATTAGTCCCACAGTGGAGAAATTCACGGTAAATTATCTACATTAAAGATAAGATAAGATATTCCTTTATGAGTCCCACAGTGGAGAAATTCACAGTAAATTATCTACAATAAAGACATTTAAGATAAGATAAGATATTCCTTTATTAGTCCCACAGTGGAGAGATTCACAGTAAATTATCTACATTAAAGATAAGATAAGATATTCCTTTATTAGTCCCACAGTGGAGAGATTCACAGTAAATTATCTACATTTAAGATAAGATAAGATATTCCTTTATTAGTCCCACAGTGGAGAAATTCACAGTAAATTATCTACATTAAAGACATTTAAGATAAGATAAGATATTCCTTTATTAGTCCCACAGTGGAGAAATTCACGGTAAATTATCTACATTTAAGATAAGATAAGATATTCCTTTATTAGTCCCACAGTGGAGAAATTCACAGTAAATTATCTACATTAAAGATAAGATAAGATATTCCTTTATTAGTCCCACAGTGGAGAAATTCACAGTAAATTATCTACATTAAAGACATTTAAGATAAGATAAGATATTCCTTTATTAGTCCCGCAGTGGAGAAATTCACAGTAAATTATCTACATTAAAGACATTTAAGATAAGATAAGATATTCCTTTATTAGTCCCACAGTGGAGAGATTCACAGTAAATTATCTACATTAAAGATAAGATAAGATATTCCTTTATGAGTCCCACAGTGGAGAAATTCACAGTAAATTATCTACATTAAAGACATTTAAGATAAGATAAGATATTCCTTTATTAGTCCCACAGTGGAGAAATTCACAGTAAATTATCTACATTTAAGACATTTAAGATAAGATAAGATATTCCTTTATTAGTCCCACAGTGGAGAAATTCACAGTAAATTATCTACATTTAAGACATTTAAGATAAGATAAGATATTCCTTTATTCGTCCCACAGTGGAGAAATTCACGGTAAATTATCTACATTTAAGATAAGATAAGATATTCCTTTATTAGTCCCACAGTGGAGAAATTCACAGTAAATTATCTACATTAAAGACATTTAAGATAAGATAAGATATTCCTTTATTAGTCCCGCAGTGGAGAAATTCACAGTAAATTATCTACATTAAAGACATTTAAGATAAGATAAGATATTCCTTTATGAGTCCCACAGTGGAGAGATTCACAGTAAATTATCTACATTAAAGATAAGATAAGATATTCCTTTATTAGTCCCACAGTGGAGAAATTCACAGTAAATTATCTACATTTAAGACATTTAAGATAAGATAAGATATTCCTTTATTAGTCCCACAGTGGAGAAATTCACAGTAAATTATCTACATTAAAGACATTTAAGATAAGATAAGATATTCCTTTATTAGTCCCACAGTGGAGAGATTCACAGTAAATTATCTACATTAAAGATAAGATAAGATATTCCTTTATTAGTCCCACAGTGGAGAGATTCACAGTAAATTATCTACATTTAAGATAAGATAAGATATTCCTTTATTAGTCCCACAGTGAAGAAATTCACAGTAAATTATCTACATTAAAGACATTTAAGATAAGATAAGATATTCCTTTATTAGTCCCACAGTGGAGAAATTCACGGTAAATTATCTACATTTAAGATAAGATAAGATATTCCTTTATTAGTCCCACAGTGGAGAAATTCACAGTAAATTATCTACATTAAAGATAAGATAAGATATTCCTTTATTAGTCCCACAGTGGAGAAATTCACAGTAAATTATCTACATTAAAGACATTTAAGATGAGATAAGATATTCCTTTATTAGTCCCGCAGTGGAGAAATTCACAGTAAATTATCTACATTAAAGACATTTAAGATAAGATAAGATATTCCTTTATTAGTCCCACAGTGGAGAGATTCACAGTAAATTATCTACATTAAAGATAAGATAAGATATTCCTTTATGAGTCCCACAGTGGAGAAATTCACAGTAAATTATCTACATTAAAGACATTTAAGATAAGATAAGATATTCCTTTATTAGTCCCACAGTGGAGAAATTCACAGTAAATTATCTACATTTAAGACATTTAAGATAAGATAAGATATTCCTTTATTAGTCCCACAGTGGAGAAATTCACAGTAAATTATCTACATTTAAGACATTTAAGATAAGATAAGATATTCCTTTATTCGTCCCACAGTGGAGAAATTCACGGTAAATTATCTACATTTAAGATAAGATAAGATATTCCTTTATTAGTCCCACAGTGGAGAAATTCACAGTAAATTATCTACATTAAAGACATTTAGAGATAAGATAAGATATTCCTTTATTAGTCCCACAGTGGAGAAATTCACAGTAGATTATCTACATTAAAGACATTTAAGATAAGATAAGATATTCCTTTATTAGTCCCACAGTGGAGAAATTCACAGTAAATTATCTACATTTAAGACATTTAAGATAAGATAAGATATTCCTTTATTAGTCCCACAGTGGAGAAATTCACAGTAAATTATCTACATTTAAGACATTTAAGATAAGATAAGATATTCCTTTATTAGTCCCACAGTGGAGAAATTCACGGTAAATTATCTACACTTAAGATAAGATAAGATATTCCTTTATTAGTCCCACAGTGGAGAAATTCACAGTAAATTATCTACATTAAAGACATTTAGTGGGTTATCTATAATAAAGACCTTCAGTGGGTTATCTACATTAAAGACATTTAGTGGGTTATCTATAATAAAGACATTTAGTGGGTTATCTATAATAAAGACATTCAGTGGGTTATCTATAATAAAGACATTTAGTGGGTTATCTATAATAAAGACATTTAGTGGGTTATCTATAATAAAGACCTTTAGTGGGTTATCTATAATAAAGACATTTAGTGGGTTATGTACGTTAAAGACATTTAGTGGGTTATCTATAATAAAGACATTTAGTGGGTTATCTATAATAAAGACATTTAGTGGGTTATGTACATTAAAGACATTTAGTGGGTTATCTATAATAAAGACATTTAGTGGGTTATCTATAATAAAGACATTCAGTGGGTTATCTATAATAAAGACATTCAGTGGGTTATCTATAATAAAGACATTTAGTGGGTTATCTATAATAAAGACATTCAGTGGGTTATCTATAATAAAGACATTTAGTGGGTTATCTATAATAAAGACATTCAGTGGGTTATCTATAATAAAGACATTTAGTGGGTTATGTACATTAAAGACATTTAGTGGGTTATCTATAATAAAGACATTCAGTGGGTTATCTATAATAAAGACATTTAGTGGATTATCTATAATAAAGACATTTAGTGGGTTATCTATAATAAAGACCTTTAGTGGGTTATCTATAATAAAGACATTTAGTGGGTTATCTATAATAAAGACATTTAGTGGGTTATCTATAATAAAGACCTTTAGTGGGTTATCTATAATAAAGACATTTAGTGGGTTATCTATAATAAAGACCTTTAGTGGGTTATCTATAATAAAGACATTTAGTGGGTTATCTATAATAAAGACATTCAGTGGGTTATCTATAATAAAGACATTCAGTGGGTTATCTATAATAAAGACATTCAGTGGGTTATCTATAATAAAGACATTCAGTGGGTTATCTATAAAAAAATTATTTATCTACAATAAACATAAAGACATTTAGTGGGTTATCTATAATAAAGACCTTCAGTGGGTTATCTATAATAAAGACATTTAGTGGGTTATCTACAATAAAGACATTTAGTGGGTTATCTATAATAAAGACATTCAGTGGGTTATCTACAATAAAGACATTCAGTGGGTTATCTATAATAAAGACCTTCAGTGGGTTATCTATAATAAAGACATTTAGTGGGTTATCTATAATAAAGACCTTCAGTGGGTTATCTATAATAAAGACATTTAGTGGGTTATCTATAATAAAGACATTCAGTGGGTTATCTATAATAAAGACCTTCAGTGGGTTATCTATAATAAAGACCTTCAGTGGGTTATCTATAATAAAGACATTTAGTGGGTTATCTATAATAAAGACATTCAGTGGGTTATCTATAATAAAGACCTTCAGTGGGTTATCTATAATAAAGACATTTAGTGGGTTATCTATAATAAAGACATTCAGTGGGTTATCTATAATAAAGACCTTCAGTGGGTTATCTATAATAAAGACCTTCAGTGGGTTATCTATAATAAAGACATTTAGTGGGTTATCTATAATAAAGACATTTAGTGGGTTATCTATAATAAAGACCTTCAGTGGGTTATCTATAATAAAGACATTTAGTGGGTTATCTATAATGAAGACCTTTAGTGGGTTATCTATAATAAAGACATTCAGTGGGTTATCTATAATAAAGACATTTAGTGGGTTATCTATAATAAAGACATTTAGTGGGTTATCTATAAAAAAATAAAGACATTTAGTGGGTTATCTATAATAAAGACCTTCAGTGGGTTATCTATAATAAAGACATTCAGTGGGTTATCTATAATAAAGACATTTAGTGGGTTATCTATAATAAAGACATTTAGTGGGTTATCTATAATAAAGACATTTAGTGGGTTATCTATAATAAAGACCTTCAGTGGGTTATCTATAATAAAGACATTTAGTGGGTTATCTATAATAAAGACATTTAGTGGGTTATCTATAATAAAGACATTTAGTGGGTTATCTATAATAAAGACCTTCAGTGGGTTATCTATAATAAAGACATTTAGTGGGTTATCTATAATAAAGACATTTAGTGGGTTATCTATAATAAAGACATTTAGTGGGTTATCTATAATAAAGACATTCAGTGGGTTATCTATAATAAAGACATTTAGTGGGTTATCTATAATAAAGACATTTAGTGGGTTATCTATAATAAAGACATTCAGTGGGTTATCTATAATAAAGACATTTAGTGGGTTATCTATAATAAAGACCATTTAGTGGGTTATCTATAATAAAGACATTTAGTGGGTTATCTATAATAAAGACATTCAGTGGGTTATCTATAATAAAGACATTCAGTGGGTTATCTATAATAAAGACATTTAGTGGGTTATCTATAATAAAGACATTCAGTGGGTTATCTATAATAAAGACATTTAGTGGGTTATCTATAATAAAGACATTTAGTGGGTTATCTATAATAAAGACCTTTAGTGGGTTATCTATAATAAAGACATTCAGTGGGTTATCTATAATAAAGACCTTCAGTGGGTTATCTATAATAAAGACCTTCAGTGGGTTATCTATAATAAAGACCTTCAGTGGGTTATCTATAATAAAGACATTTAGTGGGTTATCTATAATAAAGACATTTAGTGGGTTATCTATAATAAAGACATTTAGTGGGTTATCTATAATAAAGACATTTAGTGGGTTATCTATAATAAAGACATTTAGTGGGTTATCTATAATAAAGACCTTCAGTGGGTTATCTATAATAAAGACCTTCAGTGGGTTATCTATAATAAAGACATTTAGTGGGTTATCTATAATAAAGACATTCAGTGGGTTATCTATAATAAAGACATTTAGTGGGTTATCTATAATAAAGACATTTAGTGGGTTATCTATAATAAAGACATTTAGTGGGTTATCTATAATAAAGACATTCAGTGGGTTATCTATAATAAAGACATTTAGTGGGTTATCTATAATAAAGACATTCAGTGGGTTATCTATAATAAAGACATTTCAGTGGGTTATCTATAATAAAGACATTCAGTGGGTTATCTATAATAAAGACATTTAGTGGGTTATCTATAATAAAGACCTTCAGTGGGTTATCTATAATAAAGACATTTAGTGGGTTATATACATTAAAGACATAAAACAGAGGAAGTTACCTTCTGGCTCAGCGCTGACTGTCATTACTGAGAAAACTCAGATTTTCATCTTCGTCACTAAACCTCCTCAATCAGCCGTCAGCACTCAGGTGTTCTTCATCACACCACAGACAGAAACACCTGAGCCGCCTCATGCAAGTACACCTGGGAAATGTAGTTCAAATGTGTAGTTTCCAAGCTCCAGGTACACCAGAAGCTTCACAGCAGACAGCAGTGGACAAGTAGATCTACAATTACAGCAAAATAAACGCAGTAGTAGTATTAGTAAAAGTACTCATTCTGAAGTAAAATAGAAAATATGCATCAGTGTTACCGCAGATGTATCTACTCTACATACAGTTTAGTTCAGCGGTTCCCAACACGGGGGTCGGGCCCCTCCAAAGGGTCACGGGATCAATCTGGGGGATCAGATGATTAATGATTAATTAATACTTTATTTTTATGTGAAATACAACATACAATACAATACAAATACCTCCAAATTGTACTTAAGTAAATGCATTTCATTACTTTCCACCACTTACAGCATGTTTAAAAAATGAAGCAACAGGAAATTAAAATAATAACCATCACTGATAGTTAAAGTTATTTCACTCATTACAATTAAATAAATAATGTTTACAAATTATTAGTAATACTATAATCTAATGTTATTTCAGCAGTTTCTTACTGCACACATTCTAACATTGTATGTGATTATACAGCATGTACAGTATATACCAGAGGCCTTCAGTATCTTAGCTGTTCCTGGGACTGTCCTCTTCTGGACTGAGGCCTCAGATGTTGATCTGGTCCTGATGCTGGATCCGTTCTCCCAGTTTAGGGGTCACCGCTCTGAGTGCTGCTACTACCACGGGGACCACGTTAGCCTTGATCCTCCACATCTGTTCCAGCTGTTCCTTGATACTTCTCAACCTTTTCATGCTCCTTCTTCCTGATGTTGGCATCAGCTGGTATCTCCACATCCATCACCACCACCCTCTATCACCACCACCCTCCATCACCACCCTCTATCACCACCACCCTCTATCACCACCCTCTATCACCACCACCCTCCATCACCACCCTCTATCACCACCCTCTATCACCACCCTCTATCACCACCACCCTCCATCACCACCACCCTCCATCACCACCACCCTCTATCACCACCACCCTCTATCACCACCCTCTATCACCACCACCCTCTATCACCACCACCCTCCATCACCACCCTCTATCACCACCACCCTCTATCACCACCCCTCTATCACCACCACCCTCCATCACCACCCTCTATCACCACCCCCTCTATCACCACCCTCTATCACCACCACCCTCCATCACCACCACCCTCCATCACCACCCTCTATCACCACCGCCCTCTATCACCACCACCCTCCATCACCACCACCCTCCATCACCACCACCCTCCATCACCACCCTCTATCACCACCACCCTCTATCACCACCACCCTCCATCACCACCCTCTATCACCACCCTCTATCACCACCCTCCATCACCACCCCTCCATCACCACCCTCTATCACCACCACCCTCTATCACCACCACCCCTCTATCACCACCACCCTCTATCACCACCCTCCATCACCACCACCCTCTATCACCACCACCCTCCATCACCACCCTCTATCACCACCACCCTCTATCACCACCCTCTATCACCACCCTCTATCACCACCCTCTATCACCACCACCCTCTATCACCACCACCCTCCATCACCACCCTCTATCACCACCCTCTATCACCACCCTCTATCACCACCACCCTCCATCACCACCCTCTATTACCACCGCCCTCCATCACCACCCTCTATCACCACCACCCTCCATCACCACCCTCTATCACCACCCTCCATCACCACCCTCTATCACCACCACCCTCCATCACCACCCTCTATTACCACCCTCTATCACCACCACCCTCCATCACCACCCTCTATCACCACCACCCTCTATTACCACCCTCTATCACCACCACCCTCCATCACCACCCTCTATCACCACCACCCTCCATGACCACCCTCTATCACCACCACCCTCCATCACCACCCTCTATCACCACCACCCTCCATCACCACCACCCTCCATCACCACCACCCTCCATCACCACCATCCTCCATCACCACCACCCTCCATCACCACCCTCCATCACCACCCTCTTCCATCACCACCGCCCTCCATCACCACCCTCTGTCACCACGACCCTCCATCACCACCCTCCATCACCATCACCACCACCCTCTATCACCACCACCCTCCATCACCACCACCCTCCATCACCACCATCCTCCATCACCACCATCCTCCATCACCACCCTCCATCACCACCCTCTATCCCACCCCCTCCATCACCCCCTCCATCACCACCCTCTTCACCCCCCCTCCATCACCACCCCTTCACCCCCCCACCCCCCTCCCACCGCCCTCTTCACCCCCCCTCCATCCCACCCCCTCCACCCACCCTCCACCACCACCCTCTATCACCACCACCCTCCATCACCACCCTCTATCACCACCGCCCTCTATCACCACCACCCTCCATCACCACCCTCCATCACCACCATCCTCCATCACCACCCTCTATCACCACCACCCTCCATCACCACCCTCTATCACCACCATCCTCCATCACCACCCTCTTCCCACCACCCTCTATCACCACCACCCTCCATCACCACCGCCCTCTATTACCACCACCCTCCATCACCACCCTCCATCACCACCCTCTATCACCACCATCCTCCATCACCACCCTCTATCACCACCACCCTCCATCACCACCCTCTATCACCACCACCCTCTATCACCACTATCCTCCATCACCACCCTCTATCACCACCGCCCTCTATCACCACCCTCTATCACCACCCTCTATTACCACCATCCTCCATCACCACCCTCTATCACCACCACCCTCCATCACCACCACCCTCTATCACCACCCTCCTCCATCACCACCCTCTATCACCACCCTCTATCACCACCCTCCTCCATCACCACCCTCCATCACCACCCTCCTCCATCACCACCCTCTATCACCACCACCCTCCATCACCACCCTCTATCACCACCACCCTCCATCACCACCCTCTATTACCACCACCCTCCATCACCACCCTCTATCACCACCACCCTCTATGACCACCACCCTCCATCACCACCACCCTCCATCACCACCCTCTATCACCACCACCCTCCATCACCACCCTCTATCACCACCTCCCTCTATCACCACCATCCTCCATCACCACCCTCTATCACCACCGCCCTCTATCACCACCACCCTCCATCACCACCCTCTATCACCACCATCCTCCATCACCACCCTCTATCACCACCACCCTCCATCACCACCACCCTCTATCACCACCACCCTCCATCACCACCCTCTATCACCACCATCCTCCATCACCACCCTCTATCACCACCACCCTCCATCACCACCCTCTATCACCACCATCCTCCATCACCACCCTCTATCACCACCACCCTCTATCACCACCACCCTCTATCACCACCACCCTCCATCACCACCCTCTATCACCACCATCCTCCATCACCACCCTCTATCACCACCATCCTCCATCACCACCCTCTATCACCACCACCCTCCATCACCACCACCCTCTATCACCACCACCCTCTATCACCACCACCCTCCATCACCACCCTCCATCACCACCACCCTCCATCACCACCATCCTCCATCACCACCCTCTATCACCACCACCCTCCATCACCACCCTCTATCACCACCACCCTCCATCACCACCCTCTATCACCACCACCCTCTATCACCACCCTCTATCACCACCCTCTCTCACCACCACCCTCCATCACCACCACCCTCCATCACCACCCTCTATCACCACCACCCTCCATCACCACCACCCTCTATCACCACCCTCTATCACCACCCTCTATCACCACCACCCTCCATCACCACCCTCTATCACCACCATCCTCCATCACCACCCTCTATCACCACCACCCTCCATCACCACCCTCTATTACCACCACCCTCCATCACCACCCTCTATCACCACCATCCTCCATCACCACCCTCTATCACCACCACCCTCTTCACCACCACCCTCTATCACCACCACCCTCCATCACCACCCTCTATCACCACCATCCTCCATCACCACCCTCTATCACCACCACCCTCCATCACCACCACCCTCTATCACCACCACCCTCTATCACCACCACCCTCCATCACCACCCTCTATCACCACCACCCTCTATCACCACTATCTCTCCACCACCACCCTCTATCACCACCCTCCATCACCACCACCCTCCATCACCACCCTCTATCACCACCACCCTCCATCACCACCCTCCATCACCACCCTCTATCACCACCACCCTCCATCACCACCCTCTATCACCACCACCCTCCATCACCACCCTCTATCACCACCACCCTCTATCACCACCCTCCATCACCACCCTCTATCACCACCACCCTCTATCACCACCCTCTATCACCACCCTCCATCACCACCCCCTCTATCACCATCCTCCATCACCACCACCCTCCATCACCACCCTCTATCACCACCACCCTCCATCACCACCCTCTATCACCACCACCCTCCATCACCACCACCCTCTATCACCACCCTCCATCACCACCCTCTATCACCACCCCCTCCATCACCACCCTCTATCACCACCACCCTCCATCACCACCACCCTCTATCACCACCATCCTCCATCACCACCGCCCTCCATCACCACCCTCTATCACCACCACCCTCCATCACCACCCTCTATCACCACCCTCCATCACCACCCTCTATCACCACCACCCTCCATCACCACCCTCTATCACCACCACCCTCCATCACCACCCTCTATCACCACCCTCCATCACCACCCTCTATCACCACCACCCTCCATCACCACCCTCTATCACCACCACCCTCCATCACCACCCTCCATCACCACCATCCTCCATCACCACCCTCTATCACCACCACCCTCCATCACCACCCTCCATCACCACCACCCTCCATCACCACCCTCTATCACCACCACCCTCCATCACCACCCTCTATTACCACCACCCTCTATCACCACCATCCTCCATCACCACCCTCTATCACCACCACCCTCTATCACCACCACCCTCCATCACCACCACCCTCTATCACCACCACCCTCCATCACCACCATCCTCCATCACCACCCTCTATCACCACCACCCTCCATCACCACCCTCTATTACCACCACCCTCTATCACCACCTCCTCCATCACCACCCTCTATCACCACCCCCTCTATCACCACCACCCTCCATCACCATCCTCCATCACCACCATCCTCCATCACCACCCTCTATCACCACCCTCCATCACCACCCTCTATCACCACCCTCCATCACCACCCTCTATCACCACCACCCTCCATCACCACCCTCTATCACCACCACCCTCCATCACCACCCTCCATCACCACCCTCTATCACCACCCTCCATCACCACCATCCTCCATCACCCTCCTCCATCACCACCCTCCATCACCACCCTCCATCACCACCCTCCATCACCCCCTCTATCACCACCCTCCATCACCACCCTCTATCACCACCACCCTCCATCACCACCCTCCATTACCACCATCCTCCATCACCACCCTCTATCACCACCACCCTCCATCACCACCCTCTATCCCACCACCCTCCTCACCACCCTCCATCACCACCCTCTATTACCACCATCCTCCATCCCACCACCCTCTATCACCACCACCCTCCATCACCACCCTCTATTACCACCACCCTCCATCACCACCCTCTATCACCACCCTCTATCACCACCCCCCTCCATCACCACCCTCCATCACCACCCTCTATCACCACCCTCCATCACCACCCTCTATCACCACCCTCCATCACCACCCTCCTCCATCACCACCCTCCATCACCACCCTCCATCACCACCCTCCATCACCACCCTCTATCACCACCCTCCATCACCACCCTCCATCACCACCCTCCATCACCACCCTCCATCACCACCCTCCATCACCACCCTCTATCACCACCACCCTCCATCACCACCACCCTCTTCTGCTCTTTGTCCTCCACCACTATGTCCGGTTGGTCAGCCAGCAGCTGTTTGTCAGTCTGGAAGTCCCTCAGGATCTTAGTCCTGTTGTTCTCCACCACCTTCGGTGGTGTGTCCCATTGGGATCTGGGTCCTTCTAGTCCATACTGGGTTCTTGTACACTATCCAGCCACTTGGTTGTGCCTCTCCATGTATGCTGATCCTGCTAGCATCTTACACCCTGCTACTGTGTGCTGCCTCCGGGCATCTTTACCCAGCCTGCACCTTGGGTCAGATCTACTCAGGTGGACTCTAGTCTCTATGGTCCTGGTAGTGAGGGCTTGTTCTTGTGCTGTTGTCAGTCCAGCTTTGTCCAGCCATTGGTAGGTCTTTGTGATATCAGCCACTTATTCCATTTGATGGTGGTACATGCCGTGTAGGGTCTTGTCCTTCTCCTCCTCCTCTGCACTCACTGGGTTTCTGCTGAGACATTCACTTAGCTCACACACACACACACACACACACACACACACGCACACACACTCACACAACTTGAACTTTGAACTCTAATTGTTGAAAACTGCTTGTAAAACATCTGTAAACATAACAGCGAGATATTTGAAAGACTTAAAGTGTTAATATGATTAAAATGTGAGGACTCTCAGGTGTGTAACCAATAACGTTGTATTTTATTTTACTTCCTCCTAGTGACTGAAAGATATTTTGCAGAGCTGTAGTCCACCGCAGAAAAATATAAATCAAATAAAAGAGGACAAAACAATGGATGAAATTTCATTATTGTGATAAAGAACGACACGACACCAGAGATTAGAAGTCTGATAGTTTATTTCAAGTCTATCACAGGTGGAAGAGAACCAAACACGTAAATATGTACAGTCATACACAGGGAAATAAAACATAAATACTGTGTCTTCAACTAAAAACTACCGGGAGCCATGCACTGAGTGGTCCATGGAAGATATCACCATTTCACCACCACTTTATTTACAGCACTGCATCTCATGAAGTCCACCTTAAGAGGCAGTGTGTGGTCGTGTTAGGAAACACACTGCATCTCATGGAGTCCACCTTAAGACGCAGTGTGTGGTAGTGTTAGTAAACACACTGCATCTCATGGAGTCCACCTTAAGAGGCAGTGTGTGGTCGTGTTAGGAAACACTGCATCTCATGGAGTCCACCTTAAGAGGCAGTGTGTGGTCGTGTTAGGAAACACACTGCATCTCATGGAGTCCACCTTAAGAGGCAGTGTGTGGTAGTGTCAGGAAACACACTGCATCTCATGGAGTCCACCTTAAGAGGCAGTGTGTGGTCGTGTTAGTAAACACACTGCATCTCATGGAGTCCACCTTAAGAGGCAGTGTGTGGTAGTGTTAGTAAACACACTGCATCTCATGGAGTCCACCTTAAGAGGCAGTGTGTGGTCGTGTTAGTAAACACACTGCATCTCATGGAGTCCACCTTAAGAGGCAGTGTGTGGTAGTGTCAGTAAACACACTGCATCTCATGGAGTCCACCTTAAGAGGCAGTGTGTGGTCGTGTCAGTAAACACACTGCATCTCATGGAGTCCACCTTAAGAGGCAGTGTGTGGTCGTGTCAGTAAACACACTGCATCTCATGGAGTCCACCTTAAGAGGCAGTGTGTGGTAGTGTCAGTAAACACACTGCATCTCATGGAGTCCACCTTAAGAGGCAGTGTGTGGTAGTGTCAGTAAACACACTGCATCTCATGGAGTCCACCTTAAGAAGCAGTGTGTGGTAGTAGTCAGTAAACACACTGCATCTCATGGAGTCCACCTTAAGAGGCAGTGTGTGGTAGTGTTAGTAAACACACTGCATCTCATGGAGTCCACCTTAAGAAGCAGTGTGTGGTAGTGTTAGTACAGGTTAGTGTTGCCAGAAATCTTTCAAGGCACACATTCAGGAAATCAAAAGCTACTTTATAATAACCAGCATTTACAAATACTAAATTAACAGCTCAGCAACGTAGTTATTTTACTCCAACAGTGAAATGACTCATCATTTTTAGTAATTAGCAGTAATGCTAGAATTTGTTATTTTAATTGTTTATTGTTGCACACATTATAACATTTTATATAATATATACATCAGTATTTGTTAATGGTGAAGATATTGTTTGTAAACATATAAATGTTTGTAACATTGTTAACAAATACGTTGACGAATGTTTATAGATGCTTTACAAAGTATTAACAGTTAACAATGTATAGATGTTTTACAAACAATTTCTTAAAAGGTTACAAATAATATCTTGATTATCAACAGATACTTATACATGTATGGTATACAAAATGTTACGTTAAAATGTACTGTTAAAATGACACATTATAGCATTACTAATAATGAGTAAACGTTAATTATCATGTCATTGTCGGGAAGTTAAACAAGCTGAAATAACTTATAGGTATTTAGCATTCATACGTGATGGTTATTCTCAAGTCTTACCAAGTACTACATGTTTTTAAAGTTGGAGTTGCTTCACATTGGACAGCAACACAGTAGAAGTATACATGCGGACGTAGTTTCCTTATTAAATCACACTAAGAAAGAGTAAAGGGAAGTGACTCCGAGTGGCCTAAACACTTGGATCACTAGACGTGGACATGCCGTAGGACAGGACTTCAACATTCAGTCCAGTTAAAAGCTCATCAAGTCGCCGCGACGGGGGACTGGTACAGTAATGTAACAGTCCGAGTACGAATAAGGCCTTCAGTAACAGCATCCTTCGCTTTCTGGGTTCAACATGTCAACGTTTACTCGCTTCCTCTGATTGATGCCACTCTCTTGTCTGCACAGTAAGCCGCTTAGCATAGCTTAGCTTAGCATAGCTTAGCTTAGCATAGCATAGCATAGCTAGCCTAAAGACTGGAAATGGGGAAACAGCTAGCCTAGCTTGTTTTATCTGTAATACTTTAACTGTTAAGTGTTTTCACTGCCACTAAAATTTCTACATTCAGTTTTAATATAAATGTTTTCCAGAAGAAAAAAATGATTTGTTGTTCAACAAAAAATTAACTGGCAACAATTTTGAAGATCGACTAATTACTTAAGTAATTTTTAAGTCAAAAGTCACTGACACGGCTACGTAAATGTTTCAAAATAAACTTCCATCTGCACTGGAAACTACTTAGTTAGGTTTAGGAAAAGATGATGGCTTGGGTTAAAATAACTAGAGAAGTGGTGTTACTTAGGTTAGATGGAGGACTGGACTGGAGGACTGGACTGGACTGGAGGACTGGACTGGAGGACTGGACTGGAGGACTGGACTGGAGGACTTTGAGACTAAGCAGCAGCTTCTTATTGACAGGCAGCAGAGTGGTATTAATCTTCTCTTCTCAGAGCGTATTTCCTGAACTATTCCTTTAACACAACCTAAACTTCCTCTGTAGCGTTTGTTTGAACGTCCCTTGTGTGCCAGGCGGGTGGAGTTAAGCTCAGAGGCGTTTACAGGTCTTCATCATGGTAACTGATACAGCACACACACCTTAGTTAGTGTTCTACTAAGCAGCAGTAACGTTTCATTATAGGTACACTTTATAAAACTAACGACACGTCTGTACACTGACCAGCCACGGCGTCATTTACAGCGCTTCGACCTGAAATCCCACGCTGGACTTCTCAGGAGTTTATTGCTCGTGTCCACAGATCAGACCCTGGTTTCTGTCCTTTGACAGGCCTTCAGTTAGCACTGTCGCTAGTTTAGTAGCATCCAGTCAGATTGTCAGTCTCTCTGTCAGGTTTAGGTCAGATAGTTCACATTTTCAAAGGTCAAAGTGACTTACATTCAATTTAGGAAGCGCTGATACAGATTACGCTGTAAACACTAATGCACTAATGTGAGACCTTCATCTGGACCTTTACAGGAAGTTCATATACAACATTTACTACAGTAGTAGTTCTAGCAGTAGTTGACTGGTGAAGCCGGTAAAACCATCAAAACCATTAAAGTCACAGTTGAACACAACTGGACCTTCAGCTCCACTGTATAATTTAAATATACATTATATAGAAGACGCTTATCAGTTTCATTTCCATTGAAATCAACTCATGTTCATCAACTGTAGCTTTAAGGCTTTGTCTCATAATTTAATTCATTTACAACGAACTCATTCAGCTACGTTTCTTTAAAACTGAAATAACCAGCTAAGATTGTGAGATTGGTCCCACGGTGAGACATTAATTATTTAATTTAATTAAAATAGTGACATCTGCAAATTTGTGATTTTCTCCTCATAAATTTAAGAATTTATAAACTCAAATTTGCTTTTTTTCTCATATATTTCTGATTTTATAATCTGGCAAACTAGTTTTTTCACATAAATGTAATTTTACATTTTGTAAAATCTCTTACAGCTTGTTATGACTTTGTTAATTATGTAAGTTATAATTAAAGTCATTTTCCATTTCAGTGATTCATCATCCAGCTGTTGGTTATGTTATGATATTAAGCCTCTCTGATAGGTTTATTTTTAATGGGAAATGAACTGATAAGTGTCGCTCGTCTTTTCTTCCCACCTGAAAACTGATTTGTTCCACTTTAAATAACAACAAGTGACGTCTTCTGCTGGTAGATGGGTCCTAATAATACAACTTTAAATCACTATAGTGCTTCAAATCATTGGCCAGCCAAATGATCATCCAAAGTAAACCAACAGGAACTTGGATTTCACAGTTTTTTCAAAGCTATTAGTATTATATTAATGAGTGCAACAGCGGTTCTCATTAAAGGTGTCGAATTTCTCAATGAAAGCTCATTATTTCTGAATTATTCCTTGAATCCAGGCTTTTACAGACGAGTGCCACTTCCTGTAACACCTGTGCTGGGACCGATCCACCAGGTACTATGAGGCAGTAGGTCAGGAAGGACAAACAGGTGAGATCCAGTCAAAGCTCTTTACATTCAATATACAATAAGGTTCGATGTGTCAAAGCAAAAAGAGCAGTTCAAAGAAGTGGATTACTAAAAATGAATAAAAATACTGATAGCCACAGGTTTCCTCCTGCACTGAGAGGAGGAGTTACACCACAAAAACTCACCTCCTAGAAGTTTAACGTGTCGACGTTCACGAATATACGTGAAAATCACCTCGAAAGAAGACGAGGAGGAGAAATGATGGTCGTCTCGGTTCCACCGACGAAAGGTGAAGGTTTAAGGCTCATGAATCTAACGGTAGGAAGAAGATGGTGGTTCGGGTGGAGGTCCTGGTTCTGAAACCTCTTAGCTGCCAGGATCGACCCCCTCAGCTCCAGAAACTGGAGCAGCGAGCTCCTCGAGGTCAGCAGCAGCTGAAGGAATGAAACGGGAAGGACAGCTGGACCTCAGCTGGAGGAGGTGGTGCTGTCTGAATGGGCGGATGGAGTGAACGGCGTGGCGGCGGTGGAGAGAGCGGAGCGTGTTAGTAGGAGGAGATGTCGGAGGAGCTGCTGCTGGTGCTGGTGGAGGTCTGGGCTCTCTTGATGTACAGGTTGAGCAGCTTCATCTGTAGGAGGGAAACAGCAGGACAGTTGGAGGACTCCACCTCTGGATGCTACTACTACAGTCTGTTCCTGCAGTACTGCAGACGCTCCCACTGCATCCCTGTCATGTATACTTCTACTGTCATGTATACTTCTACTACTACATCACACCACGTCACTGGTCACCTCACTGGTCACGTCACTGGTCACGTCACTGGTCACGTCACTGGTCACGTCACTGGTCATGTTACTGGTCACGTCACTGGTCACCTCACTGGTCACGTCACTGGTCACCTCACTGGTCACGTTACTGGTCACGTCACTGGTCACGTCACTGGTCACCTCACTGGTCACGTCACTGGTCACGTCACTGGTCACGTCACTGGTCACCTCACTGGTCACGTCACTGGTCACCTCACTGGTCACGTCACTGGTCACGTCACTGGTCACCTCAATGGTCACGTTACTGGTCACGTCACTGATCACGTCACTGGTCACGTCACTGGTCACCTCACTGGTCACGTCACGTCACTGGTCACGTTACTGTTCACCTCACTGGTCACGTCACTGTTCACGTCACTGGTCACGTCACTGGTCACGTTACTGTTCACCTCACTGGTCACGTCACTGGTCACGTCACTGGTCACGTCACTGGTCACCTCACTGGTCACGTCACTGATCACGTCACTGGTCACGTCACTGTTCACGTCACTGGTCACGTCACTGGTCACGTCACTGGTCACCTCACTGGTCACCTCACTGGTCACCTCACTGGTCACGTCACTGGTCACGTTACGGGTCACGTCGCTGGTCACGTCGCTGGTCACGTCGCTGGTCACGTCGCTGGTCACCTCGCTGGTCACGTCGCTGGTCACGTCACTGGTCACGTCACGGGTCACGTCACGGGTCACGTCACGGGTCACGTTACTGGTCACGTTACTGGTCACGTAACTGGTCACGTAACTGGTCACCTCACTGGTCACGTCACTGGTCACCTCACTGGTCACCTCACTGGTCACCTCACTGGTCACGTCACTGGTCACGTTACTGGTCACGTCACTGATCACGTCACTGGTCACGTCACTGGTCACCTCACTGGTCACGTCACGTCACTGGTCACGTCACTGTTCACGTTACTGTTCACGTCACTGTTCACGTCACTGGTCACGTCACTGGTCACGTCACTGGTCACGTCACTGCCGTCACGTCACTGGTCACGTCACTGGTCACGTCACTGGTCACCTCACTGGTCACCTCACTGGTCACCTCACTGGTCACGTCACTGGTCACGTTACGGGTCACGTCGCTGGTCACGTCGCTGGTCACGTCGCTGGTCACGTCGCTGGTCACGTCACTGGTCACGTCACTGGTCACGTCACGGGTCACGTCACGGGTCACGTCACGGGTCACGTCACGGGTCACGTTACTGGTCACGTTACTGGTCACGTAACTGGTCACGTAACTGGTCACCTCACTGGTCACCTCACTGGTCACCTCACTGGTCACCTCACTGGTCACGTCACTGGTCACCTCACTGGTCACGTCACTGATCACGTCACTGGTCACGTCACTGGTCACCTCACTGGTCACGTCACGTCACTGGTCACGTCACTGTTCACGTTCTGTTCACGTCACTGTTCACGTCACTGTTCACGTCACTGGTCACGTCACTGTTCACCTCACTGGTCACGTCACTGTTCACGTCACTGGTCACGTCACTGGTCACGTCACTGGTCACGTCACTGTTCACGTCACTGTTCACGTCACTGGTCACGTCACTGGTCACGTCACTGGTCACGTCCTGGTCACCTCGCTGGTCACCTCGCTGGTCACCTCGCTGGTCACGTCGCTGGTCACGTTACTGGTCACCTCACTGGTCACGTCACTGGTCACGTCACTGGTCACGTTACGGGTCACGTCACGGGTCACGTTCGGGTCACGTTCTGGTCACGTTCTGGTCACGTAACTGGTCACGTCACTGGTCACCTCACTGGTCACGTCACTGGTCACCTCACTGGTCACCTCACTGGTCACGTCACTGGTCACGTCACTGGTCACGTCACTGGTCACGTCACGGGTCACGTCACGGGTCACGTTACGGGTCACGTTCTGGTCACGTAACTGGTCACGTAACTGGTCACCTCACTGGTCACGTCACTGGTCACCTCACTGGTCACCTCACTGGTCACCTCACTGGTCCCTCACTGGTCACGTTACGGGTCACGTTCTGGTCACGTAACTGGTCACGTAACTGGTCACCTCACTGGTCACGTCACTGGTCACCTCACTGGTCACCTCACTGGTCACGTCACTGGTCAGTTCTGGTCACGTCACTGATCACGTCACTGGTCACGTCACGTCACTGGTCACGTCACTGTTCACGTTCTGTTCACGTCACTGTTCACGTCACTGGTCACGTCACTGGTCACGTTCTGTTCACCTCACTGGTCACGTCACTGTTCACGTCACTGGTCACGTCACTGGTCACCTCACTGGTCACCTCACTGGTCACGTCACTGGTCACGTCACTGGTCACGTTACTGTTCACCTCACTGGTCACGTCACTGTTCACGTCACTGGTCACGTCACTGGTCACCTCACTGGTCACCTCACTGGTCACGTCACTGGTCACCTCACTGGTCACGTCACTGGTCACGTCACTGATCACGTCACTGGTCACGTCACTGTTCACGTCACTGTTCACGTCACGTCCTGTTCACGTCACTGTTCACGTCACTGTTCACGTTACGGGTCACGTCACTGGTCACGTCACTGGTCACGTCACTGGTCACGTCACTGGTCACCTCACTGGTCACGTCACGTCACTGGTCACGTCCTGTTCACGTTCTGTTCCGTCCTGTTCACGTCACTGGTCACGTCACTGGTCACGTCACTGGTCACGTTCTGTTCACCTCACTGGTCACGTCACTGTTCACGTCACTGGTCACGTCCTGGTCACCTCCTGGTCACGTCACTGGTCACGTCACTGGTCACGTCACTGGTCACGTCACTGGTCACGTCACTGATCACGTCACTGTTCACGTCACGTCACTGTTCACGTCACTGTTCACGTCACTGTTCACGTCACTGGTCCGTCACTGCTCACGTCACTGGTCACGTCACTGGTCACGTTACTGGTCACGTCACTGGTCACGTTACTGGTCACGTCATGGTACCTCACTGGTCCCTCACTGGTCACCTCACTGGTCACCTCACTGGTCACGTCACTGGTCACGTCACTGGTCACGTTAAGGGTCACGTCACTGGTCACGTCACTGGTCACGTCACTGGTCACCTCACGGGTCACGTCACGGGTCACGTCACGGGTCACGTCACTGGTCACGTCACTGGTCACGTTACTGGTCACGTTACTGGTCACGTCAATAAAAATAAAAAATAAAAATTCAATTAATAAAGGAAAATAAGAGTGTGAAACTGCCGTCACGCCAGCAACAGGTTTTTTTTTCCAGAAATTTTCCACTCTCTTTTCTCGTAATTTATGACTTTATAATTTTCATTAAATGCTTTTTCTCATGAATTTATCATTTTTTTTTCTCATTAATTTGCCACTTTAATTTCAGATACTGCCCCTCCCTGGCGCTGTAATGGCCCCGATACATCGTCGTATCTGAAGTGTTTTCAGACTGTAGTTTTCATGGCCTCCTCAGAGCTTTTCTGCACAAACAATCCACACTGGACTAATATTAATATTTGTGATAAGATCCATCCCTTCAGTATGAGATGACTGTTTCATTGCTTGTCTCCTGTTCTTGCTGATCTCAGTGACTCTTCCTGACTGAATAACACTGAGCTAACTGCAGATGTTGTGAAATGGATGTTTGATAAACTCAGAGCTCAACACTCTGCTCTGTCTGCAGCTGGATGTTGAAGCTCTGCTGATGAAACAGGAAATGTGCGTACCTTGCTGCCGGTCAGCTGAGCCAGGTAAGGCTTCAGCTCCTCTCCGATCACAGAGTAGATGGCCACCAGGCAGAAGACGCTGGCCTTCCTCACACTGCTCTCGGTGTTGTCGTAGCCCTGCAACAGCAGACGATGCTGTGAAACCCTGGAGGACTCCCGAGTACAGCTACACCTTACATGAACCGCCAACGCTGTCTCACCTGCAGGAGTCCAGGTATGATGTCAGACAGCAGCTGATGCAGCGGCTCCTTGGCGATGCGTTCGATGGCCCTCGTCTGCATCTTGATGGCGGCCAGGTTGATGGGGTAGTCCGCCGTCTGCACGATGGGACAGAGGACCTTGATGCACTGCTCCGGGTGGATGGAGGCCGCCAGCGTGGAGGCCGCTTCCTCCGCCGCACGCACCACCTGCAGGGAGGAGAGCGTGATGTAGGGCATCACCTCTTAAGCCCAGCGTCCCTTACAAAGCGACTCCTCACCTCCTTGTGCGAGTCTTTATGAGCCTCCAGCGTCTTCATGATGGTAAGCTCGGCGTAGTTCTTGAAGCGGGCCGGCTGGTTCCTCAGGATCTCCTTCAGGACCCGCAGGGCCAGCGCCCGGATCGTGTGCTGAGAGAGACGAGTCACATGTTCACGATGGCTTACAGAAAGTTTGCGGTTTACAGAGGATGAAAGACAGACATGGGACCTCACGTCTTTGTCTCCCAGCGTCTCGAGCAGCAGCAGCAGCATGGTCTTGAAGTGCTCCTCCCACACCACCAGGCTGTCCTCTCGGGCCACTCTCAGCAGCTCCAGCAGGGTCCCCCGGCGCTCGTCGGGGCCCCGCTCTCCAGCCTGGCCCTGGGACAGCTCCTTCAGCAGCTCCCCGGCCAGCTGCAGCTGCTCGGCGGGGCCCGCTGCAGGAGGGTCGTATGGCAAAGGTTAAAGAGCCGCTGGTAGTTTGGACACGAGTCACAAAAACACCACCAGACAGAAAAATACAAGGCAGAAACCTGGATGATCTCTGACATTCAAGAGGCAAATCTCTGAGAAATGATGCACAAATTTGATTCTAAAGTTGTAAATTTATGGACAAAAACATACAAATTAGCAGGATTCCAACGTAGTTAATTTCTGAGAGATAATTCAGGTGAAGACTTATGAAAATGAACTCACAAATTTCCAAGAATATACAATCTTAATTTTAAGAGAAAAAACTAATTTGCAGGACTATAAACACGTAAATGTAAAAGAATGAACCCAAAATATCACACAGTCCTGAATTTACAAGAAAAAACAAATCACAAATTTGCAACATGATGAAGTTGTAAATTTGTGGGGAAAAAAACTCAAACATTGGCAAGATTAGCATGTCAGAAATTAACAAGAAAAACACATATTTTCAAGATTATGAGGTCGTAAAGTTATGAGAAAAAAATTCAAATTTGCAAGATTAAAATGTCTTA
>CAMQGK010000130.1:1577500-1580000 GCA_947000775.1 Pterois miles
GCGCGTCTCGCTGGAGTTGACAAAGTCGGCCGGGTCCATCTGGCGGGCGAGCGCCTCAATGTAGCGCAGGATGGCCACCTTCACCTTCAGGTTTGGCGTCTGCGTCTGATCCACGATGAAACGCATCAGGATGTTGAACTGTTGCTCGTAGGGGAAGGAGTCTCTGCAGACACATTTCACCATGTCAGTTAAATATTACTGAGAGGATGCAGAGAGATCAGCAGGACCCACGATGTCCAGCTGACAACGTCTCCATCAATCTGACTGAATTATGCTTTGGTGATCACAGTTTCTGTAAAATGACCTGAACGATTGAATTCTGGAGAATCTAACCAATCTAACGATGTGTAAGATTCCCCCGCATTGATTTATCAAAACGGCCAACAAAAGGGACTCGGCGTCTAATTGGAGCTTGGCTTTTAATTGAAGTTTTACTGTGAGTTGAACAACCTCAGGAAGATGTAGAGACGTGAGAGACGTCTGTCCATCACACTTTAACAAACCTCTGTTTTATCCTTATAAAAACCAACCTGAATGACCTCCACTCTGGTGCTCATGGTTTCCTATCTATCTCATTGATCATGTGATGTGTAATGTCCGTATTGACAAAAGTTACTGGCTGTTTAATTGAAATCTGCATTCATTTCTCTAAACATGGCGGGTGAACGGTGTTCTGCATCAGTATCTGGTTCCTTTGAGTCTTTAAATTTCAAAACCATAAATATAAATGCTATCACATGTTTTAGGAAGAGAACCAGATGCTTCATGACATGATAAAAACATCTCCTTTCAAATGAGCACAGTGCAGGACGCCATCTTCAAGTGCAACTAGGATTCATTTTAAGTCCTTATTTTAGTACAAACTACTTCAGATATTTTACAGCTTGTTTATTAGGGAAGAAGCAGAAGGACTTGTGACGTGTGCAGATGTTAGTGCAGGAATTATAAATACTGGATCACAGAAGGAGACACTCATCATTTCAGTGGACGGCCTGGTTTTTTATTGTTCGGATGCCCACCTGGTGACGTCCAGGGCCTTCTGGACTTTGGCCTGGACGGAGCCCAGCAGGTCGGCCCCCATCTTCTTCAGCAGCTGAGTGAGCAGGACAAAGAGCCAGTCCTGCAGGTCGTCTCTGTGCAGCGTGATGAAGTCCACCAGAGTCTCCAGGAACATGCTGAAGACCTGAGAGAGGAAGGACGCATTCACTGGGTTTGTTTCAGACGAGGAAACACGGCGCTGCTGAAATGTGACACGCCAGCAGTGAGTCCGGTGATCAACACTTACTCTCTGGTGTTTGTTAGAGTCGCCATCAGCGAGGAGGCATGCAACACAAAAACACACTGTTAGTTGGTCCTGTAGTTAGTTTCCCTCCCAGGAGCTGCAGCTCTCTACAGAGCTGATATTCTGCTGCAGCCGGTGTGGACCACCACCCCCCCCAGGCTCACCTTGCTGTGAGGGTCTGCAAACATCCGGGTGAAGATCTCACAAAGCCTCTTCAGCTCCACGCGACTGAGAGAAAACAAGCAGCAGTTTTAACGTCAATGTGTTTCAGCTCGACAGGTCAAACAGAAATGTGTATCAGCCAAACCTGCAGGAAGAGCGGCGTGCTCTGAAAACAAGCCTCAAATGTCACTGTCACTGGGTCCAAACGGGGTAAATCTCCACCCTACTACGAACACTAATAGTCCTTATTTAAACCTATTTACCTTTATTTAGACCTGATTTAAACAGCTGAGTCCAGAGTCATTTCCTTCCTCCGTGCACGTCTCATGGTTTCTGGTTGCAGCACCCACCTGAGCATCCTCTGGCTCTTGAGCAGGTTCTGCAGGCCCAGCAGACCCTCCTTCCTCTCAGACCAGTTGGCGCTGGCGCAGTGGTTCAGCACCTCCGCCACGTCCTCCGTCTGGCGCAGGTAGTGCGGCGCCATGCCGCCGTTGCGCGAGCTGTACGAGCGCTCGGAGCAGGCGCTGGAGGCGTCGCTGTTGGCGTCGTCGTCAGAGTACATTCCCGGCGACTCGAAGCGGCGCCTCGCCGGCCTCCGCTGACAGGAAGAGGAAGAGGTGGTGGTTTAGAGCCAGCGTGCCCTCTCTCTATCCACTGTAGAGCAGTCACATCTACTTCTACTGCGACCATGCAGCTACAGACACATGCAGCTGTGATGGAGATGGAGCAGCTCATTTCATGCTGGTTTCTCATCTCACGTCACAATGTTAGAAAGGTTGCTGTAATTAGACAAAGCCTTCTCTCTCCATGTTACAGTAAAAGTGTTGAATGCTCGTGCGCTGCATGCAGTGACAAGAAGACTTTACCAGTACCTTACTCCTCGAGTCTCCTAACAGCTGACATTTAAAAGGTCCAGGAAGAAAGAGGACAGAGGAAATTACTGCAGGAGTACAGCTCTCACTTCTACTTCACATTAAAGGATAATTCTGGTGTTTTTCTTGTAACTTCAAACCACTATTGTACCCAGCTTATAGTCAGCACAGGACAATGCCATGC